>OZ026562.1:2517500-2552500 GCA_964020155.1 Chondrilla cf. caribensis
ATACGACTCCGCCAACACCAGCATTCCTTTTCTTCAAGTGGAAAAGCACGACATTGAGGTGGTCCTTCTTCCCGGAGATCACAGACTTAGCTCAGTGATGAGGATCGTTAACTCCTCCTTCGTCTACATCCGTGGGGTAGATGCTTCCAAAACCACTGTTCGCTGTACAACATTTCCAAACGAAGGCTTCCCTTGCGTGTTCGATTCATTAGACATACAGCACAGCAATTCAATTTGGATAAGAGACCTAACTATCACTGAATGTGGTCCTGTTTCAGTGGGACTGTACCTGTTCAACGACCTGAACGTTATTGTTGAGAACTGTATCTTCACTAGAAATGGAGGGTCGGGAATTTTTAGTTTTTCCTCTGATAAAATATACTTTGTAAACAACTCTTATGTTGATACTAGGAGTATACCTTATCCAAGAGAGTTGTTGAGTCAGTCGTGCACTCACAGGATGTATTCTTCTGTTTTTGACTTTACTAGAGGCTCAGCAGGAGGCATTGCCATCTTCACTGCTATTTCTCCTGCATCCAGAGAAATTTTGATTTGGAACAGTATTTTCATGAACAACAGTGCCACACCTCCTTTTGAACATGTTAGTCTCCCCAATACACTCAGATCATATGGCCGAGGAGGAGGAGTGTCTATTTTTGTTATGGATTCTGTTGATTGTCACATTTGTGTCAAGGATTCGGTAGTGAGGATGAATCAAGCACAATTGGCTGCTGGTGGGATTTCTTTCACTCTTTCTGGGAAAGCTACAAACAATTCGCTAACCATTGACAATTCAATCATAGCAAATAACACTTGTAAGACACGAGAATGCATTGGAGGAGGTATCCATTTCACTAGTGAAGGTCAAGGACTATCCTCTTCATCTAATACTCTATACATGTATGACAGTAGTGTCGAATATAATAAAGCCGAAGGAGGTACAGGTGGGGGACTTGTTGCAGTTATCTTCTCTAATGAAAGTCGGTTCTTCCTTAGTAATTGTACTTTTAAAGGTAATGTTGCAACACACGATGGTTCAGGCATTGTATTACTATCAGTAACGGGTATAGCAGACAAAGGCAACACCTTCTCATGTTGGGACTGGTGAGTGTGTACTGTATGTGGAGTGTTTAGACATTTTTGTTGGCTATTGCTATAATTATTATAATTGATTGTAGTATAATGGTTTCTTCATAATTGGATCATAGCATAATTGTTGTTGACTTTGTACAGTCACTTTGAGGACAATGAAGGACTTGGTGGGATAATTGACGATGTAGCAGCTCTGTACGCTTACCGCACTAGTGTGTATCTGTACAATGGTGAAGGGAGAGCTACTAGATTTGTTAACAACACTGGAGGAGGTGTGGAAGTGACATTGGGTCTGGTGGCCTTCCAGGGTAGGGTGGAGTTCAAGAATAACAGAGCTATATGGGGAGGAGGAATGAGGCTCACCAACCATGCTAGGGTGAGGGATACTATAATAGTCTGTACATTTTGTGACTTAATTGTGACAGAACTACCAAAACTCCAGCTAGACCATTCTAAACTGTACTGTAGTAATTTTTACATGTGATGATCATAGTGAATGACTGTCACTGCAGTCTCCAACCCCAATGTATGCATTCAATCAAGCTCATCACATAGTGTATGTTGAAAGTACTTTGTATGGATAAGAACTGTTGTCTGCTGGGACCATTCAACGTACAGTATGTAAAATAGCCTTTGACTATCTAGTTAGAATAATTCACTTGGTCCATATAGATACATGAGTAGCTGAATCTTTTGCAGTACACATGCATATAACATATAGGCGTTAGACCTAGGGATACCATAAGACTTGGTTCCCTGTATCATACAACAAAAATGACCAGGAAAAGTGATTGGAATGATTTAACTGTTAATTATTCTCGATTTGAAACTTTTATTGAAGTAGTATGTTCACTTTAGTACGATACAAGCTTCATTTCCTATGCCTATATATAATATACTGATTATAATTATAAGTCAGTACAGGACTAATACCTTAAATACATGTCAGCATGGATGTGATGAGTTCAATGACCAAAGACTGGAAGAATGGACAGAAGAAATTTTGCTAATCTATTATAATAATATCAATTAATCTTTTCTTCTAGTTGTACGTTGACACTGGTGGTGAAGTGAAATTTATCAACAATACAGCAAAGGAACTTGGAGGAGGACTATATGTGAGAGAGTCAAACAAATTTACAACAGTGTACAATTCTCTCCTTGTGAATAGTCTGGCAGATTGCTTCATCCAGCCTCATTTTCCTGGATCAGCAGAGGCCTTCAATTTCACACAATTTTCAAAGCCTTCTTTGTGGGTTAGTTCTGTAGTGATTGATGTACCATACTTATATACATAGTGTCCTTGTGCGTTATATTGCCAAGTTTCCATTTGATGGCAAAATACACTGTCAGTTACTTTTGTACTAATCGTAATGATATTCTTGTGTACATCAAATGTTCCTCTTTGTAAGCATATCAATTCCATCCATAATATATGTGCGTACATGCATAGCACAGTACATGTAGGCTATATATCAGGCAGGATTTAGAAATCTTGTTCCAATTTGATGAGGCAATGCTGTATGATACAGAGTGGTGAAACCTCAGAAAACCTTACCTTTAAGCCTCAATATGACGGGACACTTTAAGATTTAGGACTTGATAGTCTGGAGGAGGGGGGAGGGGAGAAAATGCAAACACATTGATTCCCCTCTCTATTGGCCTATAACTATGTACTGAATGTATGTGTTGAATTTATTGTTGAAGTAGACAATAAAGGCAATCAGTATTGTGTTTGTTACCTATACAGAACTTCAGCATAATATTTCAGGGCAATAAAGGAAACGTTCAACTTGGCAAATCTGCCATCTACATTGATGATATCAATGACTGCTGTTGGGAGAGGAATGAAAGTGCTTGTAAATCGTCTATATTCACTCAATATGAGTCGCAATGGCCATTCATTTATTTGTAAGTGTTAGAAGATCAACTGTGTATTTAATGTGTACTATATGTACATGTGCCTTCTATTGCATCACATATATGTTTTAATTCATTCCCATACTTTTTGCAGAGATGCTAATGATTCCACTATTGTGAACGGTAGTGAAATTTCATCACGTATTGCCACTGACGCTTATAACATTAATACCAAGTTTGAGGTGTGTATGCAAATCCAGTACGTATGAATAGATGTGATTACTGTTACAGTATCTATACTCACTAGTGTAAAGAGTGGATGCATGTAATTAATCCTGCATGAATGTTTATGATGTGTACTGTCCACTCCACATGCATCTTCAGAGACATCAAGTGGCATTTGGCGAGAATATCAGTTTGGAAATTAGCACATTTGATTTCTTCAATTGCTCAAGAAGTGCTATTGTTGAAGTGGATGCAAAACTCTCTAACCTGAATTCTCAACAACTGAGCATTGTTAGTGTGTGTGTGTGTCTGTGTTGTGTGTATGTGTGTGTGTCCGTATGTGTGTGTGTATGTTGTGTGTGTGCGTTTGTTGTATATATGTATGTTGTGTATATGTACAGCTGAACCTCATTGACATGAAACTGCTTAGCACAAAATTCTCCTATTTTTAACATGATTTTGTCAAGTGCCTACATGTACTACCAATGTACATGCACATTATGTAGGTACTGTTACCACAAAATATGTTGACATTGAATATTGAAGTTGTCCATAGAGTTTTGTGTTAAAGAGGTTCAACTGTATGTGTTTGTGTGTGTTTGTGCGTGTCCATGTCCATGTATAGTAAGATGTTTGGCAGCATTTTTTAATTTCTGATCACTCTTCTCATGGATTCTGAAAATGTTGAATGTATATAGCAGGGCCGTAGCCACTGAATGTGAAGTGGTCCGGTTTACAGTAATATGTACGTAGACATGGAAAGCATACGCAGTAGGGGGGATCTGGAAGCATGCCCCCCCTCCTCCCCCCAGGAAAATTTTGGATTTTAGGCCTTCAAAGGTAGTCCTTGATGCCAATTTATTTGATACTAATGTTTTATATGATAGGAATAGGAATCCATATTATATATGTATATATATATAATAATGATTCATATGCATAACCGCAACTATGAATTTATAAATATATATTTGTAGCGTGTAAAAGATGGCCGATTTCAAAACACCGGGATTAGGAATTGGGCTATAATTCGAGTGCAACGACATCTATGAAGGTAATAACTTCAGCAAAGGTTCTCCTGATCCTAAAAGAGACACCCGAAGTTATTCGAGTGCGATTCAATATTCTTTTCTCCCTTAACAAGGGAAAAGTTTTGTTTTAGAAATATTCATTTTTTGGTACTGCCCTGAAAAGTGGTCCGGTTGAAACCGTACCAACCGGACCGATGGCTACGTCCCTGTACAGTCATGCTAGCACAAAGCATTCATTTTTAAACTTTTATAAGAAGTTTGCTATTATAACTTTTTTTTGTTTGCATGCTGCATATGTCAGTACACTATGCCATGATTATGCAGATGTTCTAGTCCCTTGGATGTCTGAATACTAGCTATTTTAAGCATATAGAAGACAAACATTTTACAGTTAAGAAAGCCCGGCTCAGTGTACTTAGCCATCTATAGCCATGGGTGTTGGCCGTCTACGGCTGTGCGCAGTATTTATGTGTAGCCATATACTGTCCATTTATATATATTTAATTTCAGACTGCTGATATTTGGAGGGTTATGCTATGACGTTGTGCTCACTGCTACAGTGTACTGAAGTGACAGTTTACTGACTGCCTTCAGTGATTTCAATTTGTTCTTTGACTTATGAAAGTGTCCGTTTTCATTTTAGAATGTTTTAAATGCTTGTTTTCAATTTTGTGTTCTCGCATCTATTAACTAAGAATAATGGAGTACTGAATTCTAAGAGAGATGGTAGAGCCATCTATCCAGTTCCTCTCCCCAATGAAGTCTTTTCAAACTTGTATCAAGCCTGCGGTGGTAGGGACCCTTGTGAAAAAACCACTCCAGTTGAGTTGGAATTCCAAAATCCATACAACGACAATGTGAGTGTTTGAAACTACAATCACTAAATGGTGTACATGTGTATACAGTAGAACTTCAGTTAAGAAAAACCTTGCTAATGAGACCACCTCAGTAATAGGACCAGGAACTCCTATACTATGTTACTCAATACACTTTCAACATCAGAGATAAAACTACTCACAAAATGAGACTACTTTGACGGTTTCCATAGGTCATCTTAATTGTGAGGTTTTGAATACTGTATGTATGTGTACTTACATGTGTAGTACATCCTACAGTAAATGCCTGCATGCCACACGATTGAACCTCATGAATTTTTCCAATTTACCATTTCAGTTTGATGGATGTATATATAAAATTTCAAATCACAAATGGCACTATAATTCTTTAATGCAAAAATCCTGAAATTAAAAAGCACAAAGTGGTTGATTGTTTTTGAGTAAAATTTCCTACTATATATGGTATTTGAATGATTAAATACTGTATACATTAGAAGCATATATGTACACATCCGCAACTTCCCATTGGACCTATTTATCATGTCCTTTTTCACTCTCTCACAGTCAAACCACCTCACAGTGACCCTAGATGTCTCCTTGTGTCACCCCGGATATAACTACAATAGTTCTACTGAGAGGTGTGAATGTCGACGTCCACAGCATTCTGACTATTTCACTATCACGTGTGATAAAGATGCACGTTACTTCGCTGTTCAGGTGAGTATGGGCAATACAGTATAATAATTATGGATTATAATCCTGTTGCTAGACTCAAGTACTAGTTATGTCCCTTTCAAATTAGATGTGCAGCTTATACAGTCAGACTTCCATTTAATTACTCATTGGGCAACAAATGACAATCTGTGTTTTTAATCTAATATCTTAAAATGTTATTTCACTCTGTATAGCATGGGCTGTGGATCAGATTTTATGCCAATGATACCAAAATGGAAGCTTGGTATGTCCCTCAAGTGTATCTGAGCTGCACAGTTGGAGTTTCTGACATTCCCAGTTGTGAGATACAGTTTGATAACCCTGAGGGACAGTGTGCTGAAGGAAGAAGAGGTTAGAAGGGACTGGGAAAATTTCACAGGTTTATTTTTAGAAATGGGACATTAACCCCCTCTTGAAAATGCTTTGCCTCATCCCTCTACTTTGAAAGTTTTACTTACCCTCATTCACATTACACACTAGAGGCATTGATCTCCCTCTCACAGTCCCCAGTAGAGATACTGACCTCCTTCTCAACGAGGGCACTAGAGGTACTGACCTCCCACTCACAGAAGGCACTAGAGGTGCATATCATATTTGCCTCAATCTCACAAACCATGCTTTGTCCTCTCTTGACCATTTCCTGAATGAAACCTTTATCACACTGCAATCTCACCAAAGTTACAGTATATTATTAGATTCACTACAATAATTTGTTTGTCCATAGGACTACTATGTGGGAGTTGTAAAGGTAACGAATCCTATGGCATAACAATGGACCTTAATCACTGCACAAAGAACTGCACCGGTGAAGACATTTTGGGATATTCTCTATTCATTGCTGTGTGTAAGTGTACATATGTGTGTTATGCATACACATTTTGCCCATAACACTGTAGGCAGCTAATGTAATTGTTAAGATAATTGATGATAATGATATTATTTAATTACACTATGTTATGGCAACACACCTGCATTTTGTCAGGTGTACTAAATTATAATGATGTTGTAGGTGATGGGAAATTGGTCTCTGTTAGTTGAAGAGTGCTGCATAGTTAATAACTTGATGGCAGTATGCTGTACTGCAGGCTCTATGTACATTGAACCACTTTTTCCTTTGATCCATATACCTATCTACTACTGTTCCCATGTGTGTGCTTCATACAATGGTAGAGAGGATTTCATAATTGGTGTCCACACAAGTCATTATCTCTGACCTTTGATTAATGGCATACCACAAGTCAATCAATCAAATGTGGTCGATGGACATTTAATGGAACTTCTGAACTTGCTAACCAATTAACTTACCTTTCTTTTGAAAACCGGACTAGCAGTTAAGAGTGCCATGTATGCAGTCATGTGTCCACAGTGCTATACTTGTAGTAACAGCTGATCCATATGCAATATCATGATACAGAATATACAGTGATACAAGCCTAATATATAGTAATGTGATACTACTACCTATGCCACAAGCATATAATACGTGTATGCTTTTAACTGTAGGTCTAGCTGTTGTTGCGTGCTGTGCTCTGATCCTATACTTCAACATCGGACTACCCAATGAGCTGAGAGGATTCTTTTTCTTTGTTCAGGTATGTAAAGTACAAGACGCATACTACAAGTACTGTATGTACAGTGGTCACTCAAGTGATTTCATGTGCTTATGCACTTGCTTGTATGCAATTGTAAGTGTGCTCAAAGCCTTGGTCTTAAAGGCATTAATTGTATATCGCCCATTACCAAGGTGATCAGACGTACCTTTATAGCTATATATACAAGCTCATTGCTGTTGTGCTACGATTGCTCTTGCATCTAGCTGAACGGAGAACGTTAGACTGCAAATGGCTTTAAACTTGATTGAGGTTGAATGGTTCAATATTCATATGACAGCTCCCTAGAAAATAGGTTAGTAGTTGTCTTTCCAAAAGTGATCCAAGAAGCTATTAATTTATTCGATAATTCGCAATGGCCTTTAAGAGCACAGCATATACTCTAAAACTTAATATATTATACAGTGAATTAATCTGCCGCAATTCGTTTTCGCTTTCAGATTAACCCAAATTTACTGTATATTCATATGTACTTGCTTGATATAGGTCATTGGTATAGTATACAGCTACAGGACCTTCTTGGCATCAAATGAAAAGTTTGGTTTTGTGAGTTGGTGAAAGTGGTATAATCTACTGTATGCAACTTATGTATGTGGTATTTTTACTAATTTAAATTACTTGTAACAACAAATCTGCAGTATTTGAAGTGGGTGTATACTCATTTTCGCTGCTTCATTTCCTCTGCAGTTGGCTTTTGTGACAAACTTGTTTGCTGTTAATCTCCCCTTCCCGGTGTGCATTCATCCTGATATTACACCCTTGTGGATGGCGGTCCTGGGTTATGTTCCTCCAATTCTGGCTTTCTTTACTGTAGTTGTATTTGCTGTGTGGTGAGTGTCAGTGTGTGGGGAGGAGTGTTTCTGCACACATGCACTTGTACACACACATACACAAACACACTCACACATTGATGGGTAAAAGATGTAGATGTGCTTGTATTTAATATGCATGAATATACTTAGTGTACACATCACTGCAATGTGTACATGTGTCAGTCAGTCAGTCAGTCAGTCAGTCAGTCTACAATGTCATGTGTCTCTTCCATCATGTGGTTTTTAGTGCTCGGTATGTTTCAAGGTTTGCCAAGAGGTCCACTCTCTCTGGGATCACCTTTATCTTGTTGATTGTGTATATATACTTGGCCAATCCAAGTATTTATCTTGTGAACTGTACTGGAAGCTTTGCTGATGGACAAATAGTGAGTGCATGTTGTATTTGTATCCTTTTATAGACAATTTATACAGAGGATGTACTGTAGTTCAATGTATAATATTATTCACATTAGAAAGTTGTAATCAATAATATTTTTGCCTGGGCTTCAAGCAATTTATCCTAACAATGAAGCATGAATGAATAACTATGTTGTTTCCCATGCACACATCAGTAACCTGTGTTCCAACACTGATGTGTGCACACCTCTTTCTTGATCTTCGCCGAACCAGGATACAAGTTGAGGTGGATCCACACAGTATGCATATTGTATATACACACCGTACATGCTGCATGGGTATATTGTATTTTGATGTATTAAGGTATAATGTGACAGTATTGTATTTTGATGGACTCTTTTTGTAATGGCTGCAAAAACAGTTACAATCCCTACAGTGTTCAATGTGTATGACCAGTTGTCAACTGGTGGGTCTACTACTGTATGGTGGGGATTATTGGTGGGAATTAAAAATTCTGTGAAATTCGGAATATTCCATCAAGCAGATTTCATTTGGCGATTAGACAGTTGTTATAATCATATTCATTATCAGTTACCCACCAACACTAATGTCATTCACACAGTAAAGTGAAATGGCCAGAGGTTGCTCTGTGTATGTGGAGATCAAATTTTCTTGATGGTTTTGTCACTGAATATCGGAATAGAAATAGGGCGTATCTTGTTGCTGGAAAATATGTTGGAGATTAGCTCATACATTTACTAGTCTTCCAAATCAATTTAATATAGCCAATATTTTCCCCTAAAATTTGACATGTTAGTTACAGCATTGATGTATTTTCAGTGGTGCTGAGCACACATTTGATGTTTCATCAGTTGATTTGTCAGAACACACAGAGTCAACATGTACAATTTTAACATTCTGTGCTAGAAACAGTGGAGAATTCTTTGCAGTAACTGTCACATGTGCTGCAGTGGTTTCAAGTCCACATGTTGGTTATTCATGTCTTATCTGTTTCTTCAGCTCCATTGCTTCACTGGACAGCCATGTTTGCATCTCCCGCATGTGGTGTGGGCAGTGTTTGCCCTGGGCATCATAGGGGTGTTTGTCATCCCAGTCCCTGTGTTCATTTGCATCATCTCTTGCAGGCACTTCAATGTATGTAAGCGTTCCTGTTTTGACATGACCTTCTCCACCTCTTGATAGTTCAATAGATGCTGCTTTTATTTCTCAATGCATACTGAATATACATATGTGCACATATGTATACATGCATACATGTGCATACACACACACACACACACACACACACACACACACACACACACACAGAGAACAAAGTACTTCAGCGATGCTCTCACAAATGGTCTGAGACAAAAGTGGTATTCTTCTTGGGACTTGATAAGACGTCTTGGCTTCATTGTCATTGGTTCTTTCACCCCCGTTTCTATCCCAACTAGAATAGTAAGTTCAGTGTGTGTGTACATGTTTGTTATGTGTGTGTGTGTGTACATGTGTGTGCACGTGTGTGCTTGTGGGTGTTTGTGAGTGTGGGTGTGTACTGATCAATTAATCAATTAATCAATAAGTTTAATTTTGCACTTGAGTACAAGAGTACCTGAAATCTGAAAAGGACACATCACATCTATTGGATGACTACTCAGTCTAGTACAGTGGGACCCCTATGATCAGGCCCCCTGCAATATGGACACCACGCTAAAATAAATACATAATCTTGAAACCAACTTATTCCATATTGTAATGTATGTAAAATGCCCCTGAAAAACGGACTTTCGTTATTCCGTAAAACGGACGGGAAATATGAACCAGGATATACAAATCAGTAGTAAATTATACACAATAAAACAGACATATCAAAGTTTTTGAGGCTGCAATAATTTCTCCAGTTTGCCCACCAATACCTTTGGTCCTGACAATCTATACGTGCAGGGGATTTCGAGGTGTGAAAACGTGATCATTAGGAAGTATTTGTTATGAAGACAATTTGGATTTTACCATATTTGCTCATGTCACTAAGAAATTTGAGGTTTAGTTCAACAATGGAGTGTCTGGAACTCTTACAACTAGACATATTTCGTATTGCTCCCTATACGCAACGTGTCTTTTTGCCACCCAATATGGCTGCCAAGTTACGCCCCCGTGTTGTGCATGTCCATTACTTTCAATCCAAAGTACATAACCCCTGAAATAAGGCACCCCTATAATCGGGACGTGAAAAGACTGAGCCAAGGTGTCCTGATTACAGTGGTCTCACTGTAATTTTGGAGTGGTTTTCAGTTATCCCCAATTAATTACTTGCCATGATTGATTGATTGATTAATCAGTTACTATTCACTGGTAATTGATAGGAAAATTACAGCACTAGTCTGTATGAGTGTGTGTGTGTGTGTGTGTGTGTGTGTGTGTGTGTGTGTGTGTGTGTGTGTGTGTGTGTGTGTGTGTGTGTGTGCATGTGTGTAGTGTGTGTGTGTGGGTGTCATGCATGTGTGGGTGTGGGTGTGGGTGTGGGTGTGGGTGTGTAGACATGTGTGCATGTGCATGCATGCATGTGTATGAACAATATTACAGAAGTAGTTCCCTCATGATGTACTTCTCCTGTCTCCACAGTTCACATTGTGTCTGTTTGAGATAATTTGCTTCGTTGTCCTGTGTCAGAGCCGACCTTACGAAAAGAAATGGATCAATTATGCGGAAGGTCTTCTGTTGGCAGATCTCTTCTTTGCAACAGTGGCGATCCTCCAACCCTATGACCTCTATGTTGATAGAAACCTGACACGTGTGTTTGTGCTGGTTCCCTACTTGTATGCCATATTAGTAGCCCTGTACCTGATAGGAAAGTACATCTGGTGAGTTGTATGCCTGTTTATATGTGTTCATACGTACTGTATGTGTGTATGTGCAATATATATGTATGTTTGTATATTTTGCATGGACATAAGTATGTATGCATACGTAATATTACATACAGTGGAGAATAAGGGTGCAATTTGGCCATTTGGAATTAATCAAAATTTCCCTGTGCATATTGCAGAATATTGCAAATTGACAGATCTACTACTTTTCAGCTTCCTATATTTGCAAGTTTTAGACTTTCACATTACTAGACTTTCACATTTGTGCATTTGCAGATTCCCAGATTTTTAAATTCACAGTTTCGCAGATTTGTAGATTCCCAGATTTGCAGAGTTGTCGTTTTGCAGTATTTCCAAACTTGCACAATCTCATACAGTCTACAATCCTAAAATATGGAAAACAAGTAATTGGAGTTAAAACAAGTAATTCAAGTTAAAGAACTCGTGGGGCTGCCGCCCCCTCACTTGAATTACTTGGACGTCTTTCTTAGATTCAGAAGAACCTTTGCTGAAGATATTACATTTGGCGGAGCTTCAGTGCATTCTAGCCCAATTTTTAATTTTCGGCATTCGTAATCTTTATTTCGCACAATCTAACTTATAATATAAATTAATTGGCAACATATTAAGAATTCTTAATATGTTGCCAATTAATTCTTGTGGGATATCAATGATGCCACCCTCTTGTATGCTATGGTTGTACTTTGACCCATTCCTCCTGTGGCTGCAAAACAAGGGGAACAAACGATCCTTGTTCTGTTTCTCAAACTCATTGGTTGTAGCATCTGCGCTTCTCTTGTTCATGTTTACGATAGACAAATTTGAGAGTTGCATTCTGGTTTGATACTGCTAGGGGATTGAATATCCATGTATCAAAAAATGTATCCTGACCAGTTTTCCAAAAACCTCTACACCTGATGTCCAGTCTGCCATCATCTCAAGAGTTCGCACTTCTTCTTTCCAGACTTTCCCCAGTGAGTGGTTGGAGAGATGGCTCAATCTCGGAGTTAAAACAGACTTCTGCAACGAGGGAGGCAGTTAGATCTCTGATGTTGTTATGACAATGGATAGGGAGACCACCTACTTTGCAATTGAGGACTGTTGGACTTTATTGCTGTGGCCACATACACAAGTTGTGGACATGTTGGCAGGATGCCATCCGTAACGAAGTGCCAAGGCGTCATGAAAGGCTTCTTTGTGTAAAGCGAAACTGCAGTCCTCTACTGGTAGTGTAGTTGGCCATGATTATGCTCCTGGTTCTTGCGCTAGGGTGACTGCTCTTTGATTAGCTACTGGGATTGACTTCATGATCTCTTCTGCCTTGGCTATACATCTGCTTCTTTGTTTTTCTGATGAACAACTAGTCTTGCTTTATGCTGTACCTCTTTGACCTCTTGGCTGTTAAGGTTGATATCTCCATGGATGGATTCAACAAGCGGTTTAGTCACCATGAGGGAGTTATCAAATTCTTGGTGAGTCATCTCAGTTTAGATTATGATTCCTAAACCACCCATCTTCGGCGGAAGACTGAATAGTCTTCTGTCAGTGTCATTGATGTGTTGTCTTCCAGTGATGGCAGGGATGACTTTGTGTCTGATCACATGTTCTATGGGCTGGAGAAGATGGCCAATGTTTCTGGTTGATCTTGACAGGAAAAGCCATTTGTGTTGGAGACTTTGAGTCAACATAGTGAAAGCTCATTGAGGTTGGGATGTAGCAATCATTGCTAAAGTTTTAAGTCCCTTCTCCCATTGTCATACCTTCTCTGCCATGTAAGCTTCTCTGAATGTCACGTTCTCAATTGTAGAACCCAGGTATTTGCTACCGGATGTAGTGATACGAACTTTGGAACCTTCAAAGAGTTGTTTGGCTTCTTGGTAGAATTCTTCTTTGACAATGAGGATTGACTTAACTGCGTTAACGAAATAGCCAAATTCTTGGGCAATTTCCGATAATTTGTCCCAACATCTGTGTAGATGGTCAAGCTTACCCCCAGCAGAGGAGCCATCTCTGTACCATATTTGCTGCGCTTCTGATTCAAGTTGTAGGATGAGTGGGAGGATGCCAACTGCATACATTGCCATGGCGTGAGGGTCTCCTTCCTGCGAGTAGATCATTTCACCATCATGTATAAATCAGGGTCATGCTTATAAGTGTTGCTTAGTATGTTGGCAAGTGCGGGGTATATCTGCTGAACATTGCATAGTGTGGCCTGACAATTAAGATTGTTGAAAGTGTTCGATGCATCAATCATAAGAACACCTTCAGTGGTTTCCATCTCAAAACTTTCATCAAGAGCATAAACGGCCGCTTCACAGCTGTATTTCTCCCCAACACAAATCTGATTAGTGCCAACTGCATCTTGGATATCAACACAAATGATGGGAAGAATAGCTTTGCCAATGATTCTTCTCGACACTTATTAAACCTATTCCAATTGTGTGTGTGTGTGTGTGTGTGTGTGTGTGTAACGTGTGTATTATGTATTCTTCTACCTTCCATCTCATCCTATACCTCATGTATTGCATTCCTGTTGTCCGAAATAATTTGAATGGTTCTCTTTCATGAAGAGTTTGTTCTATTGTAGCTCGACTCTGTAATACGTACATGGTAGGATTTCGTTGAGTAGTTTCAAGTGTTTGGTGCATACACACTGTGTCAGTGAGTAGAGAATCAATATTGTTTATATATATATATATATATATATATTTGTTTTTTTGTTTTTTTTTCATCCATTTTATTATAATTTGTAGATGGTGATATAAAAATAATGATAAGTAATGATATACATAAATTAAGCATATATATATTACAATTAAATAAAATAATAATAATAATATTAAATAGTATATATTATATATATATATATATATATATATATATATATATATACTGTTTTACAATGTGAGTGTTATTATGTTCACAGGAAGAACCATGTGGCCGCAAAGTGGAGAGAGCGTTTAGAAGTATTTTTCTCCGTCAGTAATCTGAAGACAAACTTCAGATATAAGAGATTCAAGAATGATGATGATGATGATGATCCTAACAAGAAATTATCAATATTTTATGTTAGCATGGACGGGAATAATTTGCTGGATGACGAGCCTCTCACAAGATGGGGGGGTGAGCACAGGTTATCCCCCCGAGACAATCACACACATGAAATCCGTTATCGACAAGAAATCTCGATATCAGACAGTCTTTGATTTGCTCACAGGATGATAATACTTTTATTATTATTATTATTATTATTATTATTATTACTATTATTACAGTTATTTCAAATTGCACACATTTTGTGCTTATAATAATGTAATCTTATTCAGCTACAGTCTGTATGATCTTCTGTTATAGCTATTAACTCATTAACCTATAATATTATTATGTGGATTAATAATATGTCATATTAATGTCGACATTGCGATTGTATGTGAGCATGCTAAAAATTACACTCAAATACATAATATAAATATATATACAGTGGAACCTCTCTATTACAAACCTCTGAAATGTGGAAACCTCTATAATAAGGACACCATTCTGTGTCCCAGTGTAGTACTGAAGTGTATAAAATAACCTCTAAATTGAGGAAACCTCTGTAATAAGGACTAAAATTGTGGTCCCAACGTGTCCTTTATAGAGAGGTTCCACTGTAGTATGTATTTATATGTATATTGTATATATATATATATATATTTTGCGAAACTGCAATGTACACAAGGTATAGGGCCACCATTTTGTTTCCGCATCATCCCTACATATAGAGTGTCGCTCACTCTATGATAACATTGGCTCAGACCACAATTCACACGTGAAACTTTAATACAACATTAAATGGTCCCATTGATATACATACTGATTTTTTACTCTCAATCACATGTTGAGATATTATATTTAGTTCACTTAGCGATATTTTATATAATATGATACATACTGCAGGTTATAGAAATGCTGAATCAGACAATATACTGCCATGCAGAGCTAGCCAATATCAGTGCCCAGGGATTTTGGGATCAAGTTTAACCATGTAGTCAATAGGCCTGTACACAAAACACTCTTCACCGGCAAACATGGCATTGGGTACATTAATCACTGGATATCTATATAGGGGGTATGTACAGGACTCTCTGGGGTTGTACTTTTGCTAGGGAATAATGTATGGTCATGGGTTGTGGAATTTACAGGATATCTTATTCCCTCCAACACAAGAGATTCCCTTTGTCTTTCATCCATATTATGTAGTCCAGTTATTGATGCAGAATAACCAGATCACAGTACCTCCAATAACCAGATCACAGTACCTCCAATAACCAGATCACAGTACCTCCAATAACTTGAGACCTAATAATATATGCTTATACATTGTAGATAGAATTCCAAAAAATGCAATACATCCTAAAAGAATCATCAATCTGCAACCATAGATATGCTAATAATTACATGAAACAAATTAAATCAATAATTGTTATCATATGGCAATAATTACATAATACAAAAGAAATCCATTATTATACAAAATGGAAGGATTCCCAAGCATATGTCGTACAGAATACTACTAATCTACATCACGCTATTGGGTTAGTTGGCTTTCTTAGATGCTTTCTTCATCTTCTGCCTGAGGAGCAAAAGGTCACCAATGACATTCCTCTTTAGGATGGCCGATGCCGACAAGATACCTCCCATCATGCCTCCAGCAATCCCACAAGTGGCGACATCTTGACCAGCCAGGAACAAGCCTTCGTACTGTGTCTCCGGTCGCAAGATGGCCATAGTTTCTGCAGAGAATCGCTTAACATTGTGGTCGAGTCCATAAATCTCCCCTGTTGGAGCTCCTATGTAGTATTGAAAGGTGAGCGGAGTTCCCAAATCCATGTATTCGACTTTCTCTTCCAGCTGGGGATACATTTCCAGCAAGTCATTCCACAGTATTGTGGTAAGCTCTTTCTTCATCGCCTCATAGTCTTTACCACGATGCTGCGTGGTGCTGTCTTTCCACTCCTCGAACCACTTGTAGCTCCCACCAGATATGATGAGGCATGTGGACTTTCCAGGAAACCTCTCCTCCCACTTTGGGTCCTTTGTAGAGGGGAAAGAAATGAACGACATAGGGAAGTAGTTTTCAAGTACCGGGGTGTCTTCTTCCAATGATTCAACTGCTTTGGAAAAATCACTGTCCTTCCAAAGCCAGATGTTCTGTCCTTTAGGAATACCGAGTTCTTCGGCTGTACCCTTGAGCCCAACAAAGACTTGCACACAAGATACACTTGGTCCAACTTTGCCAATTGTCTTCTGAGCTGATTCATTCTCTACATCACTTTTAGAGAGAAGTTGACATGTAATGTTCAGACCTGCACTGGACACTATCAAGGGTGCACAAATTGTGTGGTCTTGTCCTCCTTTGCTCACAACAACGCCAATGGCCTTCTTTTTTGAATCGTCCAGTAAGATTTTGGTGACTGGTGCTCTCACCATGACCCTGCCACCTGCTCTTTCAATCAAGGGAACCATCACGTAGGGGATCTCGCTGCTCCCGCCCACGGGATAATAGCCACCAGATGAAGCAAAGTGCTGGCAAAGAATGAACTGCATCCCAGCAGGAGCATCAGAAGGGAAAGTACCTACAAAGAAATTCAAAGATAAGAGTCAACGGATGAGATATTTATAATTACGCCACGCAAGGTGAATTGTAAAATAACTTCAGAACAATCTAGCCACCCCTAGCTCACTCTATACTTTATGGAGGCAATGAAATAAATTTATTTTATTTTAAGAAATTCAATGAGCTCCGTTGTTGAATTGGGGAACTCAGCATAGTGATAGATCTTGTGGAAATGGTAGTGCCAATTTTGCTGAGGATACATCACAAAAAACGAGTCGGGCCATGGTCCAACTGGCCGGATTGCGTGATAAGACTTGACACTAATATTACACTTAACATAATTCCTAAATTCTTATGAATGTACAAAGACACTGTGAGACACTACACCTGCAAAGCTACGTACATTCCATCATTGATGATAATGGTGTGGCCACACCAATAATAAACGAGGGCAAAACTAACCGTAGTCCAGACAGTTGTATGCCAGAACTGCTTGCAAGTCTTTGTTGGTGGTTATCTTATCAAGGTACTCTTGTAAGCTATATTCCATGGTTTCGTAAGCTGGAAAAATCTTCTTGAATATCCCTGTTGCTATGAGGAACTTACTCAACCACATTGGAGCAAGTTTTAACAATCCCATAGCAACAGACAGACTTCTAAGGGTACCAGACAGCTTGTAGAACTTTCTGATAGCGTCCTCCTCGCTGGGAAAACACTTAATGAGTTCTTCTATCTGTTCCTTTCTTCCTTTCACGATAGGAATGCGCTTAGGAGAGCTAGGGCTCCCAAGGACAACTTGATCAAAATTATCACTCATGGCCGCCCATTCAAGCTGTCCTTCAGTAATTTCGTCCATTATGAACCTCAAAGACGCACCTTTGTGCATTTCACCAATATAGTGTAGACCGGTGTCGAATTCAAATCCTGGTTGGAAATAGACAATGGTGTGTTACAGATTATAATCTGTCAATTGTGTATGTATGCAAGGCTTGAGTGGCTGATGCTAACAAAAGGTAATGTTGCTATGTGAATGAGACAGGGATGCAACCCTTATTCTTGACTGTATGAGTGGGTTGAGTGGTTCAGATTCACAATCATTTTTAGTATTATCGCAGATCATCACTGAGCATGATAGGGTAAAGTGGGAGAATGCTAGGGTAAAGTGGGAGAATGCTGATATAATTGCGGAGAATAAACAGTTTTCCAAATCAAAATACTAAACTTCCAAGGTTAACTACCGTATTTTACAGGTATTGGTGACCTGTAGCTAGGACATACTTAACAGTAAGCCACTTGTTTCTCAACTCGTGTGACTGGAATTATACCACTATCTTTACTCATGATTTGGAGTTTAGTGACATTCATATCTGGGTGCTGCCATCATGGCTTTGACTATGCCATGCTCTAGACTAGACTCCTATGTCTTGAAACCATATACGTAGTTCTATTATCTATGTTGAAACCAGCCAAAAGATGTCACTAGCTGACTTACCTTTCTCAACGTAAGTATGACAACATCCTCCAGCTCTGTCGTGCTGCTCCAACACTAGTACCTTCTTGCCCGCTTTGGCGAGGAGAGACGCTACGGTCAGTCCGCCTATCCCACTACCGATGACGATGGCATCCAAGTCTTTGGGAACGTCGCTGGCTCGAAATCCCTGCTTCATGACCTTGTCGCGTTTGGCAGTGTCCATTTCTATCGGTTTACGAGGTCTTTGAGCGGATGTGGAGAAGAGGTTGGGCGAAGAAGAACCGAAAAAGATCCACAATTCTCTTTTAAGCCACTGCAGTATCAAAACGACAGAAGTTAGAATTGCCAAGAGCAAAATGAACCATGACGAAATGAGCGCCATCCTGGGATAAACTGAAAGCTACAGAGTATCTGAAAGTCAAGACACACTTTAAGACACTCGAGACAAAAGGTCACGCACGCACTGTACAGCCTACTACAGGTCAAGATAGGGCGATGGTCTATACATGGTCACGCAGTGTCGCATGTCTGCGTAGGCCTATATATGATCGCAATATAAGTAGTGATATTACGCAATTGACAAACGTCCATGAAGTCAAATATTACAACAGAGGTCAAATTCTTAATGAATGCTAACACGAGCAAAGTTATACATTCGACTGGTTGGGTTTCTGACCAGCAGTACTGGGTGCTGGGTGCCATGCACATTACACAGTTCCACAAGTTGTACAAGAGTGGGTAAAGGACAAAAACCGAATCCAAATCCACACCCACTGCTGTGCTGGTAGCCTCCGGTTGTCACGTAGCCGATAATGCTCCGTGAAGGTACCACAGGTTCGAGCTGGAGAGATACACATGCATCAACAGATGTTGGCACCGATTTAGATCCTCCTACATCTGTTACTTGTCTTGTCTTCTTTATACCTTTTTTCCACTTCTTCTTTGCCTGTTTCAACAATTTCTTGGACAAGGTGCTCTTCCCAATGTACACATGTTCTTTGTCGCCAACACAAGTACCTCGTGGGACAATGTCTTCTTCTGGCCCTGTATACCGGCTATTTTGATTATACTCTCGCAAATCACTGTCGGTGGGTACGCACAGCATGGAATGTCTCTCTGGACATCCACCTCTGATGGGAGTAACTTCCACAGCCACTAAAGCCAGCTGGAGTTCATCACTTTGAAGAGAACTCAATGCTGCAGTCTGCAGGGACTGAGGCTGACTAAACAGAGTACGGAGGGCTTTGAGATGTACCACTGAACGCAGTACATAAAAACCATTGGAATCCTCTGACAATTTAGCTTCAACTGAAAACAATTGCTCCCAGGGATAATGGAACGGCGACTGCACAGCCAGCTTGCCATAGTTCGGCCTCTTAGCTGGTGGGTGCTTGGAATACAACTGCTCCAGATTTCTCTTCTCTTCTGCAACTTCGGAAGATGCTGCCCGACAGTCAGGGTAGTCGGTGGGGTAATGTAAGCAGGTTGATTCAAAGGCTACTCTTTGCTGTTCTTCTAGACCTGCGACACGAGCACAGCGATAAACACAGTTGATAAGAAGAGACATGGACCAGCCTCGGGGGGATATGATGTCCCATCCCAACAGCGATCTACTGCTGCTACCACTCAGGGATGTTTGGTGGTCCTGGTGTACAAGTAACAAAGGTATCAGGCACTCTACATCTCCAACATCGAGCACCTTACAGCGAACAAGCCTCCCTGAGCGTGTTTCGTTGATCACATGGTCTGGTACTTTAGCTAGCGATACACTTTGACGTACTTTGGCATTCCACATTGGACTATGTGTCAACCTGTCCACCGAATATATTGTGATTGGTCTCAAAGAACTGGGAGTGTGTGGAGATGTGTGCTCGTGTTCCTCATCATTCCGTCTACTACCTTCGTCCCGTTGATCGCTATCAGCCAATTGATCAACATTGTCCTGCTCATCACCATCATCCTGTCTACTGCCCTCATCTCGTCTACTGTTTTCATCTGATTTATCACCATTATCTCGTCTGTTGTCATCATTATACCTATCATCATCAGAAAGGACGTCTGTTTGATCTTCATCATCAGTAGTAGCACTATCCCCATCAGAGACCCCCAAGGATGGGACATTACCGTCATCTCCTTCAGATATTCCTGCATCCTGCCAGCCACTAGATGCAGACGTGCGCTGTGATGGAGTTATACTCCTGGGATCACGGGCGACCACACCAATGACAGCACCCCTCGGGACATGCGATGAGCGAAGATCATTCAAAGAATTTCTGCCAGAAGTAAAATATCGGATATCAGACGCATCAAATCTTTTCCACCACTGAATGTCATTGACAATGTCCACCCTACTTTTCTTCGTATGCTTTTCCAACAAACGGAGATATCTTTCTCTCTGCTCGCTATCTCCATCACTGTTTACTCCCAACTTAGCCTCACTAAGTATGTCTGTGATTACATCCAGTGCTTTTGGGCCGAATAGACGTAAATGCGTAAACTCGTCCTTTCTCAATATAACAGACACAGAGGTGTCAGAGCAGACAGTAGTCAGCTTGCGGTTCACATCATCCGACATCGAGGGATGTACCCAAAGCCAGAGAATCCTACCAGGGTCTATGCCTTCCTCCGAAGATGGTTCTTTCTCGTACAAGGGATCCCACATTATTTCCACAGGACCAAGGCAACCAAAGGGATACTGGTTAGGCCTGTACAACATGACCCTCCCTTGATGCTGACCAGAAAGGTAGCTCTTTGCAGCACATGTCAATCCTGAATAAATCGAAAATAACAATCATCAAAACTGACAGATATTCTCTGCCAATTAAAGAGGTAATCTCTTCAGAGAATTCATGCAAACAGGTATTGATAGTATGTACTTCTGATACGAATTGAAGGTTGGTGTGTCCTTCAATATACGTACTAAACCAGTTGGACTCTAATATACATAATATTATGTCAACACATGTACTATACATACCTGTAGCAGGATTTGTGAAAAGATTCATTATTGACAAAATGGCCGACTCAACTCCAGTTATCTCAATACAGTGATAGTAGGAAAGATCCTGAGAATGGAAGAGAAGTACTGTATTGCACAATGTAATAAGATACTAAAACGTGTTAGTCACTGCATATCAAATATACACACAATTATTACATACAAGGAAATACAGAATCGTACTTTGTACAATAATATAATATAATGGGATAATATAGTGAGTCCCTCTCGATTACATATGCATGTACACGTATTAATCCCCATTATGGTTGAAGTCTAGGGAATGTTATTGAATTGAATGTCCTATTTAAATCTCAATACATTGGCCCCAGCAACCATCACAGTTGGATCACCTTGTTATGGACATCATATACATGCCATGTTCATCAATCCTTACCACAGAGGTATTTTCCAAGTTTGAGGTTAGTAATGTTCTACAACACCACACTACAGGACCATAGCTAGGATTTTCAATGCACAGGGATTGCCTTAACTTGGAAATAGTGTTAGTTAGTATAGGTAACTGTGTTCCCTTCTAATGAGGTGGAAGGTACATAAAATATTATGCAACATTGCAAAAACTTACTGTCATAATGCATGATGTATTCAGGGACCTGTATGTGGCCCTCACACCCTTCCCAGTGTCCCTCAAGGCCAGCTTGTAGCCCCATTTAGAGATCATCTTCATCCTCTTTGCATGCCATACATGCGTCTCCAGCCAAGTGGACTTGTCGCTTCTCTTCTTGTACTCCTCCATCAAGTTTCGTGGATACCTTCTCTTTCGACGTGAAGGCCTCTTTGTCTTGGGCTGGTCAGACTGCAACATCTGAAATTATACATACAAATACATTATAGGTACAGTTAACTCAACCAACTAGCTATGTATGTATATAGTCCTAAGTAAGGAGCTCGAGTTGGTGTAGGTATGGGATAGTACCAGACATTTTTGAATAAACTGTTTTCTACTTTGACAAGGTGGTCTTTTAAGGACAACTGCAGTGTTTCAATGGTCATGGCAACCCACAGCTACAATAGTCCTGACAGTGAACTCCGTCATCTTCTACCCATACCCATTCTACCCATACCCATTGACCCATAATAATACGTGTACTAGTCTTAGACCAGCTATCGACTTCACCTCGGCATGAGCTTCCTTCCTCAATCTCCTTGGGAGTCTCTTAACATTATAGCTCATTGCTCTCCTTCTCATGTGTCTAGGTAGCTTTTGGAAGACACGCTTCGTCCCTCCTTGACTGTCCACTGCCTTCAACATCGCCTTCATTTCCATCGCTCGAGCTTGCGCAAAGGCAAAGGCACTGATTCCCGCTTGAGATACATCTTCTTCGAATTGCACAACATCAGATGGTTGGTTAGTACGTGCTTTTTTCTTTCCTCTCGTTACATTTGTCTCGAGCTCAGTGGTACCGGTGGAAGCCACCTTCGAATTCTCAGTCTCCATATTTTGTATGATAGCTAAAAGTACACGTGTACTGTGTAGTCTCGCGTAGCCAGACCTTCATGGGTTCATAGTTTCCAAAATTAATGGTCGTATTGATGAGGATAATAATATTTGGTCTGGTTGAGCGAGACTATGCATCTGACACATGCAGCTAGAAATTTAACACATTTAATTGCCTTTCAATATCATTTCAATATCATGCGAAATATATTAATTATAGTTACAGTTATGAATGATACATGGTGTAGTATGTACTGTATAATAAAGAAAATCACAAAATTTATTACGACCATTCGTGAGGGTGAGGTGAGGAAATGTGGTGTGGTATATAGATCCACTACCTCATTGGGCTGAGTATGTTACATACGTAATGCATAAGATTAATATTGTGCGTGAATATCAATGTAACAATAATGTACATGCAAAACAGCATTTTATCATAAGATGCATACTATGTATGCATGTATGTATACTCTAACGTATCAGTAATTCCAAGATTATTTCAAAATAAAACTCATTATTATAATATTCCATTATTAATGAATAATACATGCCATAAGATATTATACTTAAGAAACAATATTGTCTCTTCATGCTATATCATTCATACAATATAATGCCATGTTGCTAGTGCAGCAAGAATGTACATGTCAAGCAACATATTATATGCAATACAGGTATGTAGTGTTAGGCACCTGAAGGGGGATTTGTGTTCACTGTTTACCAAAGGTGGTACTGGTGACAACACTGGCATCCTTAATGCTTTCATTGTCATTGGCAACTTCCGACATTGGAATGTGACTGGCAGTTCCATTCCCTGTACATGTTAGTCGGGATGATAAAACAATACACGCCGCATACAATACATGGTTGGTGCACACACAGGAATACAATATGCCATTTCTTATCGGCATGGTGGCATTTGACTGTCTGTGGAACATACAGTGGCAGTACTAGAAATCTCTCTTTTAAAAGTGATCTTAACAATAAGCTAGGTATAGCTGAGTTAAGACTGGCTCTCTTCATGAATGTGTGTGTTACACCTACTAATGTATGTACACATACATACGTAGCTTACCATTAATTTTATTGGTTCTGTTCCCTGTTCTAGTGGAAACAGTCTACAGAGTAAGGAATTAAGAAAAGATCACATTTTCAGTTAGATGTTACAAGTTGATATTATGTAACTATTCAGTGTATACATTGAGTGTTTGCGTGATATATGTATTTACGTACGTACATCCATAAAGACAGATTCACATACTGTAGCCAGTAAAAATCTATACATACTGAGCACACGCAACCATAAATCTAACAGAAACTGCCACTCACAGAGGATTCACGAAGTGACGACTTCCCTGTCACTTTGCTGAAGCATGCCTTGATACGACCCCAAACTCTGTCGTGCCTCACAACGTGGAACAAGAAAATGAATAAGCCCTACAAATAGGGAAGTGTCCATGCCATCATGAGGGTAAGTAATGGTAGAACAGGTACAAGAGAAAGATTGATTTATTATGATATACATGCACACACACACTATACACAAACACACACACACACACACACACACACACACACACACACACACACACACACACACAAGTGCACGCATGCACATGCACACGCACAAACACACACACACATGTAAAATACACACACATTTATACATCCACATGCACACACACACACACATACACACACACACAAACACACACACACACACACACACACACACAGTACAGTATATACCTGTAATACATTCAGTGCCACAAAAATGTAAGCAAAAACAACAGAGAAGGTGGGATCAGCTGCAAACAGTCCAATAATCCATGTTATTCCCAACAGAGGAAGGAGAATCACAGTGGCTTTCAACACAATTCTAACATGTAGAAGAAGCAACCAGTCATATATAGCACCTTGCACACATCAAGAAAATCATTTATGTACATACACTGCACCCTTGATTATCAATCCCATAACATTATATCCAAATTAAACAACACAAACAACTGTGCTCAGTTGTTAAGGTCTATGAAAGTGTACACATTACAATGGTGGGTCTGGGAAGAAGTTCAGTAAGAAGGAATGAAAGACGTAAAATGAACTTTGTACACATACACAATTGACACACATACATATGTACATATATAGTGGAATATTATGTAGATATACTGTACTGTCATTTGTGCAATATACAAATATATTGCGCTCATCATGTACAATATTATAACACATATTATAGTATGTAAAGTACGTAGCAAAATACATGTAATGAAGGCTTAGTCAGCAATTACAGTCATAGCTTAAATTGGTAGAAATTCTATGACAAAATCAAGTAACAGTACATAATGTACATCTTGCACGTCGCATACAGTATCACACTCACAATGCATTCTCTCTGTCTTGTTTGCTATCATCAGTTGATATCTCCTCTTTGCTTTTCCCCATGTTTGATCTACACAATGACCTCATCACAACTACCAGCAGCACAGTGTTGACCTGCATGGACACAAACACATAATATGAAGCGAAACAGAACATCATCAAGAGCAGGTACTATACATACATACGTAAGGTATGTACCTAAGTAGAATACATACAGTATGTACTATCTTTTGATAACATTGATGTGAATAGTGCAATGCAATATATGGCTTTGGTTTTGTTTATATGACACATTTGATAGTTTGTTTAATCAAAGTGAAAAACAAGATACGTACATATGTTGCACTGTTGATAGTTTGAAAAATACAACAAACAAATTGTGTGTACACACTAGTCTTACTATAACTATCGCAATCATAGGTCCCACAAATGCCCAGATTAGTCCATTCTTTGTTGGCAACCAACAACTAAAGAATTAGGAGTGATATTTGTCACTTCATGTAACAATCAATGCACACAAAAAACACAATATAGTACATGCAACACACACTACAACAATGTGCAACACATTTACATAACACACTCTGTATGCATGTAGGCTCTACAATACATGGGGTTGCTCTAATGAGGTTGAGATAACATACAGGGCAGTTTAACAAGGGTCACTCACAGTAGGGCAGGTGGTTAAGTACTTATGCAATGAGCACATTCACGACAAGCTAATAACTGAACAATACTAAGAGATGCCTTCAGTGTATTCAATCCAGGGGAAACCACAATACATCACAAAACGTGTACATAAAGATGGTCCTAGGTTTGCAGTAGGCTCCTATGTACATTACGTACGCTAGAATAACTCCTGGTTGATGGCCTTCAATGTAGTAGTTGTAGCCCAATCCAAGTGACAGTCCAAGAGAGATGGCAACAATTGGAACAGGAGTGGCTGAGGGGGTGAGGATAGGGAGATAATTAATGAATAACATAATTATTATGTACACGTATCAAAAAGTGCATATTGTGTGCCGTGGCCATACGTATGTATGTACAGTATATATGTCATACATACTGTACTGTAGTCACAAACAAAGCATAGAAATGAAGGTATTATATGTATGTACATAGGGACGCACATAATTATGTACATGTACCATAAATAAATGTACACACTCACACCTATATACTCTACACATACACACACACACACACACACACACACACACACACACACGCACACACACAAACACACATACACACACACACACACACACACGCACTCACACACACACACACGCACACACACACACACACAAACACACACACACAAACACACACACAAACACACTCACACACACATGCACACACACACACACACACACACACACACACACACACACACACACACACACACACACACACACACACACACACCATACTAAATAACACTCACCCCATCCCAGTATAGTGTAAAAATAAATCCATTTTCTCTTGTGAGCTCCAAACACTTTCACCAACATGTTGTACAGGAGAACAGCCTCACACAACATCCAACAAAACGTGGCCAAGAATAAGTATTGAAGCAGAGCAGTAACAAAGATGCAAAGTCCCTGGAAAGAATCACAGAAGTGAACATCACTACCTGAAGCACACCACAAGTAACACGCTGGACTTACCTCAATAGCTTTGGCTGTCTCTATCCCAATGCAGAACACAAGCAGGCCACATGACAATGCAATGCACAAGTTCAAGATCACATAATTGTTGATCTTTTTAACGATATCCTTCCTACAGTGATAACAGACTATATAGTGCATACTGCAGCTTTCTGATGGGAATATAGATCTAATGCCTATGTCTAATATGAACCCCAGAGCATAACAACCCAATCCTTTCACTCACTCAGATTATACTACATCATCCAGTACTGGTCGCACCATTGCAAGATCCCTCACATACCACGTTACATTACAATGACTTTGCCCTTCACCATGGTCACAGTTACCCTAATTTCATGCTGTCATTCCCCTATGACCCACATGTTTCAATGCCCCACCCATCACCATGGTAACTCACCCCATGGTCAGATAGAAGACAATGGTGACCAGTAGACAAAGTAGGGAGAAGGCACAGCCAATGTAGGTTGCCATGGACAACACCTTCTGCTGAACTGGATCCACACTCTGGATACAGTAAGAAACAGAGTTACATCAGCTTCTCACAAATGATGTTATCATACATGTGAACATGAGAGCGTGGGAACACAGATATCAGGCTTTGTACACAACATACTGTGCACAAGACTGACATACACATACAGTAGGACAACCTTACAGTTTCCTTATAACACTACAATACAGGTACTGTATGTATCATAAGGGTGCACAACTGAACTCTCTATGCTCCAGACAACAGGGTATGTATGCACTACGTAATAGAGTACATATGTATGTACACACGGTATGTATAGCACTATGAGTAGTTCAAATTTCAACTAGCCTAACAATACTGACTGAGGCAAGTGGTAACCACTGTAATAATTTCATTACTGTTAGTTGGGTAAGCAGACTGATAGTGCATGGTATTTGTCGCTTGATGTGTGACATTGCATAATCTGCTTACATGTGTAATCCCAGACACATCCACCAGAACACTGAAACTGGTCAAGTGAGTGGTCCTGCAGAGTATGGAACCGTTGGGGAGCTTCTTTGTGGTTAAGCCTTCACTGGACCAGCCGGAACCAATCTCCCAAAACACACAGCTTTCATTCTCAGTGGCCTCCTTATCCTAAATGAATTTAAAACCCACACATGCTTCAACCTGTTGTGATGTGCTGCTGTGTATGGTATATTCAAGCAGTGAACAGTACTGGATCGACATACATTACATACATGTGGCAAAGTACGTTTGATGTATGAGATACTGATAACACAGGAAGTTTAGCAAAGGAAGTTAATGTAGTTATCACAATACAGTGAATAATTGTTAATCCGCCGCAATTCATTTTCAAAGAATAGGGTAGATTAACGAGTTTGGCGGATTAACTTGATATTCATTGGTACTTGTACATTATATTGGTACTGGGAAATAGTGGCCAATTGAAGGTTTGGCAGATAAAGCGGTGGTAGATTAACAAGAATTCACTGTATTCACAGTATCTGTGAGGATTTGAGCTTACTTGTAGTTCAGTGACTGGGAAGGTCATGTAGATGGGTTTGCTCAGATTGGAAACACTTCTCGATGTTGAATCAATGTTAACAGACAGCAACAGTGAACCGAGTTGCTGGGAAGTCCTGTGAATGAAATGGGAAATCGAAGAAGATATTATTATATGATATCCACACCTAACATTAACAATGGCCAAACCAGGTACGTATATGAAATACATTGGGGAGATACACATTGCCCACTATCTGCGAAATTAAATTATTTAATCAATTAATTATTTAATACAAAATTATGCTTACGTGGAGTTTTGTGTGGAGAGATATGTGCCAATATTCCTTGCTATTATGGTTGATACAGGAGTATCTGAGGGAAATACACAAGGAAAGCTACAACTTGAGCATATACAACTCACAAAGTATGTACTGTACATGTTATGTGCTTCACATATGTATGTATGTATGTATAGGTATCAATACAAAGATTAATAATACCCCAAATGCAGCATTGTAAACACAGCACACAGGAGTGTACAATAAGAAAATGGTACAATATGTATAGTGCTAAGTACATAATTGAATTTGCACGTTTTCATCATATGAAGATGCGTATACACTCCCCTTTGTTGGAATGCTGCCCTTCCACTTCTTACCAATAATTCAATTGAAAATTTAATGTTCACTGATTTGTAATGAGTGGTGCCCCATCTATGACATGCACTAATTCTCAACACCTGTGAAAATTCACATTTTAACTTCCCACCCTAGCAAAGCCCCAACGACAGTACAGTAGTCGTGTGTACGATAAAGTAGAACAGACATTATGCGCAGTGTGGTTCACTACACTGACTTTGTCCTGAGACCACTCCCCCAGGGATCACAACTCTGAAACCATCAGCATTTCTTCCAAAACTGTTGTTGCCAGCAAGCATGTCTCCTGTCACAGTGATCGACTCATTACTGGTGGACATCTTCTCTGATATGATACCTAATTAAGTAGAGGTACGTATGTATGTAGTTTAGTGAACACATCACAGTATTGGAGAACAGTGCATGTGCGTGTCAGTGGTACACTGAGTGTGGCCAGTATCAATACAGCATGTACATTTGTAGCATAATTAGTGCAAAATTAGCAAACTACGTACAGGTAACTCAATTTCCAGTACACAGTACTTGTAAATGTGTTCAAAATTAATGATGATCTTCAGTACATGTACTGTATTATGTATTAAAATTATCTTAAGCTTTTGTCAAAACCTATGTACGCTATACTGCTTTATGAATGCTAAGGGTCTAGTACAGCTGGTAGTGTATGGTTGATACTACATAATATTTCAAATCGTGGAATATAAGTCAATAGAATAACCACGTTTCGGTCCAAAGGCTCGAAAAAATCTTCAACAAAAATTACTCTACCATTCCAAGGGACTATCTGTCCTCAGTCCCCCCCCCCCCCTAACTCTCCAACATGAACCTCGGACACACAGCATGAAACAGTGGCCAATAGTAGTGTATGGAGGGACACATTTGAATGAATACGTGGATGCTGTGACAAGTTCACTGGCTGAACTACAGTAACATACATCTGGAATATAGATAGTATACATGTATATCTACAGATCAATCTCACCAATATTCTTTCTCACAAAAATTGCTGCATTTCTTCTTCTGGTACTATCTGCATATAGTAAAGATATTGCTTCGATATTCTCCAGCAGCCTTTGAGAAAGGGTAATTCTCATGTCCTAATAAAGAAATGAAAATAGGACATATTCACAGAAGTATATAATACTTCAGGTGATAATTACTAGGTATACATGGAAATATGTAATCTCACTACAAGATAAAATAGAACATCTAATAGACGAAACACTTTTGAAAGCCACAAAGTATGACAATATCCCATGATTTTGAAGACACACGTACACATTCAAATTCTACAATCATATGTGCACACAGTATACGTATGTACATAAGTAGACTCTGCAAAATATCTTATTGTGGTATGGTACCAGTGTGTACATACACACATACATACAGCATACATTGTACGCATGTACATTATATATTTGGAGGTTCATGTAGTAGTTATACCCCGCTTTCGGTGTGTACTGTGCGGATGTACAAAGTGTTAGGAATAGATTGGCCGAGGATGCAGCCCGAGGCTAATCTAATCCTAACATGCATTGGGGTACATATTATCTTAGTATCATTATGTACCCCGATGCGTGGGCGTTTTCAATCAACTACAAAAGCGCCGACAGTAGTACATTCGCGATGTACTGGGGTACATTTGTGATGTACCCCAGTTTTTGTAAGTGGCATTATTCAATCTAACAAGCTTTGGCTAGTTACCGAACGACGAAACTCGCCGAACCCACGAGCCTCGGAATATTTACCGAGCGAACCAGGAAGCTTGCCGAACCCAAGAGCCTTAGAATATCTACGGAAAGAACGAACGAAATAGGAAATTTGCCAAAACAACGAGCCTAGGAGTATTAACTTTACCGAACGAAAGAGGATACTTGCTGAAACGAGCCTGAGAGTATAAAATTTACTGAACGAACGACGATTGCTGCAGTGTTATTAGGCCTTCTTGATGCTCTTCGTTGAAAACCTCGATCGATAGGCCTACCAGCCCGCGTAAATGAATGTCCTACGGGGTATAACTACTACATATGCAGACCAACATTGACATGGAGGAACTCACTCTTTCTTTTTGAGCAACAGCACTCCAGCCCAAAGTGTTTTCAGAGTTCAACACATTGCTGAAGACAGATGTCACTTGTTCCTACAAGTTCAAAGAACATCGCTATTAGTACCCAAGGTCCCTCTGTGTACTACTGCAATTACTGTAGAGCTTCACTACTGTGACCACCAATGGTACATTTGAAGTATATAGTCTCGATTGTGAGATGGTCCTTATTTCAATGTTAAATGTGTATACTGTATGTACATGGGACTTTACGTATATCAAATATACAGTGGGGGAATTCCTGGGGCAAGGCTGGAATAGTGGTCATGTTACTGGAGTGTTCTCATTACTGGGGTGGTTATCAAGTGCACGGGGTTCCTAATGCAGCAGTATAAAGCACGTTTGAATATCCTAGTGAAGTGATGGAAACCTAGCAACCAAGAGACCACTGGATGTCTTGTGAGGGCAGTACAGGGGGCCAACACATGATCATTCAGTCTTTACGGTGACTGTAATTATACCTTGGGTCTGAAAATGTACAACTCACAGCTAGTTGCTTGTTTCTCCTGAAGATTCTTATTCTCTGAGAAAACCTGGCATGAAAATATGGATTTTCAACAAAGAGTACACAGAAGATATCTACCATATTTATTTATGTATATACTTATAATACAAAAGTTGTAACTACTGTACTGTACTGCTATTTAGTGTTCAAGACACTCATGTATCAACATGTACGTACGTATTGTAAGTATGTACATGGACATTTTAACGCACTCGACTAATACAGATGTATAGGTGTTCATAGTCTGTATCTCCGATGGAAAAAGAGACATATTCTGCGCACTTCTGTTGTAGGATGCATCCACAAGACGCTCGGCTAGATTCAGTGATTGAGTTACAATACCTGAAATATTTCTCAATGACCGCCATTCATCAATCTGTACAAAAATATTACACAGTGTCCTTTGTAAAGAATTTGGAGTATATGTATGTGTGTATACATATTCAAGATGCAACTCCATACACACATATCCCAATTGGCCACTTGTTGACCGTTTGGTATTTTATTGATTAATCAATTGTCACATCATTCTGAGGCTCTTGCCAGGGGGGATACATACTTGGAATATGCATCCATGTCAGTCTCCAATGTTACCGCCAATTGGGATACATATTATATTGTACACAGTGAGGCAAAACACACATGCAATACAGAAATTTTGAAATGAAAAAAAAAAAAACATTTTGAAATGGAGAAAATTATAGAACCTTGTCCTAGCTTTTGGCCACGAGAGTAAAGGCAACCACATCTTGTCTACAGTGACAACAGGTCTTTGACCATGTCGTCCTGCTAGTTAGCTTTCCCCAACACGTGGACCCAATAATACTTGCCAAGGCTATAACACAAGTGAACAGTTACGTGCTGCTCAAGGGAAATTACCATAAATATTACTCGTCAACTCTCTCTCTCCCTCCCTCCTCCCTCCCTCCCCCCTCTCTCTCTCTCTCCTTACAGTTTGTAAAATGTCTGCAAATTCTTTACTCTGGCACTGTCCAACATCACTTTCCTCCCATTGACCATCAGCCTTACATAGCCTGTGCACAGAGCCTATAGTACACAAGGAAATAACACAACGCTAAACAGACACATAGGACATGTACTGTACAAACACACATGGTACGTACATACAGGATAGACTGCATGGCAACTTTACCATTACCTACTGTGCAATCAATTCAATGGTGGTTGAAAGTGATAAAAGTAGGTATTCATGTACAAAGTACCCAACCTATTCTACTCATTCACCACAAGTTTATATCTAAAGTGTGACAGGATACATACAGCACATTATCCTAAATACTGTATGTCTAGCATGGTTAGTAAGGAGATCACAGTGAAAAGTGTGTTCACATCACAGATGTAGTGCTTACTAGAGGCAAGACTGTGAAATATAACACAGATACAGACATACAGATATATTTCTTTACCTGCTACATAACAGCAACCATATGAACTATATACATGTACTAGCTAGTGACGGATTTGAATGAGCAAGCACTACTGAGCAATAACAGCTAGATCACCACACCTGATAATGTATTGTCTGTTGAGCAGGGCTGGGTGACAGTTGTGTTACCCAGTGTGAGGTTCCATTGGTACCCCCAATCATCTGTCACCGAAGAACAGTTCATCCCAGCTACATAATACAGAAGTGGGAATAATGGGAGAAACAAGAGTATGCGATAATGAAACTCACAGAGTGCATACACACATAATGAAGATTTATATACTGTATAATGGTTTCTAGTTACATATGTACATGCATGTTACATAGATGGACATAAAAAAGTTGTTTGTACAGTAACTATGAATATGTACATGAACATGTGTGTACGTATGTACATTTGTAGATCTATGCAGAGACAAACACTCAATTTGAATGTAGAGAATTGAACATTGCAGAATACTAGACAAGTACTATAGTCTACACAAATTACATGAGAATCACAAGGGTCGGAAATTGGAAGTTACAATTTTCACCTGTTGGGCGGTCACATGCAGAGGAGCTGTCCAATATCACCACGGTAGCTGTCGCAGTTTCTGGCCTGACAACCACACTTTTGTTCTTTGACAAAATACCTACAGTAAATGTCTCATTCTTTTCACATTTCGAGTCCGCCAAAGTGGCAAGTGACACTGTAGCTGTTCTACCAGCGAATGAGTACCGCAAGTCCTCATTGATGGTGTAATCTGCATCTCCTGCACATGGAACAGTCAAGAGAATGTGTGTGTGTGTGTGTGTGTGTGTGTGTGTGTGTGTGTGTGTGTGTGTGTGTGTGTGTGTGTGTGTGTGTGTGTGTGTGTGTGTGTGTGTGTGTGTGTGTGTGTGTGTGTGTGTGTGTGTGTGTGTGTGTGTGTGTGTGTGTGTGTGTGTGTGTGTGTGTGTGTGTGTGTGTGTGTGTGTGTGTGTGTGTGTGTGTGTGTGTGTGTGTGTGTGTGTGTGTGTGTGTGTGTGTGTGTGTTGCGTGCGCCTGTGTGTAAGTGAATAGGGCTGTGTGTGTACATGCGTGTGTGTCCATATGTCTCCATGTATGACTCACGGGTGGCTGTATCCAGATTACTTCTCAACACTACAGCGAACACTGCAGATGCAGAGAAGCTCTTGTTGGACTCAATAGTTAGAGACACACTCTCCCCTTCCACAACAGTGTAGATGGTATCTTGAAATCCGATAGCAACTACATCTTTTTGTACAGGGCCAATAGTAAACAGGTAGGGATAATTAATGTTTAATACATAATTATATATTTAATATATTTCAAAATATTGTTCATTCCCTATAATTGCAATTCTATGATTTCAGAGTAAAAAACTTAAATTTTAATTCAAGAGATCTGAATCTTGCGGAATACTATACATAAATAAGTATTTACAATAACCTACGAATATTGCAAGAGAATCACAATGGCTGGAAATTGATATTTACAATTTTCACCTGTTGGGCGGTCACATGCAGAAGAGCTGTCCAATATCACCACGGTAGCTGTCGCTGATTCTGGCCTGACAACCACACTTTCATTCTTGGACAAAATACCTACAGTAAACGTCTCATTCTTTTCACATTTCGAGTCCGCCAAAGTAGCAAGTGACACTGTAGCTTTTTTACCAGCGAATGAGTACCGCAAGTCCTCATTGATGGTGTAATCTGCATCTCCTGCACATGGAACAGTCAAGAGAAGAAGTGTGTGTGTGTGTGTGTGTTGTGTGTGTGTGTGTGTGTGTGTGTGTGTGTGTGTGTGTGTGTGTGTGTGTGTGTGTGT
>OZ026562.1:2562500-2610000 GCA_964020155.1 Chondrilla cf. caribensis
TAAGTGGATTTACAGTGCCAGGTACAATGGTTTTGTTTGTAGAGGTCATTAGTAAACTCACTATGTCACTTACACCCATCATACATGTCCTGTTTAGCAGTTTAGTTTATAAAACCACTAAAGAGTATTTCAGGAGTGACTAAGTGTAACATTAATGTGGAATATCAACGAACACTGAACATTTCACCACTCGTGGTCCACTCCTCTATCACCACAAGTGAAATACTGAGGTTTAAAAATGTACAGTACATACATATGTCTGTGTGTATGTTGTAGTCACAACCATACAAATGTACAGTACATATGTATGTACGTATGTACATTATACATGCTCATAACCATGTTACAATACATAACATTACACAATACATACATATGTACAGTACATACGTATGTATATTGTACTCACAACCATATTTGTATGTTACACTACATTGTGCTGTCCCTTCAGTCATCAATAGCACAGTACGTAGCAATGTAGTACATGTTAATACATATGTGGTTGTAGTATAGCAGGATTGAAGGCTGGCAAAAAAGGAAGTGTGTACTGCACACCCACACAACCTTAACTACAACCTCCCAAACACGCATACCTGTATTTAGTCAGCCATTCCCTCCACAATGCTTCATCGTTCGATCTCTTATCTTCAGGAGTGGTGTTCTGCATAAAGAGCAACACAATTCAGCCTTCAATTAATATTCGTGCAGGTATGTAGGTTGACTGTAAAATTCTGTTTTTATGTGAACATTGTGAAGAGTATGTATGTAACGCATTTGCACACATGCACAGTGAATGCCTAGTAATCTGGTATTATTCATGGAGGAATAAGGTGACAGATTAATGAGTTCGGCAGATTGAAATGAATTTATGCATTGAGAATTTTGGCATATAAAAGGAGCTTGTAGATAACACTGTGGTTGATTAACAGGAATTCACTGCCATGCTGTACCTTGAGCTTCTCCCTAGTTGCTATCTTCTCCTGTTCTCTCCTTAGTGTCTCAAGAGGAACACCAAGGGCTGCCAGCAGTTGAGGAGTCTGTTCAGCTATGGACAGGAACATTCTCAGATTGCTGGAAGGATGAAGCACAAACATTCCACTAATGTGAATGCAAACTGTGGTCACAATGAACACGGAGTACTGTAAAAAATAGTTTATCTGAAACCATTTGGATCAAAGAGTGTTAAAATAACAGAGTGACCCTGGATTTTCATAATACATACTGTACATATCATACAATTATCACTGTTTGAATTATTGTACATGTATGAACTAGAAAACATGGATGACTGCAATACTGGGTCACAGCTTCTCAAAGTACGTAACTGTCTACTCCAGTAGGCTACAGTTTGTGGTTGCTTCATTGCGTAAGCATAAGAAGTCCAGTTGGCTGGAGTCTAATATAAGGTAATAGAAATTACCTCCCTACAAAGGACACTTTTTGGGGTTCAAACCAAACTTCACCTTCCTATAGTGTTAAAACATTATCTCTGAAAAAGGAACAACCTTTATACAGTGGACATACAGTAATGGCCAACTAGTCTTTACAAGTTCTATACTAAAAGATCCCACTGTAGTATTAACATACGTATGTAAGGGTGTCCAAAATGACCTACAAACCAATTACGTAACTGCAAACACCCATTTACACTTTCCTTGTAAGTTGAGCTGTACAGCTCATACAATCCTATACATTTCCCCTCAGTCTGTTCTCAGTTTGTTCACCAACCAGGATACGTACAAGGAAAATGAAGTACCTTCTACAAAATGCACACAAACTCATGCAATAACAACTCACTGTTGATGCATCGATTGTGGCATAGAAGCTAATAGCTCCTGTGGACTGCAGCATTGATCCAGTAAAGACGTCAATGTGTCCTGGAGACCACTACAAGAAATGACACAACATGGGTAGAGTCCACATACCACCACAGCCTGATAGCCACTGCACTGCTACACACAGGGCTCCAAACAGAGGATCTTCGATTTGAACAATACATTGATTTGATGTTTGAGAAAGTGTAAAAGTGAACAATAGTACAAGTTCCTATGCAAATGTTTCATAAAGGCAAAAACTCACTCCAATGAAAGGATAAGCTGAACACACATACGCACATAGTTCAAAATCTACAGTCCATCATAGAGTCACAAAGCGGAGCAAAGCTCATCACTCCTCCATGCACTGAGTACACCACATACACTACATGCTACATAGCTGTATCAACAGCAGGAGTGAAACCTGAATACAAGGGTCACAGTATTGGCTGGTCACCTCTTGCATGACAAAACCCCGGTTCAAACCCAAAGTCCCAAAGGGTCTACAGCATGTAATTCAGCCGCCAGATACAGGCCTCCTCTCTATTATCAGCCTTTTTTCTGATCTTAAGGGTGACCACTATAGACAGGTTCCACTGTACCATTTATCGTCTTCACTTGTTGGGACAGCCATTTTGTTCAAATTCCTGAATCCGTTAGTGAAGTCGCAACCTACAGCACATAGACAGAGACATGTTCTCACAGCTCAGGTCAGTAAGACAAGCCACCCTGATAAACCACACTGCTGGGCTGCAAGGCATCATTGAGCTAGTGAGGTGAGGTGCAACTTCTGTGATTGGACAGCACAGATTGGATGGAGTTTTCACAAGCATTACCTGTCTTGTGCATCGTTTCCAGAAAGCTGTTCACCAAGGACCTACAGCGCACATGCACAGATGTGAGCAGTCACATACATGCAAATTAACACTTCACACACAGTGTACATGCCTTACTAATACAGAACATATGTACGTATACATTACTATAATACCATACATACATACATATGTATTCATGCATAGGTACAGCAGTGCACAGGGAACTCAATCCTCTGGGGACACCAAAATAAATTTCATTCAATAAATGCTTTTTTATTTTTAATAACATCAATATATTATTATTATAATAAATAATAATGGTAAATAATTGATTAATTCAATCGATACATTGGAGTATAACGTCAATAATATCGATAAAATAATATTAATACATTTATTAAATATTTATGAAAGACCAATATTCTTACTACGGGATTCATGTGAGTGGCATACCCATTTGAGAGATCCAGAAATTCAAACTAACTAACTAACTTATGCGGACTTCATTGCACATGCTGTACTATGATGGTATACAGCTGAATCCCAATACCTACCACAACCACCATACATGTGTGCGATATGCACTATACATACAGTGCCTACTGCACGTACATAGGTATATACAGACCACACTCTCCACTACAACTACCGTACATATGTCTTACATACGTAGGTATTGTACATACGTACGTACACCAGGGAGCTCGACTGATACAGGAAGGGAGTGCACACAGCACATACACACTACCTGTCTTGGTCATCCTCTGTTCTGATCAAACCCAGCTAAATGTGAAAAATAAGCAAGACTCTGTTACACACCAATATATCATTTGCATATAAATAGATGGGTAAAGGTACATAAAGTATTATAGTACGTGCAAGGAAAGGTATGTACATACAGTACAGTACATGCAGGAGTGTTGTATGTAAAAGTGCATACATCAAACTTTCACTTTTCATTTCATGGGGACATAACCTACTCTACTTAGAAATGTGGAATGTAATATGACGTCTTTTGTTAGTGTGTCTGCTGTGAATAGGATAGTTGTTCTGTGGAGTGTAGTGTTGTTAGACCCATCAGATCGTTTGTGGACCTTTACTACTTTGAGATCTCTTAAATCATGAATAATGTAAAATGACCTCCCTTATGAGTGGCATTTTTGAAGGCACTGGATGGTAAACTGTGAATCAAATTTGTGTGGCCTAAAGGTATTACCTTTTGTTTCATCTTGTTCAAAAATGCTCTATCAAATTCTTCATCATACCTGTAGAATATTCAAAGCATACTTCAAATCAAACCAACACATGTACTATACGTATGTACACATACTGTATGTACTGCGTATGAGCATACAAAAGATACATCCGCTGAAGAGAACCAAGAATAACGGGCAATAAGCACTCCTCGCATGACATTGTGTTATTGGATGCTGAGTGAGTATACACATTTCACATTTCACACAAACATGCATACAGTACATGAGTACACTGTAAACTGTTTAGAAAGTACCCAGTAAAGTATATTATTTCTGGTAATACGTACTTTCACTCAGTCTCCAGCTCATTTATACACTATGGCTAGTACATACGTATGTACGTTAACCAGCCGAACAGTACAGTATGTATCTATGATAAGAAGTACAGATTTGGTGTGCCCCTCAATGTATGTACGTACTCACTGAATAAGTGGGACTGTGTGTATGTATGTAGATGTAGTAGATAAATCCCTCCTTTGGTTGGTACATGGGAAATGTACATAGGTCAGTTCCTTTGATGTTTCCCTTCAACCAGGATACATGTACAGTATATACACATTCCATGGTGAGTCCCTTACATTGATAATATTCCATCGACCTCACTGGGAGGTAAACAAGGAGATAGAGCCTCGGCAAGCTTCTTCAAATTCCACTTACAAATAGGCTTCTGTTGGCTATAGGCATAGCGACCTCCGTTATCTGGGCATGATCAATAATGTTCAGCATATAATATACGTATGTATATCTGACCTAATTTGTGTGTGCATACACACACACACACACACACACACACACACACACACACACACACACACACACACAGTACATACACACACACAGTACACACACACATGTACATAAACACACACACACCTGATTTATTACAAATGTAGCCAGGATCAAATCTGTCCAGGAAACCGAATGGTCCATAGTCTATGGTCACTCCTACGATGCTCATGTTGTCAGTGTTAAGGACACTGCAGGGTTTGGTGGAGACAGGTGAACGAGAGTAGTCCAACAACAACATGCAAACAACTGTGCCTCTCACAGACTCACCCATGACAGAATCCCACACACTGCCACAGAGCAACCAGGCGAGCTGTTCTCAAAGAAATCTCCTTGAAAAAGGCTAAAGTTTGTGCAATTCGATCCTTACTGTAAGTTTTGAAGATCTGAAGGCCAGGAAGATAAAGTCATTGTTCATGGTGAATAAATTGTATGTGTATATACATGGTAAATACGTATGTATCCTGGTTGAAGGTAACATCAAAGGAACGTTAAGTACATTTCCCATGTACTAGCTCAGAACGGACGAAGTTGATACACTTTTCGACAAATCCTGATTAATTTGATACACTTTTTGACAAAATGTAATAGGTTCTGAGTTGCCAGGATACATAATAGATAAATACCTCCTTGGATTGGTACATGGGAAATTGTACTCATTGCAAAGACTAATTAACCTCGGGCCGCGCCCTCGGTCAATTAGTCTTTGCAATGAGTACATTTCCCATGTATCAACCCAAGGAGGGATTTATCTATTACATGTGCAATGAGTGCTATTGGCTGGATCAGCAATGATAGTGCTGATATGAACACGAAGGAGAGTTGACTGAAAGTTGATATCCAATAGGATGATACCATATTGGTGCAACCCTAGCTCTCACAGTATAGGGGGACAATGTCCATACTGTTCCCTTCCCAAGGCTTGCATACCTCAGGATAGAACATCTCTATGGTGTAGTCCAGTAGCTGGTGGAGGATATCAACACGGCCGACAGAAGGACCAGTTCTTCCGGTTAACGGGTCTCGAGTTTTGAATATTTCAAAGGAACCAAATCTGCACAAGAGACCAAGGAGAAACGTCACACAGTGCATGGACGTGTAGTTGCAGTATAAATATCATAATACACTTGAAGTAGGTACGTGGTATCTATGGTTGTAGTACATACGTACATAACACACACACAAACACACACACACGCACGCACACACACACACACACACACACCACACACACACACACACACACACACACACATACATACACAAATACACAAACACACACACAAACACACACACACACACACACACACACACACACACACAGTGCACGTACATACCTTAAAAAAGTAGGAGCAATCCTACAAACTATGGACGCTCTCTCCATTTTCACATTACCATCATAAAACATATCTCTCTCCACAAAAGTGTCTGAGGTCACACATGAGCTAGCTGAAGAAATACAACACCGAAAGAGTACATTGTTTACTGTACATAAAGCACATATGTGGCATTATGTATGTATTATATGCTATACAGTACAATATAATATTACACATTATATTATGTACTGCATGTACAGTAACTACTATAGATAGATGCTAAACAGCATCACCAACCAGAGAATACAGTGGAAAGTACAGTAAACGGGATCTAAGGATCTCATATCCATGTGGTGTATGCATGGTCCTTCAGGGACACATGCATGCGCACACAGCCATCAATGAAACTAACGTACGTAACTTGGAAAAAGACAACGTGAAGTATGCTACTTATGTCTGGTGTGAATAACACAAGATGATACATACGTGCGTATATGTACACTTCACACATAAAAACAGAATCACAAAATAATCATTGACTGCAGTGTGTAACTGGGTTAAGAAACCATAAATCCACTGTTTATACACAGCTGGTAAACACAGGAAGGCGTATGCACAGGGGTAGCAACACTTGTTATTTCAGGTACAAAATAGTGACAATGCACGTTTTCACAGAGATGCAATGTACATGGATACGAGTATGTAACACATGTACATCCACACACACACACACACACACACACACACACTCATGCATACACATGCACTTGTGAACACTTACATACCTCTTGTGGTAGGGACACCAAGGTAATACATTGCCTACAATGAAAAAATAATATTAATAATGTAGATAGAGCAATACGTACATGTACAATACTGAGGTATATGAACAATATACCCAAGGTTCTTGTACTAAAATATGGTTCAATATTCTCATCATGACCCATCCTCCTCAAGTACATCCATTAGAACCGATATGATCAATACTGAACTGACCTGACGTGAACACACGTATACAGTAACTGAACAGTCAAATGAAATCCAGATTCAGCCTAAGAATGGTGACTAATCAACTGTGATGATCATTGGAATACACAGATATGACAGCAAAACTGTATATCCAGTGTGCCTCTTTACAAAGGAAGTGTTGGGAAGAGCTAATTTGTCCAATGTAGAAAAGCTATCCACTCTTCAGAGGTGAAACATGTATTAACACTATAGGAAAGTCTATTTCTGAGCCTTAGAAAGTGTCCTTTGTAAGGAGGTAATGTCCATGGCCTCCTTTATTAGGAGTGTCCATTAGTAGACTCTACGGTGAAACCCTCTTATAACAAACTCCTTTACAACATTTCAAAAGATAACAAATGAATGAACTCAACCATTTGTTACAGTGGATACGACAAACAATTATAGTAAATTGATGTTAATCTGCCAAAATTAGCTTTCAAAAAATATGGTGGATTAACAAGTTCAAAGGATCAACTGGACATACATTAGCATCAATTTTGTATATTATATTGGTACTGGGAAATTGTGGCAGACAAAGGTTGGGCGGATAAAGCAGTGGTTGATTAACGAGAATTCATATTACGTATGTTTTGATATAACAAATCCCTGCTTGTAATGAATGGTTTGACTGGATCTCCAGTTTGTTACAGAAGGGTTCAACTGTTACATAGTGTACATATCATACGTACATGCACAATTAGATCAAATACGCAAGTACATAGGTACGTACCTCGCTACAAAGAAATTCACGAAGTGATGAACGCAGTACCTTTCGACCGTCACCCTGCCTGGAATAAGGAGTGCGCCCTGCACCCTTTAGTTGAACTTCCCATCTTTCTCCTTTCCTGTTGACAATTTCACCCAGATATCTACAAAAACAAATTATACTCCATCATCACTGAATCGGACTCAATACATACCTAATACATTAATTTGAGGCATTGGGATAAGGTGGAGAAGTCACCTCAAACATTGGATGTCAACCACCAGTCAAACCTCCACATAATATTATGGAGAAATCGTTGATTCGAATTTAAATCAAAGATACGTATCTCCATACAAGGGGGATTCACAACTGTTGAGTTGGTGAAAAGTACGTAGTGTGTCCCAAATCACCCAAGTGTCCCGAGTAGCCCCGTTCCACACTAACACTGAGTATCAAAAGTTCAAATTACATCATATTCAAGGGGAAACCCCTTATGGCAAGTTTTGTGTTATTTTCAATTTTACATCGACACTCCTAACTCCCCCATCCTACAAGTGTTGCTCGAATACCGATAGACCCTCTACGGTTGCGTAGACCTAGGCTAGGATGATCACTGGGTCCTCCGCCGTGCATGCCCGAGACTCACACAACGGTACCATCTCCCAACTGGCCGGCGAAGTTTCCAAACTGATGACCGCAGTAACAATGGCAGGCTGTTTCGGAACCAGGTAAAATACGATTTCCAGAAAAGTATTTGGCGAATTCGGGTCTGTGTATTTCTTCTTCGCTCAGATCCAGTAGCCTGACAGCATCTATGGATGACGCTACTAAGACAGGGTTAACCACTGGCGATGGTGCTATTTTCGAGAAGCATGCACCCGGTACAGTTCTCACATAGTTATCTTCATCTTCATCAATTGGTAGACGCTTCAATACCTGGTTGTCAAACCTTAGAGACTCCAAATTATTCATACCTTCTTAACATAACGCGTTTTGCACGCGGACTCCCTGGTACAAGTTTTGAATAATAGATTAAACGCCCTGAGCGATACATCTTTGAACGCCATTTTGGCAGGCACGTGTGTATGACGTCAGCATAGAGTTGTTAACTGTCACTGAATTATGAGGTTACAGTATTATTATTATCAAATCGGATATTATTTATTTGATTATACTATTGTATGCACACAATATGAGTGAATATTGGGCAACAGACAATATTATCTGGATCAGTAGCCTCTTTACACATGCACGCATATGTGATAAAGACACCCTAGCTAGTATGTGGTTACTGTGTATGTATATATTGTGAAGAAATATAATATTGTGTAATTATTGTTATCCAGAATACCTCATTCCTTAGCTATTCACACCACACAATTCATATTAAATCAGATATATTATAATGGTAATATTCATACTATCACTGTAAAAAGGAAGCTTCACTTATAAATGAATAATGTTGGTGTACATTTGAAAATTGATATGATTCCATTTTAGATTTAATTCAATTTTGTCCATTCATATTTATGGTCTTTCGATCCCAACAACCTTTTAAGTGTAGACATTTGTCTATCAAACCTAACAGCTTATCAAGAACCCACACGGAAATCATAATATTATTGAAATTATAATCATTATCACTGTTTTTCATGGCAAAATGGCCATTTAGATCTCAGCATTTTTTAATTCGAATTCATGGCAAATTATTACATGATAAAATTAATTGTAAAATTAATAGCGACTAAGTGGGAGGTGACAACAGTGTTGTCAGATGAACAGACCAAACTTCCGACAGGTAGACAAGAGGAGTTACTTGCTTTTAGTACACTTCTCCATGTTCAGCACATTAGATGCAGAAAACGGACACAAATCCAGTCCCACGGTGCTAAATCCACTTCTGTAGCCTCGTACTAAAACAGATGCACGGGAAATAATTGCTAGCTCAGCTGCTGTTTCACTTTCATTTGATATTATATTTTGCCCACCTTTACCCATTTTGTCAACATGTGCAGCTCGTCTTGGAAAAGGAACTATTCTACCATTATACTGTTTAACTGTCCACAATTTGACTATATCTGAATCGGTGAATAAGAATATTGGAACATCTGGTCCCAAACGTTGGCTATGCCTAATTGCACAGTCCAAGAGAGCCTTCCATGATGATGCTTTGTGATACTTGATAAAGTCATATCGTGTTTCGTTCAGTGTCCCAAAAAAACCCGTTCTGATGTGAACAGCCACATAACGTTGTTCTTCGCTGATATTCATTTCATTGGAAATTTGCTGAGCTTTTTCCAACACTGAATGATCAAATTTGAAAAGAAAATGTGTGACTACAGAGGAAACAAATCTTTTCTGAACAGTGCCACCTTTGACAAAACTTGCTAATTGTTGAAAGTTCTTTTCCATAAACAATCTCTTTGCATCTGGTCCAAATTTCGAGTACATGCTGGCAAAGTTAGCCATCTGTAAGTTTGTCTTGATCGATACATGTTGTTCCTGATGTGAAAGTACATGCTGCTCAATGATTTTGACTATTTTAGCTACAGACACTGAAGTGGTTGCAAACATGCCGGGACTACGATGAATATTATGTTTTAAGATAAGAGACTTATTGAGGTTCCAGTCTATCTCACCTGGTACAAACATATCAGTTTGGTGTTCAGGCATAGGAGGCGAGCTCCACTCAACTAGTAATAATCTATCTGACATCATGGCTAGGAGTAGTGCAAACCCAATACCTCTAATCCTATCGCCAATACCGCCACACCTATGATAGCAGTACCATGTAAGCGTTCGGACACTAAGATCTCCATCAACAAACATCTTCTTCCAACGACTGTGGTTTACTTTGTATTCGCTGAGCAATGAAGCGAGGTAGGAGAAAATCGGAGTCTTCGTCCATGATAAGACCTCGTTGATAGAATCATTTCTACAGTGAGGATCCTTTGGTAAGACGAACTGAAGCCCTTCTTGAGCAAAGGAGGTTTCGACATTTGCGTCCGCGGAGCTATGTCTAAGGAGGTCCGAAGACAAACGGAAGTAAGCGATATGCTTCGATCCATAGTCCTCACCGGGTCTTTGCCAAAATAAGTACACAACTGTGAACAATATCGCCATAGAGCAACTGGCAAAAAGAAACAAGTATTTCTTCATTGAGATCCTTCGCTAACTTGAACAGCTGATCGTCGTTTGTAATATTTTGTCAGCTGGAACTCGACGTATAAAATCTATCTGCCACTTCGATGACGGTATATGGCATCATAGGGTAATAAATATAGTATCACATACATGTTTATGCCAATTCTCCCTTGAAGCAGCGGAAATTTAGTGAAGTGATAATTATTGGAGACATGTTTTGAACAAATTCCAGTTGCTAGTCATCGGAAAAACAGCCTGTTTATGATCAAAGTTAGCTAGATTATCACATATTCCCAGAATGTTGCTTGTTTTGTGTCTGGCCCATATTTGGGAGAATTCTGACTCTCCAAATTTGGGTTTTGGCATACCAAGAATATTGTGTGTGTTTCAAAACAGTTTACATAGTGAAACAGTAAATATCCGAGGACTGTCAAAACAGAATTTCACAACTTAATTCAGAATATGTTCTGAAGCACTTCTGGCTTAACTCATGGGAGAGGGGGGTGTCAATCTGATAATTTTACTAGACCTAGCTGATGGAATGAATTAAATTTTGAAACAAGCCTCATCTTGCTATGTAGCCTGTAACCTTCGCTACATTTGGAGGTGCTTGATATTTTCCCATGTACCTATGTATATAGGAGAGAATAGGAGAATAAACACAAAGCACCTTCTTACATAACTCATGGGAGAGGTGTGCCAACCTCATATTTTACCAGACATAGCTGATGATATGAACAAGATTTTGAAGCAATCTCTATCTCACTATGTGGCCGGTACCCTTAGCTATATTCGGAGGTACTTAATACTATTTCAAAGTATGGGTCCCCCGTAGAGAATAGGAGAAATAGATGCAAAGCACCTTCTTGCATAACTCATGGGAGAGGGGGTTTGTCAACTTGATATTATTACCAGACCTAGCTCAGCCTGATGGAATGAACTAAATTCTGAAGCAAGCCCCATCTCACTACGTGGCCTGTACCCTTAGCTACATTCAGAGGTGCAGAATGGAACATATCTAAATGTATGCACTCCCAGATGTTCTACAGGCCTCGTGATGACCAGTGAGATAGGTTCAATTCTCTTGCTAACCTCTCTAGTACCCATATGGTGCAGCATAGTACAAAATCATACTGATGCATGTAGACCCTCCCAGAAGTGCTACAGATATGTCGGTGTCCAAAGAGATGGGTTTATAATTAATTGGTACATGTTCACACGACATCCCTAGTGTACGTATAACACATATTAATGCGTATCCTTTTGTAAGTACAAGAATGGAGGTTCTGACCTCAATCATGATGGCAGTCCAGGTATTGATTGAATGACTGGTCACTACATTCTGCCCAGTGTCCATTATATGACTTATAGTAGAGCAAATTCTAATGAATGAATGCCCTCTTAGAAGTGGACAGGTTTTGTGGTGACCACATGCAAAGAAATAGCTGCAATGAAAGATATGAAAGTCTAATGCACTGTTCCATTCTTGTCTCTGCCCACCACACCTTGGAAGCCCCAAGATATGGGATGATCAGGATCATTTTACAGATGTGACTTTTAGGGATTGACTATGACTATGCAGTTGTGGGCTGAACCGTATACGAACAGCACACCCACGTAAAGAAACACATGACCACCTCTTTCAGCTTCCCAAATCAATACATATCTCGCCAGTGTATAGATGGTCATTTAGAAAGCTAAAGGGCAACCATCCTCAGAGTTGTACTTGCCTGTGTGATTTTATGTGACAACTGTGATTATGCAAGACACATGGGGTTGCTACTCTTCTCTGGATTAGATTTTGTTGTGTTGCGTGCAAGCATGTCATGGTGAAAGTATCAGGTTAACATGCCCCTCTCCCATGAGTTATGCAAGATGGTGCTTAATATTTATTCTTCTATTCAGAATCTCTCCCATGCATTGAAAACATACTAAGCACCTTCAAATGTAGTCGGGTTAGGAGCCACGTATTGAGATGGGCATTGTTTCAGAATTTAGCTCATGCCATCATCTAGGATTTGTGAAAATATCAGGTTTAAACGACCCATCTCCCATGACTTATGCAAGAACTTGAAGAAGGTGCTCAATGTATATTCTCCTATTCTCACCCATGCATCAAAAAAGTACTAAGTACCTCCAAATGTATCTCAGGCTACAGGACATGTATTGAGATGGGATATGTTTCAGAATTTAGTTCATGCCATCAACTAGGTCTGGTGAAATAACAGTTTGATATGCCTCCTCTCCCATGCGTTATGCGAAATGGTGCTATAAGCATTCTATCCTCCCATACATTGAAAAATACTAAGCACCTCTGAATGTGGCTAAAGTTACGGGTAACATATTGAGATGTGAATCGTTTTCGAATTTAGCTCATGCCATCAACTACGTCTGGTGAAATATCAAGTTGACACGCCCCCTCTCTCATGAGTTATGCATGCAAGGAGGTGCTTAGCACTTTTTTACCCTATTATCTCCATAACTATAACATCACTGTACATGTGAATGGTTATCAGTTTAATGGTACACACTAGCCCAAGACCTTGATTGTATTATACCAAGAAGTCGACTTCTGTATTATAAACTATAATATTATATAGTAACTATAATATTTAGCCATTATAACTGTAGATGTATATGACTGAAAAATGAACACATGTCAAACATCAAACTGAATACTTTCCGATTAATAATGTTGCAATAATGTATCTATAATACAGTATTCAGATATCATGGCTATGTATATTAAACAATTGCATTATTATAATACATGTCAACATGCATTCAGAAATTTAACATTCATTCAGAAATTTTGAAAACTACACAATACAATGTCATATTCATTCCATTATGTGGGTAACTGTCCACAAATATAATATGTACATGTACTTTGGGAAAATTACTACTTTTGGATATTGGTTAACTTTGACTGTGGGATATGTACCGGGTATTCGTCATTCACTCTCCACCAAGGCTCGCAGCTCCTCAGCCAAGCTTGACATTTCAGTCCACCAGCTGTTATTTCTGGCAAGTTATTGATCTTTGATGGTTCGATCCTACTTGGTGTGTACAAAATCTTAGCATTTGCAGCGGCCTCAGGTTGATGTGATGTAGCTGTGACAGTTAAAGGGCTAACCGGGAGGGTACATTGAGATGTGACGAAAGAACGCTTGGAATGCAGTGCCTTGGGTAGCTTGGAATAGCTACAGTCCTTTTTGGTACTTGCAGTGTTATTTCGGGACCCGCTCTTCAATGATCTAAAAGTGTTTCTAGCAGCCTTTTTTCCTCGACTTGCAATGTGTTTGAAAGAACACGTTGTAGCCGTATTGGTGGCTTGCGTCTGCTCGCTGATACCTGCTGAAGCTCTATAGGAGTATAGCTGTCTAAAGTTTACGTCCATGTGCGGTGCTGTTGTGATTTCTGGCAAGTCTAAAGCATCTGTTAGAACTTGGTGGAGGTGAAGAATCTGCGCTGCTTGTTCGAAGGCCTTCGATCTCCTTTGAACATCGCGATAGCCATTGATTCTGTACTGAAAATGACTCCCTTTCGTAGATCTACTACTTTGAAGCCCTAAACTCCTTTCGCCTCCGGCCAGCATGGTTTACATGCGTCCTCAGAAGTGATAAAGTTTTCCTTCGCGTCTCTACGGAGATACGTTCCATTTGATTAATACGTTGAACTCCACGCGTACGACGGTTGTGGTCACGTGACATTCAGTCCTTCAATAACTGTATCGTACAATTCTGCTTTGCACCATAATAGGAGTATCTATGTTTGCACGCTTCGTGATCTACTGGTGTAAAGCGGACGAGACAGAAAAGTGGAATAAACCACCAATTTATTATTGCAAGATTTTATTAAAAACAAAGAACACAAACGGCTGTTTGGGTAATATGATGTATTGGGTACACTGATGATGCTTACACAATCCTCAAGACCATTGCCCCCTCAATTTCATGCACTTCCAGAAGAGACACCCTGTTTGCTGCCTCGTAAACTGTGATTTCAAGCAGCTATGACATCTTTTCTTGCCAGAACTCCAAACCCCATCTAATTCAAACAAACAACCCTACCTTGCTGGGTCACTCTCATTGTGTACACAAGGACCCTTATGTATGTATGGTCTATAACCCCATGTGTCAATGTCTCTTTTTATCGTCCTGTTAACTGCCATCATAGATTACATGATTACATTTTTATATATTTAATATGGCATTGATGGTGTGGTTCTCCCCCTGTATGTGCAATCTACCTGGGACACAAGCTAAATGTAAATGAGTGAACAAAAACATGCTCATGGCAAAGTAGATTAGGTGATCTAAAAGTCATTATTATTATAAAGGTTATTGTGTCAATGTTAAGTAGCAGTTGTCCGACAATGGCCAGTATAGGCTAATGTTCGAGCGCAAAAGCTTCGTCGAATGTAATATCTTCAGCGAAGATGGTCTTATACCTGAAGAAGTCCCCCGCGCCGCGAATTTTTGAACCCGAATTACTTGCTAAATTCGAATTTACCGCCCTATGCCCACGGGTCGATCATTACGCAATTTATAAATTCGTTAGAATTACCCAAGATCCAAGATGGAGTATGTTGTGTTTGTTCTGTTTCTCTGTGTCTCTTTAGGGTTTGGCCAGATTTTCGGGAACCCAAACTTTACCGAGGACGTCAATCACTGCAGCGATGGTATGTGTTTATTATTTGATTACAGCTGAACCTGTCCATAGCTAGAACACTGCAGGACCTTCCATTATGTCCTTATCACAGATGTTTTCTCGATGCAGGGGTCATTTTAGTGTACTTTTCCCCTGCACCAGGCCTAAGAATGGCGTCCTCGTCACATAGAAACTTCCTTTACTCAGAAGTTTGCTAATAGAGAGGTTCCACTGACTGTGATTCGCTGCTCCACTTGCAGAACACAATCAATGTCAATGGGATATTGATGTGCTGTTCTGGCTCTTATATGTACTATGTGGTAGTAATATTGAGAGAAGCATGTGTATATAACTGTAGTTTTGGGCTTATTCAGTAGAAAAATATTCGTATTAAATTTCATTGATGTTAGTGTCACTGAGTATATTGTGCGTAATATTATGTAATGCCACTGCAATTTTACTTTTGAAATCAATGTCTGTTGTGTTAGAAATTAAATTGGGAACTGTCTATAGCGTGACCCAAAATGTGTCTGTTATAAATAGACGTCCTGTATATACAGATTGAATTGTAGACTATTATACCCTTTGGGTTAGGTGACAAAGAATGCCAGAACAGTAATCGTTTGACGTACTTGATGTTGAGCTCTGGATTTGTGTCTTCAAATTAGTGCTGCAACGGATAGGGGTTGGTACTATCCGGATATCCTAGACAAAATTACATTGAATATCTGTCGGATAATTGATTAATTACATTAATTACTTATCATAATGACATAATCACAAAATTACATAAAATCGACTGTCAACTGTTATTATAACATATGAAAGGCAATCTCAAAGCCATCGCCGTCTACAACGATAAGTGGACACAGATCCTTGGCGATGAACTTGGTAATTTTGCCCGCAATAGCCGCAGCACGCTGGGGTGAACACTTTTGAAGCATATTTTCCAACAATATTTGTTTGGAGTTGAAGTCGTCATGATTTGCACAGCGCTTGTACTCTTCTGGATGTTTTGCTGGTAGATGACTCTGTAAGTTTGTTGTTCCTCCACCATCAGCAAGCTGTTGGTCACACAATTTACAGGATACTTTTTTCACGTCTTTTTCTCCATCTGAAATAAATATTGGCTATTCAAAGAACTCCCACACTTGGCTTGTTCGCTTTCTAGAAGCCGTGCGTATTTGACAACACACAGTCAAACGATTTTCTGCGTTTTAGACAACACTCGGTTCTGCACGTGTGTAAAATTACAATATCTGCTACACACGGGAAACATATCCGGATACAACATTCAGATACGGATATCCGGATAACTAGGATATCTGTTGCAACACTACTTCAAATAGTGAATTGAATATCTACGTATGTTGATAACACTAGAATGAACTTATGCTTGCCTGGCAATTCCAAGTTACCTTGTTTCACCTACACACCCAAACCATAGATATTATATCTGTGAAAGTATTGTTTGCAAGCAATGGTGAGATCAATTGAATTAATCCTTCAATCACTGTCCTTATATTCCACTATTTAACTGTATCACTCGCGGTTGATACTTATGTACATACATGCACACAGATGAACCAACAGAGGAATGCTGCTGTGCTAGCACTAGAAGAGATGTCAATGTACAACTTCAAAGTAAGGATGATTACGATTTCGTTTGCCTTGAGTCTTGTTTCAACATCACATCTTTAAAGGCAAGTTCACGCTGTATTTGTCATAATGCCAACTACAACAACTTGACCCAAGTCCTTCACTCGTGCACATGGCATAACAATGTTGATTGTATGTATCTCTAATGTATCACTGTGAGACTTCCTTGTTGGTACTGTCATGGAAGACAAGTGCCTCTTATGAGACTGGGCTGTGGTGCTTTTGAATAGCAATCATTAGTCTCATTAAATGTTAGCATTCATCGCTGTGTTTTCTAATTTATTACATTTCACTTGTGATTGAATGAGTGGGAACTGATTCTGCAGTAGATTAGGCTGGGACCAAGTTTTCCTGAGTTTTTCCTATCTGTAGTTGTGTTTGTCCTTCAGTGACAACTACTTGAGACTCCAGCAATGAACAAAGGAATACTACGTCCGTAGCATCCATGTTGCAGCACACACACACAGACACACACACACACACACACACACACACACACACACACACACACACACACACACACACACGAAGGGTGCTGTTTTTTAGACTGAAATGACTTGTTGCAATCAAATATGAGAAATATCACGGTTCTATCTTTAGAAAGTATAATTATTTAATTCACATGTACATTCCATTTCTACAGATTGGAGGACAAAAGCGGGATAAATCGAATTATACTTATCAAAACTCTTCGGGACATTGTTTTAAAGTTAACTATACTACTGGAGCCCCATGGGGAGGAAATCAAACTGTTGTCAATGTTGAAGTCCGAAATAAAGTCACTAAGCAACTGAATTTCAACTTGTCATTCACATTGGAATACACGGCATGTTGCATTAGTACACAATATACATAGACTGTGTGTGAAACAGTGTATGACATTGTGTGTTATATACGTACAATGACTACTGCATACGTTGTAATTGTGTGTCAAATTGTGCATGTTTAGTACAGTTTACATCTGTTGAACTGTTACATGTACTATGTACAGTTTTATGTACATATATACGTGTGATGAGAGTTGTACATGTGTTGTGTGGCTGATATTGACATACATTTGTTAAGTATGTGTGTATGTACATATCAGGATTCTGCCCACACTGGTCGGGTGGGGTCGGGGCCAACCACCACAAACTATAGAATGACCACTGCTAGCTGTATTCCAACCAGTTTGCCCATATTCTGCCTAGATATACAGCAGCAACTGTGCCCGTTACCATTTCATGCTGCAGCTGATTATTGAATTAATAATAATAAATTTGGAATTTAGTGACCTAGCCATACTTCCGCCTGCTATAAATTGACAAAACGGCAGTCTGGATTGAGGTGGGGTATACAAATACATAGCAAATAATAATATACAAACACCTAACAGCTAACCAGATTACCACCACTAATGATAGTCTGGGCAGAACCCTGATGTATGCATGTATTCGTGCACACGTGGTACTTGATGTGTTTTATCGTGTTGTTATTCTGTATAATATTGGAATGGTTTTCCTCATCTACAGAGTGATGTCAATTCTGTGTCTTGGACTTGGAAGTGGACTGAAATGAAGTTCATCATTGGTGAGAATGAGCAAGTTAACATGAAGAACCCCGATTACAGCAAATGGAAGGTGTCCGTAGATCAGTGCTTCAGTTGTGATGAAGACATAGTTTGGAACGATGCCGACAAAAACAACAGTATCACCCTGAGTTCAGTCAGAATGAGCACAGGAGGGCTGTTCACCTGCTGCCAACAGAGACCAATGTTCTGTAGCATACGACTTATCGATCAAGTCATCTCAATATGCCTGTCTGTGCTGTTCACAGTCATATTGCTGCTTTCCACCTCGGTGAACATAATTTGGAGGATTTGGAAGAAGAGACAGGCAAAAGCTTCCCCTTATGAGCCAATTCCCACAACCAACAGTGCCAACTATGGGTCTACGTCATAGTTTAAGTTTACTTTAATTGTGCAATGAGCATGGTGTGTGTGACACATTTGCACATGTACGTATGCATGGGGAGTATAGGTATACTGGCCTGCTTGTAATTTGGATATTCGAAACTGTCTATTGCATTGGGTGGAGGTACATCAGACACCACCAGTACCAGGACAATATAACTGATATTACCCTGGTGGTGTTTTTGATGTATGCCCACACAATGCAATGTTATTAGTATGTATTATTATCATGTATGTATTCATTCTAATAATTTGACTGGTACTGTAGCTATAGTTTGTGTGGTGGGATCACCATAACAACTGATTGTGAGACACTGTTTTAAACTGCTTTTACAAGCTAAGATTAAGCGTATAATACATCGATCTGCCCAAAGGCTTGAATCTATATATATCAATTTCAAGTATATACTCATCTACCAAATACAATAGTGTCATATGCACTATAATAATTGTGTTATAGACTCTCGTAGTATACAATAATAATGATGGATCTTTTATAAACCATGGATAATGGAGTGTCCCTTTACAACCCCAGCACCTGTGCATTCACATCATGCATATTCCATACCATTTATAGTGGAACATCTTTATAAGGGACTTGGGGACAGCTAGCCAATTCTCCACTGGAGAGACATCCCCTATTCAGAAGTATACGAGTGATTTATGTAGTAAAAAAACTTGTGGAGGTGACACCCTCTACACTGGAGCTACTAGAGTGACTCCTGTGCAACCGAATTCATACATAGTTATATCACAGAATATAATATCACGGCAATTCCTTCAAGAAGATATCAATGATAAATAACATGTCAGTGAATGTTGGCTGGAGCCAGGTTCACAGATATAAGCTAGCTGCAAAAATAATGTCTCTTTTGATCTTGGAGATACCTATACAAGTTGATAGGGATATCAATATGAATAAACAAGGTATATACGCTTACTAGTGCTGCCACAATACAGGAAAATCTATTATACAGTCATTTTGTATCACTATATTCTGTATCATGATATTGGATATGGATCAGCTGTAGATTACTACCAGTATAGCACTGTGTACACATTACTGCATACATGACACTCTTAACTGCTAGTCAGGGTTTGAGTGAGATCAGGTTAGCATGCTCAGAAGTTCCATTCAAGGCACAAACGAAGGTAACTCAGCTCAATACCTACCACATTCGATTGATTGACTTGTGACAATCAATTAATCAACGGTCAGCAGTCTGTACACTGAATGATCCTAAGATGGGCAACCATCATGGAAATTCTCTGTATCGCTATGTGTGAAGCACGATGTATGATATTGTATTGTAAAAAATATGTATTGCAATATATAGTGTATTGCAATTATCATGGCGACACTAATGTGTATATAGTATGAAACACAACAGCGAGAAGATAGGGTTGTCACACACAGTACTGTAGGTATATATATACAAGTATTGAGGGTAATTGAATACATAAAATGTAGGGGAAAATACCAGTGGCTACCAACTGTACAAATTGAAAGCTTCGCTCCAAATATCAGCTCCATTCATTTACCTCCTTCAAATTTCTTCTCCAGATCTGTATTCCCAATAGCTTTGGCTGCCTGGCACATCTGTCTGAGCAGCTCCTCCAAACGACGTATACACCTAATGATACTTCCCTCGAATGCATCAGTCATCTTACAGAGTTGCAGGAATGGCGCTCCTCCTGCCCAAGCATGGACCACGTCCATGAGGTGGGGCTTGAACGAAGACACATAACCGTCTTCTTCCACGGGGAGTTTGGACTCATTTGCAACACGAGCTATTCTCCGTGCAGAATCCTATGCATAACAACACACAGCATAGAGTTCACAAGTGTAGTAAGCAAGTGTAGTATAGTCCTGTACAATGGCTACTACATTGGAACCTGTATGACACAGCTACCTCCTTAGGATGGTCACCTGCCTGAAGATAGAGTCCCGAGATGCATATAAGCCATGTTGTTACGAATGTGCATTACAATCTCAATAACATAGCCACCTACTTAAGTTAATCCAACCAAAGAAATGAGGTCCCATAGGTGACCACATTAGACTGGTTCCACTGTGCATGAGGTCCCATAGGTAACCACATTAGACAGGTTCCACTGTACACAAGGTTCCATAGGTGACCACATTAGACAGATTTCACTGTACAGTGAATATTCATTAATCCGCCCCCGGTTAATCCACCAAATCGTTTTATCCGCCATATTATTATGAAATGAATTCACTTGTATGGCTACACTATACAAAGTAATCTGCCATCTCGTAATTCCGCCATCCGCCATTCTTCTGTGTACCAATTTGCACTTTAGTATGGATTTCAGTTACAGATAATCGGCCAATTTTAAAGAAGTTGTCTTAGTGTAGAGCATAATAGCAACAAAGCGTTCTAAAATTGACTGGATAATGAAGCAGAAGAAGTAGATTTCCGACTGCAGAAAGAGGAATCTGACGACAATGTAAAAACAATACTCACAGACCGTTTCTCGAAGACTCGGAACGTACAAATTGCACGACAAATGGTAGGAGATATCTCAAAGAAAATCAGTATAATCTGCCATATCATTAATCTGCCAAAATTTCGCCTGAACCAATTGCGGCGGATTAATGAATATTCACTGTATGACATATTTCAGGTAACCAGCTCACCTGCATCTGCTTCAATGGCCCAGAAAGGTGCTCTTTGAGCTTAGGCATAGACTCGGACTGCAAGGAGACAACCTTGTGTCACAATCAGGACTATCACAGTGGGTGAAAACGACACACACACACCTTCTCTTGGAAAACAAAGCAGCACAGCAGAGCTGCACATTGCTCAGCTGTGAGGTCATTGAATACGCCATTGAACAACAACTCTGTTAAAAGGAGCTCGTCCCCACTGCTTATTTCGCATGCCACGCGACCTTTGACGTCGATCACATCTGAAGAACTAGCATATCCCAACCTAGATGTGATAATCAGCGATTGAGATAAACTTGAAACATGTGAATACAGGTGAGTGTACAACCAGTTTACCTCCGTAGGACTCGCTTTCGGCATTTCAGTTCATCCATTTGCATGATAGTTTGGGCTCTTTTCAAGTTCTTCTTCGCCAGGGCAATCTCTTCCGAAAGCTGGTACATGGTAAACAAGTGATTATACGTGCATTACTTCACAGAGTTTGCAATTTTGAGGACTACAATATTCACAGACAGTCCTCTTGCAGGATTTCATGGAAGTAATAAACACAGATCTTCAACTTCACCCCAACTCTAATTGCAACTCCCACAACTCAAGTCTCATCTACTAAAGCATGAAATAGTGTTCCTCCGAAATTTGGTGGTGTTCATAAAATGTACTGTGCATGTACTGACTACCAGGTCAGGGAAGGGAGCAGCACCCCCCCACACCACAGGAGAGAGATGCAATGGCTACATACTGTGCAGCCACTTGACTGCTTTATAAGTTCATGACCGGCCAACCAACCAACCTAACTAAGCAACTACCAACCAACCTACTGACCAACATACGTATGTTTGTACATACGTACGTACCCCAAAAGATCTACAGATTTATTCAAATAACACAAAAGATCCAGTATCAATACCAATGAAGCAATAATGTCATGCTATTTTTTTCTCTGTATATAATACAAGTCTGTATGTACGCACATACTTAGGTACTGTAAGAGTAACAATACATGTCTTACTGACCTCATTCTTGCGTTCACACATGTTGTACAGTTTCCCTACTTCAGCCTTGTTGTAGAGTGGATGTGCCTTCAGCCTCTGTTCCAATGCTTCGATTTTCTAAAAAGATAGGAGAAAATAACACATATAACAAGGCAGATACATACGTATATTATACTGTATGTACGTAGTACTATGATGAAATACATACATTGTAAACATTTATCCACTAACATTGAACTCGAGAGGGAGCAGACTGGGACAACAACTATACAAACAATTACAGTGGAACCTCTAGAAAAGGACTCTCCCAATAAAGGACACTATAGAAATTACCTCCCTACAAAGGATACTCTGTAAGGCACCAAAAATGGATTTTCCTATAGTGCTAATACATTATTCACCTCTGAAGAGTGGACAACCTCTCTACGATGGACAAATTACCTGATCCCAATATGTCCTTTATAGAGAGGTTCCACTGTATGACCGACAACAATCCTACTATACATGTACGTACTTATGTACTGTACTGTCACACATATCGACCCAAATTACTGATGCATCAACAAAAACTACAAAGAGTATACGTAGGATGACACAAGCATACGTATATCCATGGGGGGAGGGGAGGGGAAGAATTTCTGAAACTAAAATCATACGTATAGGTAATATACGAATACACACTGTATGAATATGAATGCTACTAGGGGTATAGTGATATGAAAATGTTAGCTACATACGTAGTAGATGCCTAATCATCTCTAGGGGCTGAGAATACAGACATGTATGGTAACACCCCATGCACCCACTGCTCACCAACAAAGGGGGCAGCAATCGGCACACGCAGCCATGCTCCCTTTATTGAAATGAGACTAATTCAAGTAGAATACATAGGAAATCATGAACAAATTGTGCAAGACATTTCAACCATGTGTAGGCATCATCTGATTCAAAACTCAAGGCAATGACCTACATGTGGTCAAAACACTTTACAAACCTATTCACAATGGGTACATTCATTCCAATCAAAATATTCTCATTTCAATTCTTTACAGTGGTCATGACCCTCTATGACATTATCCTCACTTTTATCACATTCTTGAACTGGTCGTCCTTTATGTTCATGTCCTGAACCGGATCAAGGAGGGGTAGGCCATCTGGAAACCTCCGTTGTACCTCCTGGGAAACGTAAGAGCTGGTGAAAACATCCAAACACAGTTTCCATATCCAAAATACATATATTCATATGTACCTGAATTGACTGACTGACAGAAAACCTGTTGTCAGAAGGTCTCAAGTCCATTGGAATATAGATGCGAATTGAGCTAATCTTTTTAATGAAACTTAAAAACACAGGGACAACCTGTACAAAGAGACAGGAATACTGGATTGAATTGTGTGGTTATGCCTGCCTGTGTTTGTGAGTTGTGTGTGTGTGTGTGTGTGTGTGTGTGTGTGTGTGTGTGTGGTGTGTGTGTGTGTGTGTGTGTGTGTGTGTGTGTGTGTGTGTGGTGTGTGTGTGTGTGTGTGTGTACATATACATGTATACTTATGTGTATACGTAGATGAATTCACATTCTTCACTTACCTGCAATTCACCTTTTTCATTCCCTGAAGGTGGCTTAGGAGGTTCCTTTGATCTCCCTATTGAGCTCGCAGAACACTTCAGTAACACTTCAGCTATGTACACTGTCTCCTTAGCTCCCTATGGGCACAACCAGGCACAACACTACACTTTTTATCACAGTATTTTGCAATTGATTCAACTCCACATGCATTTCACTTGTTGCATAACATTTGACAGAGTTTTCATAACAACTGATGGATACATAATATACACCTGCTATACAAACAATGTAGATTTGCTCTTGTATACTAGCATAATTGCTCTATATTAAAAAATTGCCATTTAAGTCTTATTCCTGATCTTGTTAACTCTGTCTCAGGAGGATTATGGTTATTTAAACTGTGATTGAAGAATATTAGGGATTAGAGCATTTTGTCTGCCTTCACTAGTAAGGAGGGTGAAGTTGTAAAACATGGTGAATTGTAGTCTTCATACATACGCATGTTGTGAATAATTTGCTGAAACTATTATCACTATAATATTCATCACATATTTCCTTGAAAGAGTTAAATTGGAAAATGCTTTTCGTGAGTGCAAAGTAAAGGTCAATAGGAATATATTACCATTAATTGGAATGAAAAATCCATCAATTTGATTGGAACATCCGTCAAATCAAACAAAAAGAGCATCAAACAAATAAAAAAACACAGTAATATTCAGGATGGTTAGTCACAGCAATTGCTCACTGTTTGATTCGCTTTCTTCTGAAAATTCACAACACAGCCCCATCCAAAGTCATCATCTGTGGTTTCAACCTGTGATATGTAAGCATGAACATGCATTCTCAGTAAAAGTACAGTAGTAGACCACTTGAAGACCACCTCTGTGCTAAGGAAGCCTCAGTCATGTGAAAAATCCCCGTTCAAGTAAAACCAATGTGTCTCACTTGATAAACTATGTACTAGCATAAGAATTAGGACCACCTCAAAATTCCAACAATGTATATACTAACAGTGACTTGGATGTCTCACTTTAACTAGTCTCCCTGGTTGTAAGAATGGGAGGATGTACTTGGGCTTCACGATGAATCTCTGCATATCTGTCCCTAGTCTTTCTAGTTGTTGGTGCAGCTTGAAGTACCCCATTGCCTGTTCTTCCTTTTCAATGACAATAGCATCCCTCTCTTCTTCAAGAGCCCTCAATTCTGAAGCAAGAGTTGAAACTAGTCACAACACAAAAGAGAATTAGTGCAATGCAGTCTCCATACTTCTTTCTAGAGATGGTATTGAAGAATTATTCTGAAATTGGTAAAACGACCTTTCAAGAACGAATTCTGGATTGATTTCCTCCACTCGTAACAAGTTGAGCACCATATTGTAAGTCAAATGGAAAGCACTGTTCAGTGGATCTGGTAAACCCTGAGAAAAAAAAAGAAAAAAAAACGACGAGGATGGGATTCGAACCCACGCGTGCAGAGCACAATGGATTAGCAGTCCATCGCCTTAACCACTCGGCCACCTCGTCCGAGCCAACAAACTATGGTAAAATCACGTATTAAAATAAACCCTTCCTACCCCTCGGCGGCCTCGGTTCATTGCGAACAAAAAAAGACCTCCGTCGAGGAAGGTGTCCGTTGAACAAACAAAAAAAAAACGACGAGGATGGGATTCGAACCCACGCGTGCAGAGCACAATGGATTAGCAGTCCATCGCCTTAACCACTCGGCCACCTCGTCCCGGTACCAAAATATACTGGAAATCACTTATTAACACAACCATACTCACCAACAAGATACTTTTGGCAACAGAGGTATCCATTTTCTCATCAATCATTGCTATAACAATACCCTTGTCATCTAACCCTCTTCTTCCTGCCCGTCCACTCATTTGAATATACTCACCCGAAGTAATCTGGACATACATGTCAATGTGTGTGTGTGTGTGTGTGTGTGTGTGTGTGTGTGTGTGTGAGAGAGAGAGAGAGAGAGAGAGAGGGAGAGGGGGAGGGGGAGAGAGAGAGAGAGAGAGAGAGAGAGAGAGAGAGAGAGAGAGCATAAATCAAAAGAGTAAACTGTACATCAAATTTGTTGCTTATACTGTTGTAGTTTGGTTTTGTTGATTGATAAAGATATACTACAGCTACTGGTAATCATATTGCCATTTTTCATTCTATGAAAAGTCACCACATGGTCGTGAGAAGTCCAATAAAACATGAATAAACTGAAGCTTCTACCACATTTCCGTGGTAAAGTCCTCAAAATCACTAGGTCCAGACAAGGATTGAAGAAAAGCCTAGACAAGAAGGCAGGAATCAGATCGGGGATTGGCCCCCTCTGAACCTACAGGCTAAATTGTGTTCTTTTCAGTAGGCAATCCTCTGCCTAGCAGAGATCCCTTGGCAACTTGTGAACACTAACGAGTTCTACTGATAAGGAGTGGTATTCTCAAGAAAGACCTCCTAGAACAGTGGTACATTCATTGAATACCGTTTATTAGATAGGCTAGTCTCTCGAATGTTAAGTGCATGTACGTATATAGGAATAGGAATACAGAAATATCAAATCAAATCCATCTTACCCATCTGAAATCTTTTCCATCAAACTTCCTAGTACCAGTGAAAAGTACAGTCTTTGCAGGCATATTTAATCCAAGAGAGAATGTCTCAGTTGCAAACAATGCCTACGTACGTATACAATACATAACACAGGTACACAGTGGGATCAGTAATGTAGAGAATTGGACCAATAGATACGGTATAGAATAGGCAGAGAATGCTACAGAACACACTTTTATCAGTCCCTCTGAGAACAAAATTTCAATTGTTTCTTTCAGAATAGGTAACAGACCAGAGTGATGAATACCAATACCTCTTTGCAGTAATGGGAGCACATGTTCTACCTGTTGAGAGTGAATCACAAAGCACACACACAACTAACATGAATTCAGCTGACATGCATATGTATATATACACATACATACATAGGTATACTGTATGTACATATGATTTTTCGTATGACAAATAAAATTGTACAGATATAATTGGCATTAGCAATAGGTTATAGCAGCACAAACATTGTACATACAGGAAGAGAACATACAGAGTATACGAATGTGTACATATGTACACATATACGTCTGTGGATACCTGAGGTAGCTTTTTATCCTCATCTGACAGGCAGTCTATAGCATTGGTGAAGACTTTATCTACTAAAGACTTTTCTTCAGCTGTACAGAAGACAAACATACATTCATACACACACGCACGCGTGCGCGCACACACAAACATAAATACATACAATGTACATACATGTACATGTGCACACACGTATTCAAGTACATACCTACATACGTATGTTCAAATAACTGAACAAACCATACAAACCCACACACATTGAAACATACTGTTGTTGAAGTCAAGCTTTGACATCTCCAGTGCATATGCCTCACAGTTGTTTCTGCTGAAACAGAAGGCAATTACAGGTTGCATGCTTCTCTCCATTGTCATCTTCACCAATTTGAAGCAATTGGACACTCCCTTTATTCCTCCTTTCCTCCCCTTCCGGTCACCCTGCTCCCCGCTCTCCTGAAGGAGCATCATAGCCTTCTGAAAATTGTCCTCACGGAAATTTCCCTGACATTAGCAGAAAAGTAGTAAACATTCACCAAATCTACATTCTTACTACGGCAAAAGTGACATAGTACTGTGTAGGACCCTTCATTGGGTCTTGGTTAGAATGGCACACTACACAGAGCATACACCAGCCCACCTTCTCGTCCTTCACCAGATAGACCCCATCTGCACCTGCTGGGAATATATAGTGCTGAAGTGGTACAGGTCTGTAGTCAGTGTACACCACATGACAGGGCTGGAATAACAGAAATGCAGCTCAGTATTACGTATGTACGTAGGTGATGATTGAAACAAAGAGGGGGTGATGTTATGATAAACACAGTACGCAGGGAAAACAATGATAAATATGATAACCATGTACTGTGTGAGTAGTTGCACATGAAAAATTATACAGTACACACTCATGGTCACAGAACCAGGTAATGTATGAGTACAAACAGACATCAACATGCAAGAAGGATATACCTACTGTATGTATGTAAGTGCAGAGTACAAATGCTGTATGTACTGTACATACATTCGTACATGATTCACACCAATTGTTTTGCTTTCAAATGTTTGTATTTTCATTACAGTTGTGTGGCTTACCTGATGGTGGAGTTCACATATCCACTGAGCAAACTGGCTTGCATTGGGTATAGTGGCCGAAAGGAACACGTAGCGAACTTTATCTGGCAAGAGGATAATTGTTTCCTCCCACACAACACCACGCTCTTTAGGGTTGAGAGGAACGCTCAACAACATCACAAATTCTAAAGGTATAGTCGTAGGCAGACGATAAACACTCACCCGGGTCACGCATGTAGTGAATCTCATCAAAGACTAGCCAAGCAACCTCTCTCATAACCTGATAATAGTGAAGAGTGACAGCCAACAGACACTATAGTGTCATCACTCAGACAGACACAACAGTGCCACTCAGACAGACACTATAGCATCATCACTCAGACAGACACAACAGTGCCACTCAGACAGACACACGTACATACATCATATTGCCACTCAGACCAGGAATAATAGTACCACTCAGATAGACACAACAGCATCACTCAGACAGATGCAACAGGGCTGGCTACTCAGACAGACACAACAGTGCCACTTAGACAGACACAACAGTGCCACTTAGACAGACCCAGCTGTGCTACCTTAAGTCTTTGGATGACTATTCAAGGTACACACATACAGCACATACGTATATCAAAAGTGAAGAGTATCATTTATGACAGAATGCAGAGGTCTGGACAGATAGTAGGGATACCCTATCTAGTCAAAAGGTACACACATACATTTGTACTTCTTTCATACGTACACTTATACAGTACATATATACCTCTGATCCTCTATAAAGCATGTTGCGCAATATCTGCAGACAGAGAAAAACAGCATGTGATATTTTATGTGTGTGATGGTCACATGTACAACAAGTAGTGGGACCTATTGAGTGACTATGAGTATATTCAAGACAGAGCACATATGTACATACTGTACATATGTACATATATATGTACAGATGTACGTACATACATATGTACATATGTTCTTATGTGTTGTAACGTACGTAGTACAGTATGTGAAACAAAATAAAAAACATATGAGTGTAACCAATACAACTGTACACATATACAACCTGTATGTGTGGTTGTACGAAGTAGGAACATGCTAGGCAATATGCACAAAGAAGGTACATTTCAATACATACGTGCAAAGTTTGTATGTACGTATAGGTCAAACGTACATATGTACAGTGAATTTTCATAGATCTGCTGCATTTTTGTTCAACCAATATTGTCAATTAAAGAGCTTGAAAGATTGACTGTATATTCATAACTGTTTGCATAATTTGTTGGTACTGGGACACCATGGTGGATACCACAACATTGGCTTGACAAATTCCACTGCACATCAACAGGGTCATCAGTTTTCGGTATGAACTCATACTAGAAAGCACATGTTTATGTAGGTTTTGATATTTCTCAATCTGAATGTTCAAACTGACATTTGCTGTAGATGGCCCCAGGGATTGAAACATCAAGACAGAGGAAATCAATGGGAACTTTGTTTTCAATCCTCACAAAAACCAAACGGTTTCACTTGAATCGAAAGACAAGTTCAAACAAGTCCAAAAAACTTATTCAGTCAGCGTATTTTGTGAGGAATAGTCCCCAAGGACGAGAAAAGGATGGATGCTAGTGGTGTCGTCATCACAACAATGTACATACCTCTACTGGGGGTATGTAATGAACATAATGCACGTACACAGTGCAACCTCATTATCCCAAACCGACTAGAGTAGAAGCATGGAGGTACAGATTACCTGGCCATGAAAGATTTCACATTATTCACTGGCTTCACAAGCTATATATCACCCCATCCTGTGTGAATACCTACGTGCATGCATTACACCTACAGTCTGTAAGGGGCATGAATTGATAACCCATCAGATTATCTAAATGACCCCATCTGCGGTAGATTGAAGCCTTCTCCAGTCCTCTTGTGCAATCACGTTTCTATAATTCCGGATCTAATCAGGCCTCGTGGCCCTCACTTATTGAACCTCACATTACACCATACACTGCTCAGTCCAAGGGCCAGTACAGGGCCTTGATTAAACTCATACACTACACTTTGATCTAAGATATGGAAACCCAGGTCACCCCTGTGGAATAGCAATGAGCCTCAAATATTTTTTCATAATCACCAATGATTCTGTTTGGGTCAATATGTTGACATAGTGCACAGAAATAATTTGATTACCAGAAACCAAACATCCTCAACTGCTGCAGGTATGCTCAGCATGTGTGCACACCAAAGAGCTCTTCAACCTGGAAGCTAGTTGAGAACTCTGTTGCTGTGTTGACTAAGGAATAGACACAACTGGGTGTGTAGGTAGTGATACGTAGTGACACGCTGCTTTGCCCCACATAGTCTGTAGGTTCTGTGTGACTCGGTGCAGCTCAACAGTATCTGGACATACGTATGAACATTAGAAAGTCTCAGTAAGCACTCCCTCCATCATCACCTACACCTTCCTCATAACCAAAAACTGAGGAACACATGTAAGTACGTACCATACAGCACACACACACTACCAGTGATCCATACAGACCCAAGGAATATGATCCCCTCCTAGAACTCACCCCACACCAGGGGAATCACCTACGTATGTTCTACACTTGAACCAGGTCTAACACTACATGTTCATGTTGGGGGGAGAATTACTTTGTACAGAGAATTACCCACAAATATGCCGCATACACTCATGCACATACGTACATAGGTAGGTGGGTGGATAGTGATGTTGGCACACCAGCTCATCAGCTGGCTTTCAATGAAATGCTGAGTTCCAAGAGGCACAAGCTACAAGGAATAGAAGCTCTTATCTCCATTAAATCACCAAAAACCTCTGTAAACTTGGGAGACTATTACAGAAGGCATTGGGTACAATTACATATATATATATATATATATATATATATATATATATATATATATATATATATTACACATGTGTATCCTGATTGCTGGGAACATCAAAGAGAACACAAGCCATGCATGCCTGATATCCCTAATGTGACAATTGATTTATTAATTAGCTACTGAAAGGATAGCAAGGGGCTAGTCAGGATACATACATGTTATTTATAATACCTTTGGGAAGGAAACACAGTAAAGGATCATTCCTTGAGGGGATATAACATGTATGTACACGTATGTACGTATGTACAATCATGGAGAGAAATGTAATGTACACCTGATGTAATGCAAAATTCATTAATTATTTGAATATAATATTATTATTACTACAAAAATCTAATCATTCTAGCTAGATCCCTGAGGAGACAGGTCATTGTGAAGGAATCCATAGGTAGTGAGCCTTCAGACCACACAGGTGGAAAGTTCAATTACTTCACCAATGGTTATGATAATCTAGCCACCAAAATACCTACATAAGAGGCATCACTTGATAATACACAAAATATCATAATGACCCCATCAGTGGTAGGAAGGAATGCTCTTTATCTCTCTTATGTGATCCTGTGTCATGAAATAAACAGTAAGCATCACCCACAATGCCAACCGAACCAGTCCTGACTACAAAAGAGGGGTGAAAGTACAGATTACCATTAGTTTTTTTCACAATGTCATTCACTGGCTTCACAACTACCATCTCCACATCCTGTGTGAATACCTACGGGCATGCATTGCACGTCCATAAGGCCCATGGATTGATAACCCATTATTCAAATGACCCCATCCGTGGTAGATTGAAGCCTTCTCCAGTCCTTTTGTGCAATCATGTTTCTATAATTCCGGATGTAATCAGGCCTCGTGGCCCTCACTTGTCCAACCTCACATTACACCATACACTGCTCAGTCCAAGGGCCAGTACAGGGCCTTCATTAAACTCATACACTACACTCCGATCCAAGATATGGAAACCCAGGTCACCCCTGTGGAATAGCAATGAGCCTCAAACATTTGATGATTACCTGAATTTTCAAGGTTAGCATAAATAACATGGTAAGCTCTCTGAGAAAATACTGTATAGCTGGAAATTTTCACAGGACAAATTTGTGTGGATTTTGCAGTTGGCCTAACATCCACGAATTAAGATTTTTGCAGCCATCCACAAAAATATTGTCCTAAGAAGATTTCCTGCTATACGGTAACATTAACAAGTATGTTCCAGTATACATAAGTACTGAAAGCAAAGAGCTTTTAAACAAACCACGGCCAATGGATTCTCTCTAGTCTGCTAAATACAAGTACATAGGAACACCACAAAAAATCGCCAAGAGTATGGTAGATCATCCAAATCAGTAGTGTGTGCATATGCATACAAATGAACCCATGCATAGAAATGACCACAGATCACTCGACCTAAGGATAGGGTTTAGTGGATAAGCAGTGGTGGAGTGAGGAAAATTTCCTTCACCTCTGTAGCTATGGATGCACATACATACATATGTACAGTACATACGTATACTGTACTATGAAGCTAACCTCTGTTGTCATGACAAGACAGGAAGCACTTGGATTGATAGTTACATCTCCTGTCATCAAACCAACATCTTTGAACTCTTCGTATAACTCACGGTACTTTTGATTACTCAGAGCCTACAGAACATGTACATTACACACATGTGTGAATACAAATAAGCACATACGTACATATGCGCTTAGGTACATACATAAAAAAGTGCATCTGGGTATACTAGTACTAAAATCTACGATGATCTGCATACAACATTATATACTGTGCATAGTAATAGTATTGTACATACATATGATAGAGCAATGCATATACAAACATAAGTACATATATGCAGTATGTGTGTATGTCTATATAAAATACAGTGGAAACAGCATATAGAACATCCAAGGAGACAAGGAAAGCGGTCTCTGCAGAGAAGTTGTTCATATAGTATGTATGTACATATGCAGAGGGGTTCTAATGGCTATGTACATATGCAGAGGGGCTGTAATGGCTGTGTAGACAGATGAGATGGTACAACAGACAGTTTACATAAGTTGGATGGTCTTTTGGACTCAGTTCACTGTGTATGCACTAGCAAGGTGGTAAAACATTCACAATGTGTGACAAAAAGTGCTAATGGAGAACCCACTTTGATTGGTGTTGTGTAAATAACCCTTTGTGTGTCTCTCAGGGACATGGCTATGGCATACCTGAGAAGTGAGGGAGTTCACAGTACTCATCTGCATGGACACCAGCACAAAAACACATTGATACACATCCACAGGTATGCATACAGGTATTTTCCAGTATATGTTAGTAGTGGGGTGAGTAAACACCTGCCTGACGGAACCAGTGACCTCATAAATCAGAACATCCCCACTGTATTTCCCTGGCATCAGTGACCACACATCTCCAAACTCTAGGCATATCATTATACTTTTGTTACAAAGAGTTAGAACTAAGGCTAATTTCTTCGAAACTGCAAACCAGTCTTAGCATTCAACAGATATACAGAATGAAATATGATGAAATTGTTACTTGGTGTTCTTAGAATCAGCATCAATTGTGCGCCTGTTGGAATAAAATGGCGACCAGACAAAGTGACGTCATTATGATGTCAAGTTTACAATAAGACTAATCCTGTGATGAGAAATCACTTGTCTTGTGAGACCGCCTTATCAGAACCATGGATGACTGTTCGTGACAGACACCACTGCACTAAACTTTAATGACTGCTTCACAAATGACATACGTGTGTCCTATAACTCAGGGGTGCACAACTGAAATACGTACGTAGTATTGCAGTTATATCATTAGTGAATTTTTTACCTAATGTGTAAGGCACAAAAAAATTCCTCAATAGACGGATATGGCATATGACCATATCAGCAATGACATACGTATGTACATACACCAGGCCTGTACGTAAAACCTACGTATGTACGTACATATATCAAGATATTACGGATAATTAATGCAATTATCACAATAATGGCATATATAGAACCATGATCTTAAACTATGTGCGTATCTACGTATAATATGAAAATTGAGACACTTATCTAAGAAACATGTTTGAAAGTGTACATGAAATAAACTGTTAAACCGATAAAGTTGTGCTTGAGCAATATACATACTGGATCAATTCAATCTAGTTTTCAAGCTGAAACGCTGACATATGTACGTACGTAGGTACATTATTGGGACGTAAACAATATAGGAAGTTCAATCGAAATGCCACTTAACTCATTATCATTGCCACAATAATAAAAGTAGAGAGAGATAATCAGATACTCGAGACAATTGTACAGGCCTAACGTACATGTATGCTACATGCTCTCAGCCTTTGCATACGAAACTTATCAGGAAGAACGTGGGTTGAACTGAGAATGTTGAGAACTCACTCGGCAACCACAGTCTTCCCAGCTGAGGTGTGGGCGGACACCAGCACTGACTGATCGTTGTTGAGACACTTGAGTGCCTCGTTTTGAAAGGGATCCAGCACAAACTTGTAATTCTACACAAAGAAACATAATTGCAACTGAAAGAGACAATAATCAGAAATGACGTACGCAGTACAAGGACATCCATGGTACAGAGACCCACTATCTGGTCACTTTGGAGGGGAGAAAACCTTTCACCAAGTGATAGACCTTTTTGGGTAGTGATGTACGTACAAGATACCAGTACCAAGTGAGTGGCACCGTACAATCAACTCACATTGTACGTACATGCATGTACGTACGTGTACTCCATATGTACATATGAGTAACACACTCTATTGCACATGCGTACATACTTACAGAGTCACAGTTCCCACCAACATAACTTACAATCCCAAACGTGTGCACAATCAACAGTAATACCGCACATTATATTACAGACATTGGTTTGCAAAGACAGTGCATGTGCCCATACATGGTCTCACTTTAGCCGGCTTTCCCTTGTAGGGCTTGAGAGGTTGGTACTCTGAATCGGGGGGAACAGCAACCTATGGAAGTACGTAGGTGGATATGAAGAACGATTGGGTTTAGCAACCTAGGAAAATCGGTTTTTGGGGTTCCCTTGTATGTTCCCAGGGTTTCCTTGTATAAAATATAGAAAAGTATACTAACTCCAAGGCCGTTTTGTTATTTTATAGCAGAACTAATGAATTGCTAGGTAATTAACTGACAAAATTGAATAACAATTACAAGTGTGTTAGCAAATGGAAGTGTGCAATTAGGATGGATATTCACACATGCACTTCACACTGTGATCTGCCGACACAACATATATTCCACATATACGTACATGTACAAATAATAATTAGGATTAGCAACACATGAAAGTACGTAGAAACAACAAATGATGGATTTGGGTTTTCACTGTAGTGGTCCGGATTGCAAAGCCTCTCTCCTCACCTCGTGAGTACATCCTTCGTCACAATCCAGAGTGATCACCTTTGAGGGGTTTGAAAAGATGGGTTTAGTCTCAGAAACCTTTGGGTGTACATCAATGCCTGTTTCAGTGTCAGTCCTGTACATGGGTACACAATTGAAGGAGTATAGAACATCCTGAGAAACGTCCAGCAAGACACACACAGTTGAGATACAAGGCACACTACATTCATCCATGACCCCACACATGACCAGTATATCATTACAGGATCCAGAAATCAGTTTTGTAATTTTCCACAAACTGAGATACAGTATATATGTAATAGTTGTACCACCTTTCAGCAGGGTACATGGGAAATAGACAGATTAGATAGTCCACGAGGGCGGAGCCCGAGGGGTCTATCTAATCTGTCTATTCCCATGTACCCTGCTGAAAGGTGGTACAACTCACTTGTATCCCAGCAAATGTAAGGATGGGTGCGAGTCTGTTTACGCGTTGGTATCGATATTACTTGAACGGATCAGAGAAGACGAATGTCGCGCGAGTATATATCAAACGAGTGTGAAGTGTATATCTATATATCTATCTATATATCGGACGAGCGTTACATACCGGAAGTCGAAATGAAAACAATATAAATGGACAGTGAAGAACTTTAGCGAGTGGATTGTTGCGTACTTTGCTGTACTGTGTTGCGTTGCCATGACAATAATGAAGTGTTAATTAATCAATTAAGCCTGTGAATAGGTGTCTATAGAGTCTGATAGACCCCAGCTGTGTGTCTACAGGATATAGACACACAGCGGCGCCTTTGATCTCACCTCGCACTGGGATACAAGTATGTATGTACATGCAAGCTAAGGAGAAGCATTGCTGGTCAACTGTTGGTCACATCTACCATAAATTGGGAAATTTTCATGTTACAGAATTTTCGAGTGCGAAATATGCATGTTGGAAATTGTGGTTCGTTAGTACCCACGGATCATTTTCAACGGTTCTGGTCCATTATAATAGTCTATTTTACATTATTATTACATAATGGTGCATTGTTGTTTCACAGACATAGTGCTGAAGCCTTTTCGTAAAAATTTAAGCTGCTGCAAACAATTGCAGGTAATTTCTAGTCAGACACAAGCAACTACGATTATTCATAAAGCCACATACGTACATACGTACAGTCAGTTCTCAGCACAATGTCAACCATACTCTGTGTTACAGGATCTAGGTTTCAATCAAATCCGGCCTCAGTAATCAAATATTGTATAAACTGATACAGGTGTGTGAACGTGGAGCACATTTTTGCCACTGAAAATGTGACTCGTGCAAATAACACTCACTACTTGTTAGCTGGAAAATGTGTTCAGTATACGTACGTACACTATTCAACAGAGCACTAGGGATACTGCTCCATAGGAAATGACAGCAAAATCCACAACACCATAAGTGTGAATGAGAGATTACAGACTTATGAATACAATATCAAACGTTCATCTCAAGCCGAGCTACCGGGCACCCCAAAAATACTCCAGAAGGTACAGAGAGGCTACATGCTGAATGAGCAGAAGTGCTGCTCCACGGCTCACTCAAGTTGGAGTGGTATGGGGATTCTTAGTATTCTAGCGCTCACCCGGGTAACCACTGCGCTACTACTAATATATTCCCAGTACTAAAAAGGTAAGTACATAGGCGGGTCTATACGTGTATATGCAATGATATTGTATCCCTCACAAAGCCATAACGATTCTTCTAAGAGTAAGCAAGCAAATGTAGATATTTTTACAGAGGCTTACATTTCTTCACATGACTTTTCCAGGCGAGGCGGAGAGAGATCTCCATCCCCTTTAGGCAATAAGCTTTCGGTTATGGAAACTTCGACCTTCTTCTTGGGCTCCTTTGTCTCCGTGTGGTTACTTTTCCTCTTAATACCGGCTTTACTGCTTTCCCCTTTGCTAGAAGTGTCATCTGCCTCGAAAACCGAGAAAAGATCATTTCCAAAGGCAGCCATTTTTGTTCAGTGGAAAAGGCGAAAGAGTAAATCCCTCCAATTACGAGCGAGTACGGGTTGGCCTCATCGAAATCCACAAACACTACTGAACGTGCGCATTACAGGAGAATCTTGCAGAAGGTGAGTGGCATTCAAAACCTCGTTACAGTTGACTGTGGATAAACTATGGTCATTGTCAGACTATGTTAGCATGCACCTATCAATCCTCTCGTCCTCCGCCATGTACGCCGGGCTATCAACCTGATAATAGCGGAATGCTAAATAGACCATACTGTAACCATAATGCTGTAACCTGGTTGTAATTTGTGAGTACAAACATGTTCTCACATACCCGCTATTGTGGAACCGGCCTCCTGTATGTTAGTCCTAATATACTATTGCAGCAATGTGTGTTGTAACTGTGCACACCCCATTTGTATTTCATTGCAGCCCCATTTACTGGAACATGGGCAAAAGAAAAGTTACCAAGGCAGAATCCAACCCTGTCTCTTTGAAAAAGCCATGCACAAGATCTGGTTCCCAGTCTAAACTTGGAACCAGTCCTCCCAGTAAAGCTACATTGCATACTGAAGAGGACATGCTGGTTGATGAAAACCCACAGGTTGAGAAAAGGGAGGCAAACCCTGAGGGACTGAAAGAGGCTATAAACACTACAGACTTGCCTAGTGAGAAAACTGTAGAAAACAAAACTCCAAATGTTGCTAGCAAACAAACCCCTGGACTGCTCGTTGAAAGTGATGCTTCAGAAGACTTAATATCAAGCAGTGATGATGAATGTGATAGCCCAACTTTAGTGGAAAAGTCAAACAGAAGTGCACACACGGTGGAAGAATCCACCGATGAAGTTTTAGACGCATACTTTACGGCACATAATAAGCGTGGAACTCACACATCGAATCGAACAATGTCTGGAATTGTATTGACTTCAAAACCAAAGGAAAAGAGAAAAGCAAGACTAAACAATCCACTCGTACATGACCAAGTAACTTTATCGTCTGATTACTGTAAACTCTTTCAACAGTGGCTCTTTCAGATGGCTCAAGGTTTCAATCTCCTATTGTATGGGGTTGGATCCAAAATTGAAATTTTGCATAGTTTTGTTACACAGAACCTTCCAGGGTCTCTTCATTTCACAGTTAATGGATACTTTCCAGGGCTAACCATACGACAAGTCTTAAAAGGAATAGCCCACGACCTACTGGAACATGAGGGGACCCTCAAGACAGAAAGTGACCTTGTCACTTTTATCACTGGGTATTTAGCCGAGCAATCCACCCCAGATTTGCTCTCTGAGCTGTTCCTTGTCATCCACAACATAGACGGACCTATGTTGCTGAATAATAAAGCTCAAGAGCTCCTTGGTCATCTTGCTGCCTCCAAGCACATTCATGTGCTGGCTAGTGTGGATCACATCAATGCCCCTCTTCTCTGGGACCAGTGGAAGTGCAGCCAATTTAATTGGATTTATCATAATGTCACTAATTTCCATCCATATGTAAATGAAACCTCTTACGAGAATTCCATGCTAGTGAAACAGTCAGGCGTGCTGGTATTGAGCTCTCTCCTCCACGTGTTGAAAAGCCTTACTCCCAACTCCAGAGGTATATTCAGCCTGCTAGCCAAGTACCATATGGAACACCAAGATGACAACAACTACCTTGGTCTCTCCTTTCAAGAGCTTTACAGCAAATGTAGGGAACAATTTCTAGTTAACAGTGATGTAACTCTACGTGTGCAACTGACGGAATTCCATGACCATAAGTTGGTGAAGTCCCAGAAAGGTCCCAATGGGCTGGAGTATCTCACCATCCCAATGGACAAAGGTACTTTGGAACAATATTTTGCAACACTGGAATAGCCTCATACATATTGTGGGGAGATAAGTTAAGGGGATTAATAGGGGTTAAGTTATGATAAGGGGATTTGTGTGTACATACATTTACATCATTCTTCTTGACAGTGTTCATTTTTTGTCAATTTTTGAATAGAATTTGCTTCCAATTGAGTGACAGTAATAATATTATAATTAGTTTAGGTTATTAGTTTGCATAATATTATGTAATATTATGTGATTTTTATAATATTCAACTTGTACATCCAATTAACCATTAGTGTCATTATCATACTTAACATAATCAATACAGTTTATTTATTACAATGGACTTCACATATATTTTAACTACATGCAGCATATTATATATAACTATATATTATATTGATGATAAACGCAAGATGGAAATTATTATAATATTACTCATCATTGAAATTATATGTACAATGTTTAAAATTAAAATACTATTATATTATTGAAACTTATTCTACAGTATTCTGCACCTGAGGTAATTTAAAAGTTATCATAAATTATCTGTTTAAAAACACTGATGGATCCCTCATCGGAATTATGTTGACTTGGGTTAGGGCATGTACTTATTCGGTAGTAACATTATTGAGCATTGAGCTTGGGATGTAGCTGTCTTCATTCTTTTCCAAGTCCTCTTTGTCAGTCACAACTTTTGTGACAGTTTCCACTTTTCCAGGATCTGGTGCTCCTGTTCTGAAGAATCCTGCATCAATTATCTCCAGGGTAGTTCTGGCATCATTCGGATTAGTAACCCATATTGGAAGACCACTTTGATCAAAGGCTAATACTTCATTGGTGTTAATTCTTTCCAACTTGATGCCATCAAGTGTAGAAGAATCAGATGTTCTGACAAACCTGTTCTCTTCTCCTGATCCTACATTGTGACCAGTCACAAGCGTCCCACTACTGCTGATCTTGAGATATTTTCCACTTTGAGTTCCAGAAGCACAGTGTACAGTGACCATATTTCCAGGGCCTGCTACTGGTGTAATGAGGAACTCAGTGCTGTCAGCTATGATAGCAAGAGACAAGACAGATGATTAAGGATTATTAGTCATTTTTTGGCAAATGCCCATATACCAACCTACAGCCTTAACCAGCTGAGGGTGAGTATATTACACAAACAATATGCTAAATAGATTTATAATAGAGCTTCTCAAATTGGTACATAATTTTTAGACCTGGCAACTTGAAGATAGAAACATACATACAGAGAAATTTGCTTGGTTACTCACTTAAGTGTAAACCATTCACATGGACTGTGTTTCCTGCCTCAAACTTCATCAATTTCTTGGACACTCCGTGTTTAATAAAAACGGACATTGCTCTAAACTTGTAAAGACGTATAGTACACTTGAATCCTTTGACTGTTTTCTTGCTGCTTTAGCTGCTCATGGTAACAGTCAAGCATCTAGAGTTTATATACGTGTGAAAGAGGAAGCTAATGGTGGCTTCCAGGTAGTGATTACAGTATACGAATCCATATACTGTACAGCATTTTAATTACAGAAACCACAAAAATTGTCATCACCCCCAATACGATCACTGTTGCAGCTTCCATATTATGACATGTTCAAATTACCCCATTCTGCAGCCAATAAGAATCATAGACACTTGCCACACAGTGACACATGATGATGCAACAATTTCACATTTTTATAAGCCTGTATAGTCAGAAGTTTAGAGCTAACCATATAAAGAATGTGGTCAAATTGATTCTGTCACATTGCAGTTCTGGCCATGAATATTTGCCAATGGGCTATAGATTATTCCATCTTAAAAAAATAATCAATACAGTTATTAATGATAATATTAAGTATTGGATCTTTGAATAAGAAAACTGTATACCAATATCGGTGTTGATCGAAAAGGCAAAACATTCCCACTACAAAGAATTGTTAAGTGTGCTTCAACAGATCTTGTACTGTGTCATCATAACCTTAATTTAACATTTAATTTTTTTGCTAAAGGTGAATTACAGTATTTATGACACAATTGAATGTAATACAGTTGAAAGTATTACAGTTTGTTCATTATGTCAACATTACATAAGTTTTTTAAAGTACATTGACCTATGATATCAGTAGTCAATGTTTGACAACATGTAAAACAGAATTAAAGGAATGAAATTTTTTAATTTGATTCAAATACACCATACAATGTAACATCGTGCACAGCTTCCTGCACAGATAATATATAAGGAGCTACCTGTCACAGGATCTGATCAACAGTAGTGAATTATCGTGAGAAAGACGAATCTAGTCATTTCAAAGTACCTGTCAAGAGTATTCAATTGCAATTATGTCTGTCCTGATTAGACACACCGTATCCAACAAATTGATGAAGTTTGAGGAAGACAACACTGTCAGTGTCAACGGTCTAGCCTTTGGTGAGTATAAAACCTGATCTGCATAACACTGAGTAATGTATGATAATCGAACAGGCCCGTAGATATAGAATGTAGAAGGGAGGGGGGGGGGGGGTATTTGATATAAGAAAAGCCGGTACAGTACGGTTTAGTAAAACTTCAGAAACTCTCCATTTGGTCTTTAGCTTTGAAATCAAGGCACTGAATGGTTTGGAAGATAGTTTACTTAATGGATGTACCTCAGGCCTGATGTTGTGGGTATCGTTATTTGTTAGTTGAATTTTGCAATGATCAGCCAACAACATTAATAAATGCCGTACAATCTTCATGTTTCTTCTTGCCATCATATAGATGATAGTACCGATTTCATAATGACACCACTATCAGGCCCTGGAGATATTGTCACTGTACACTGTATTTCTGGGAGCCAAAGTGGAAAGTATCTCGAGATCAACAGTGGTGGGATGCTTGTAACTGGTAAAGATGTAGGACCAGGAGAAGAGAACAGATTTGCCAGAACACCTCATCTTTCAGTATTGGATGGCATCAAGTTGGAAAAAATCAACACTAACGAGATAGTAGCCTTTGATCAAAGTGGTCATCCGATATGGGTTACTAATCCAAATGACGAGCGGACTTGCCTGGAGTTGATATCTGGGTTCATTAGACCAGCAGAGGAAGACGTTGAAGGTTCTACAATTGAAAGTAACAAGCAGGAGAAGAAGATGGACAGCTTCATCCAATTGCCCCCATCTGATGTTGGTACCACTAAATGAAGTGGAGCTCCAGACCAATGTGTAATCTGTACAATTTGATTCAAAATCTAAATGGCTAACTATTAATATCATTATCAAATAATTTTAGAAAGTTTTAACCTCTTACATTACTATACAGCAACTGTATTTATTAAATTGCTATAATATAACATAATAATTATTATAATAGCTGCAGAATTGAATATTGTAAATGTTACTTCGAATTGCAATAATCTGACGTCCCTTGAATATAGATACTCTAACAACATCCAATTTATCATATACTGGGTCCAGTACTTGATCATGTTAATCCCTATATGGGAAGAATATATTCCATCCACAAGGGCTTGGTGACAATAGTTTAACATACACATGTATCTGTAATAATTATTGTTCGCCATTTGAGTATGCATCGTATCTTACGCTAGCTAGGGGTATATATTTGTCATTATATTATGTATGTACATAGTTTAATAGATTAATAATTTTATTAAAGAACCAATTAATGATTATTACAATCATGCACCCTTTACGTGTATAATATCAATATGAGCACAGAAGACATTCACTAGCAGATCAAGAGATTACAATAGATCCTAAAGGTTACAAGTACATTTTTGGGAAAACAGTGCAATTAAGAATTGCATTTCGAACTGATCAAAGCACTTTGATGGCAATTGATAGTCCGCGGATTCGGAAACCAAAACGTCATTATACATAATGGTGATCACCTTATTATAGCGATCTAGTTATAATTACGCAAATCTGTACATAATAGTGATGCCTGGGATCCTTACAACCGACAGTTCACGCGTATTGCACGGGCTGTTGCAACGGTTGATTCTGAACGTTATTACGTATTAGCATAAAACTCTAATTTAGTACCTAGCGCCACCCGCGGGTATCTATTAATAGGAGATATAAAATTATGTAGATGTATATAATAGATATTACGTAATCCACTTCATTGGTCGGTTGACGCCCATGCGAGGGAGAGAACCCATAGAACTGTTCCTATGTGCATGTGAAGGGAGCGGAAGCAGAGTCAGGGCTAGGTGAGTACACATCATCAACTGTTCCATGCTTTCTACACGATCTACGTTGAAATACTACCTATTTTTTCCTCTTGTAGGATCATAGTGTTCGTTGCAATCCTGTAACATTTCTCTGGCCGTATTATGCGTCCCGAGTCAATCATGTTCTCGATCTTCGTCTTACCTCTCCTCGCTCTATGTGGACCCGTTCTTGCTCAACTGGCATCATGGAACACAATCACCTACCAGGAAGACCAACGAAACGTATCCATGCGCATCACGAAACCTCCAGATAACATCGTATGTCCAGTCGACCCGCGAATGACGTGCCGGTTCACCCTAAACATTTCCTCCATGTTAACCATGACACTGTATCCCTATGACTCTAGTGATGGGAATTATGCCGGGGGGTGGCGATATCTCTTCGGTTATGCTGCTAAAGTCAATCCCGACGGTTCATTCAGTTTCCTGTATGAGAATGCTCTTGATGATGCACTCTCTCCCTCTCCATTTAAAGAGTTCTTATGGCCCGTGGTTGGTGACGGGACAAGACGCTCCGTATTGACCATCAACAATCGTATGCCAGCACCGACCATCATCACTCGAAAGAATCAGAAAGTGGAGATAACCGTGGTGAACAGTTTGCTGACCGACGCAATTAGCATACATTGGCATGGTCTGCATGCCAATGGAACACCATGGATGGATGGTGTACCTCAAATTTCCCAATGTCCTATACTTCCTGGGACGAATTTTACCTACGAGTTTACTGTCCGCGAAGTGGGTACACACTGGTATCATTCGCACAATGGGGGCTTAAGAACAGACGGTTTGTTTGGGGCTATTGTTGTTACAAGCGATGATGAATTTGAAGGAACCGGAGTTATACCGAGTCATTTTGAGGACAATCCTGAGCAACACACATTCACATTGTTTGATTGGCAACATCTACCATCTTCTGAAGTATTCCACATATATCAATCTCAAGCGGGATTTGATAGCCCTGGATTTGGAAATATTGAGAAATACGAAGATACTCACACACCTGGATGGTCTGAAGCCGGACCAGTGCCATTTCAATCAGGACTGATCAATATGGCTGGATGGTTCTTTCATCCGCCATCATCAAGTACATGTACTCCACAAGCCAACCTACCTCTGAGCATCTTCGAGGTTCAAAGAGGAAAATTCTATCGGTTCCGGGCTGTGAGTGCGGCCAGTATGTTCTCGTTTCGTCTCTCTATACAGGGTCACAAACTGATTCTACTAGCCACAGATGGTGTTCCCACAAAAACTAACCCAGAAGAGGTCGACTTTATTATCATTCACTCTGCAGAAACCTATGATTTCCTTGTCAATGCCACTCCAAAGTTGAACACTGACGGGTACTATTGGATGGTTGGGGAGACATTGGAGTCACTTGAGACTCTGTATGAGAGTGGGATCAACTGCACCATAGGACGTCGCAGCTATGCTATTTTGAAGTACAGTGATGCTGCTGACATGACAACATGGCCACCCACTATTGATTATGATCCCAACACAGATCGCTCTTGTTATTCCAGCAATAGTTGCTATGCCCTGAACTGCCCATTTCAATCCTATCCTTCTGGGTCAGGTATTACTTGTATTAATGTAGACGCATATCAACTGAGGAAGCCGCAGCCTATTCCGGACAACGACGTGAGTGAGACAATGTTTCTCAATTTCGCATTTGATCCCATTGTTGGGAGCTCGATCAACGGCCGTCATTTTGTCTCACCTCCGAGTCCTCCTGTAGTCCAACTGAATGATTTGAGCGTGGAAGGTAACATGGGCGATTTCTGTGAGTACACTCAGGAGCCACATGGCCTCGGTAGGAAATGTACTCACACATTAACCACATCTAGTTCGGCAACGGTAGAAATTGTTCTCATGAATCTGTTCCCCACAGACATCCCATTAGGTGATATAGAAGCACACGTCATTCACCTACATGGCCATTACTTCCGTGTAGTACACATGGGATGGGGTAACTGTAGCAGCAATTCGGCTGATGCGATCTGCACCCACGACGACATAATATGTGACGATCCGGAAGGTCTGTGTTTCAGTCAGGTAAGGTGGGCCAATGGCGGTGCTCACTGGAACAGAGCGAACCAGTATGCCCCTCTAAAGGATACTGTGATACTACCGTCTGGAGCGTATGTTGTGATTCGATTTGAAGCAAATAATCCAGGTTGGTGGTTCCTTCATTGCCATCTTCAGATGCACCAGCTATCCGGCATGGCAATGGTGGTGGCAGAGAACATTGATAAGATACCCACTCCACCAGATAGCTTGACCATGTGCGGTAATGTTCCATTCCACTCAACTAGACGTACAACTGATGCACCACCATGTACAGGAGGGCCTGGAGGAATCCAAAGTTTCTACTTTCCTCCATTTGTTGCTCTTCTTGGTGTATCGATTCTCCTACTTTTGACTATTCTCTTCATCATTCTGGGATGTTGCTGCTGCTATTGTAGAGAGAATGGGTGTTGCGGGTTGAAACTGTCTCGTACGGTGTACTTTAAACTGAATGAGTCCTACGTCAATCCCCAAGTGGAGCTAAATTAATTCTGTAAGACAACATTTAAACTTATTGTACATATATATGTATTGTATGCATATAATATATTGCTACAAAATCTTATTTTTCTGTACAGCTTAAACTACTTTATATGAATTAATATCTAAGTTAATGTTATTCCTATATCTGTGATGTATATATGTACAAAAATAATGTTTAATTATGTCATAATAATGTTATATATCTTACATTTAAAACAATTTACAATATGTACAATAGTCATGCAATTGTTCACATAATATAGTACAAAATCATTATTATTATTTGAAATACGGTTTACAGAAAACATGAAAACATTATTATCATATAACATAAGTAATAAAATTCAATTTTGATTCTATATAATGTTGGTGCATATGTATGCACAGATACATACATACATACAAGTACATACATTATAATATGTTTACATCACAAAACTTGATACCACAGATCTCAAATTCTCAACCACACTCGCTTGCTGGTCAGTGAGTTCACAGCTGTTAGCAATCACATTCAAAAGGTCCCTGGTCGAAGCCCAGGAAGGATTGTGAAGGGTATCAACCACCCTGGGTTGCTGCTCATTCTGTAGCACAGATGGATGGAGGAACACATCGATAATCTGAGCAATTACACCTTTCAAGCGTGTGAACCTACTAACTGTAACCTGTGGGTATTCAGTACTAGACAATAGAAGTATGCTGTGGTCATTTACAATGTATACACTGTATGAATGGGAGTACCCATACATGTATGTATGTACATATGTTGTGAATACCTACATAGGCTATAGCCATACACAATGGTGAGTAAACTACAGTACAAAATCTACAAGGACTCTAAAAACTGTATCCCAATATTATAGTATGAATGTATTACTTCTATGTATAGTATCTATTGACAGAATAACAGGTACAGCTCAAACAATAACAATGACATTTACTTGTTTTGACATCCATTCTAAAACTTGTGGTGTGAGCAGTGATGTAGCAGATGCCTTTTTGGAGGCATTAGCCTCTTCAGCTAAGCAGGTCTTT
>OZ026562.1:2615000-2642500 GCA_964020155.1 Chondrilla cf. caribensis
TCAAACGAGAAGGTATCTTGCTCACTCTGCAAACTACACAGTTGAACCAGAACCCCCAGGAGTTGACGCGAGAGAGACACCAACTTCAAATCATCCCTATTAGTGATGACCGTCTACACACAGGAAACAGAAGAGGTTAAGTTAACTTACTACGTACAATACACAACAAGATTCCTGTACCCTTCATAGTATACATTCTTCTGACACTGGTTAGCCAGTGATCCACAAATATCACAATACATAATATGTACACACATTCATGTACTTTGTTGTGGTAGCTCTTTAAATAAAAATAGTTAGTGATTACATAGTCCAAACATTACATTCTCCAAGAGTTGTGTGTGTTGATCCTGATAGACTGCATGGCTACTCATTCACTGTTTACTTTATACCTAAACATAACAACCATCCCATAGGTAAACACATATAATATGTAACAGGCCAAAGGGATTGCTCTCATATCAGTGGATGAGTAAATCTACATGAATGCTATGAGCCCAAGAGGGGTGATGACACATCCTCTCCTCAACAGGAAGATGTAAGGAATCACATTAAGACAGCATTCTCTGCATAATTGAATGATGGAAAGATAGCAGATATCAGAGTTACAGTAATTGAAAGCAACCAAGATGACAGTGATGAAATGATCTTCCTTCTAATGGGGAAACTTCCTTCCTGCTGATAAGATGTACAGGTTAGGTTGAATAGAATATTCTTACAACACAGATATTGATTATAATAAGTTACATGTACATATTTCAAATCTCTTGCAGCTATCAATATGACATAATAGCAAATATGTACATTGTACGACTTCGTTAAACACTGTAACAGTTTGGGGAATTTACCATAATTTTCATAACCCCACCAGGTTGCACAGTCAGGTAGATATCAGAAGCCAGGGGTTGCAATAACACATCATGTCATGAACACATGCAATTTACCAAGCAGTGAGCAACTGAGGAAATTCCCACGCTTTGACACGAACATACAAGTGCCCAAACCATGACAACTGAATTAAAGCCTGTTTTATCACAAATCTCTGGAATCCACGTCATGCACATCTAAAGTGTGTGAAGCATGTTCATATTTGGTAATGAACATTATGGACGTGATTGATTTTGCTCCCATTGTCAAGTAACTTATTAGATCAAGTTAATCAATGGGTCACACACGACTGTTTTCTACCTTGCCAACAAGATGAACCCATATCGGGAACTACAGGGTTCACAATTTTACCAAGCATATGCATCTCACCACAAATCTGACCTAATACCTCTCCTCTAAGCAAATTTTGAATTTTTTACTTCACTGTGCCTAGGTACACACCATATTCAACTGGAGTAGACTGATCCTGATTGCCATGGTAAACTGCTAAGTGTCCCCTGCTACATTCTCAGTTAGTACGAGCCTACCAGTCTCAATTGCCTGGGAACCAAGTCCTACACAAGTCAGTACCAAGCATGGCCACCATGGAAAGCTGCTTCAAATTTACCATCTAACCATGAGATAAGCCATCCAATGGGGTAAATATCCAATAGTAAAGCCATCCAATAGTGGAAGTCATCCAATAGTGGGTTATCCGAAAATGCATCTCACTAGTCACTCACACCTCAATGGGTTTGTCATGTTCACCAGTCCCAGGTAGGCCATACAACTCCAGTCAGAGCTCAGGGGATACCCTGCTGAATGATCCATTGGTCACAACCTTTTGGGACTTTACCCCTCCAAAGTTATTATAAACTTCCAGATTATCTATCACTCTAATTCCGGTGTTCTAAAAATTTAATTTTACTCTTCCTGTTTGCTGTATGTATGTATCATGTGTCCACATTTATCCCAAATCCTACTAAAAATATCAAACTTCCAGACTGTCGTCTCACCCTTATTCCGGTGTTCTACCGATATATTCCATTCATTCTTTGTATGTGCACATTGCGTGAATCCTGTGTCTGTGTGTATTGTGTGTATTCTGCACGTGTGCATCCTGTGTCTGTGTGCATTGTGTGTATTCTGACATGTGCATCATGTGTACGTGATAGTTGTGTGAATGGTTGTGTATGACGTGTGGCATCTGTATCCTGTAAGACTTATACAAATCATGTGTACCGTATTTTGTGGTGTGTACCATTTTTACAGTGTGTACCATATGTACAGCATGTACTATACGTAATATAACAAACTGTACGTATAGTACGTATAAGGTGTGTATAGCACATATCAGGTGTATGGTGTGTATCAAGTGTATGGTGGTTGCTGGCACCTGGCATAGTGGCCATTGTGTCTCAAGGCTACCCCAGGGTATGTAAGATTCCATAACCATAAATGGTGTGTATCATATGTACGTGTGGTGTGTATTGAGTGCACGTGTATACATTTATACTAGTCTCACAATTTGCCTTTGTTCTTAATTATCAACCATGGACTTAATCTGGTCAAAATCACACCTGCCCTCTACGTCCAGGGTTGTGACAGGGAGTACTGGGAAGTGAGGAACATGCTTGGATCCACTCAGGAGGGACAGCCGGGTGAAGAACTCCAATTCTTGTAAGAGGTGGAACCAATCGTCATCATCTTCCAACACCGTCTCCCATCCCTCTGACTCTGCCTGTTCCAGTTCATCCTACAAACACAAATTGAAGATCAAGGCTGTGATGGAGCTAACCACCTAGATAATCAATCAGTGATTTCTTATCAGTTTGCACAATTCATGTTGCACAGATGAACCAACAAGTTTGGTACAATATCCAATTCAGCCTTTACTGATGAACTTGTAAACAGAAATAGCAGTGGATAAAGCAGCAGAGAAATCATGGAAGCTTATGTGCTGTACACAGTACATGTGTAAATTCAAAATTTACTCCTTAGAATATAAATACAAGGCAACATGTCATGCAATGACTCCAAATCTGTACTTCTTATCAAATTAAAGGTACTCACTATATACCAGTTTAGTTTGACATCATGTGCATGAGTTAGGAAAGAGTGAAGTGTATACATTAATAGGAGTGAAACTATAGTCAGAGTATTTACATACTTACTAAGAAAGTTGCATTGTGCAGCTAAATCTATTACTAAAAGTAGATTAGTCCTGTACAAATACTGAAGGTACACACCTTTTCAGTTTCCTGGTCCTTACACTGAGTTCTGGCAAAGGCATAGCTGGACACAGCCAGGATCGAGGAGAGCATGACCAAAATTGACTGTTTTGTGACAGTGGTCACTGATGATCTTCCAGTCAACCAGAGGGTTGGCATCTGCTCTGACCAACACTGCTAGTGATTCCTTCAAGCCCAGCAAGCAGCCAAGATGAATTTCTGAATAGAACTTACTTCCAATTGAGTGACGTAATATAATTATTTTAGGTTATTAGTTTGCATAATATTAATTAATATTATGTGATTTTTATAGTATTCAACTTGTACGTCCAATTAACCATTAGTGTCATTATCATACTTAACCATACCGTGTATTTATCACAATGGACTTCACATATATTTTAACTACATGCAACAGCATATATTATAAACTATATATTATATTGATGATAAACGCAAGATGGAAATTATTATAATATTACTCATCATTAAAATTTTATGTACAATGTTGAAAATTAAAATACTCATATTATTGAAACTTATTCTACAGTATACTGCAGCTGAGGTAATTTAAAAGTTATCATAAACTAACTGTTTAAAAACACTGCTGGATCCCTCATCGGAATTATGTTGACTTGGGTTAGGGCATGTACTTATTCGGTAGTAACATTATTGAGTATTGAGCTTGGGATGTAGCTGTCTTCATTCTTTTCCAAGTCCTCTTTGTCCGTCACAACTTTTGTGACAGTTTCCACTTTTCCAGAATCTGGTGCTCCTGTTCTGAAGAATCCTGCATCAATTATCTCCAGGGTAGTTCTGGCATCATTCGGATTAGTAACCCATATTGGAAGACCACTTTGATCAAAGGCTAATACTTCATTGGTGTTAATTCTTTCCAACTTGATGCCATCAAGTGTAGAAGAATCGGATGTTCTGACAAACCTGTTCTCTTCTCCTGATCCTACATTGTGACCAGTCACAAGCGTCCCACTACTGCTGATCTTGAGGTATTTTCCGCTTTGAGTTCCAGAAGTACAGTGTACAGTGACCATATTTCCAGGGCCTGCTACTGGTGTAATTAGAAACTCAGTGCTGTCAGCTATGATAGCAAGAGACAAAGAAGATTGAAGATTATTAGTCAATTTTTATTTATAGATTTATAATAGAACTTCCCAAATTGGTACATAATTTTTAGACATAGCAACTTGAAGATAAAGACATACATACAGAGAAATGTGCTTGGTTACTCACTTAAGTGTAAACCATTCACATGGACTGTGTTTCCTGCCACAAACTTCATCAATTTCTTGGACACTCCGTGTTTAATAAAAACAGACATTGCTCTAAACTTGTAAAGACGTATAGTACACTTGAATCCTTTGACTGTTTTCTTGCTGCTTTAGCTGCTCATGGTAACAGTCAAGCATCTAGACTTTATATACATGTGAAAGAGGAAACCATGGTGGCTTCCAGGTAGTGATTTCAGGAAATGAATCCATATACTGTACAGCATTTTAATTACAGAAACCACAAAAATCGTCATCGCCACCAATACGATCATTGTTGCAGCTTCCATATTATGTCATGTTCAAATTACCCCATTCTGCAGCCAATCAGAATCATAGACACTTGCCGCACAGTGACACATAATGATGCAACAATTTCACATTTTAATATGCCCGTACAGTCAGAATTTTAGAGCTAACCATATAAAGAATGTGGTCAAATTGATTCTGTCACATTGCAGTCCTCAATTGCCATGAATATTTGCCAATGGGCTATAGACTATTCCATAATAAAAATAATCAATACAGTTATTAATGATAATATTAAATATTGGATTTTTGAATAAGAAAACTGTATATCCAATATTGGTGTTGATTGAAAAGGCAAGACATTCCCACTACAAAGAATTATCATAGTAAGCCCTATTTTCCCACGTTTGGTTCAATAATGGATGTGGGGGGACCAGCCATATTGTCTACTGTAGAAATTAGACCACTTTGGAGGCTGAACTAAGAGAGGAGCCACTTCCTGTAACTGCATGTGCATAGAACTAATTTCTACAGTTTTACATTCAGAGTGTGCTTCAACAGATCTTGTACTGTGTCATCATAATCCTAATTTAACATAATTTTAATTTTTTTGCTAAAGGTGAATTACAGTATTTATGACACAATTGAATGTAATACAGTTGAAAGCATTAAGGTTAGTTCATTATCATGTCAACATTACATAAGTTTTTCAAAGTACATTGACCTATGATTTCAGTAGTCATTGCTTGACAGCATGTAAAACAGGATTAAAAGAATGGATTTTTTTTAATTTGATTCATATACACCATATAATGTAACATTGTGCACAGCTTCCTGCACAGATGATATATAAGGAGCTACCCGTCGCAGGATCTGATCAACAGTAGTGAATTATCGTGAGAAAGACGAATCTAGTCATTTCATAGTACCCGACAAGAGTATTCAATTGCAATTATGTCTGTCCTGATTAGACACACCGTATCCAACAAATTGATGAAGTTTGAGGAAGACAACACTGTCAGTGTCAACGGTCTAGCCTTTGGTGAGTATATAACTTGACCTGCATTTCACTGAGTAATGTATCGAACAGGCCTGTAGATATAGAATGTAGAAGGGGGGGAGGGGATTTGATATAAGAAAAGCTGGTACAGTACGGTATTGTAAAACTTCAGAAACTCTCCATTTGGTCTTTAGCTTTGAAATCAAGGCACTGAATAGTTTGGAAGATAGTTTACTTAATGGATGTACCCCTTCTGCCCACAAGCCTAGTGTTGTGGGTATCATTATTTGTTAGTTGAATTTTGCAATGATCAGCCAACAACATTAAATGCTATACAATCTTCATGTTTCTTCTTGCCATCATATAGATGATAGTATCGATTTCATAATGACACCACTATCAGGCCCTGGAGATATTGTCACTGTACACTGTATTTCTGGGAGCCAAAGTGGAAAGTATCTCGAGATCAACAGTGGTGGGATGCTTGTAACTGGTAAAGATGTAGGACCAGGAGAAGAGAACAGATTTGCCAGAACACCTCATCTTTCAGTACTGGATGGCATCAAGTTGGAAAAAATCAACACTAACGAGATAGTAGCCTTTGATCAAAGTGGTCATCCGATATGGGTTACTAATCCAAATGACGAGCGGACTTGCCTGGAGTTGATATCTGGGTTCATTAGACCAGCAGAGGCAGACGTTGAAGGTTCTACAATTGAAAGTAACAAGCAGGAGAAGAAGATGGACAGCTTCATCCAATTGCCACCATCTGATGTTGGTACCACTGAATGAAGAGGAGCTCCAGACCAATGTGTAATCTGTACAATTTGATTCAGGATCTAAATGGCTAACGATTAATATCATTATTAATTAATTTTAGAAAGTTTTAACCTCTTACATTACTATACAGCAACTGTATTTATTAAATTGCTATAATATTTTAACATAATAATTCTTATAATAGCTGCAGTATCAATTATTGTAAATGTTACTTCGAATTGCAATAATCTGACCTCCCTTGAATATAAATATACTCTAACAACATCCAATTTATCATATAATGGGTCCAGTACCTGATCATGTTAGTCCCTATATGGGAATATTATTATGTCCCACCCACAAGGGCTTGGTGACAATAGTCTAACATACACATGTATCTGTAATAATTATCGTTCGCTATTTGATTATGCATGGTATCTTACGCTAGCTAGGGGTATATATTTGTCATATGCATGTATGTATATATTTCTGTGAGTACATACACTCAGGAGCCACATGGCCTCGGTAGGAATTGTACTCACACATTAACCACATCTAATCCGTCAACGGTAGAAATTGTTCTCATGAATCTGTTCCCCAAAGACATCCCATTAGGTAATATAGAAGCACACGTCATTCACCTACATGGCCATTACTTCCGTGTAGTACACGTGGGATGGGGTAACTGTAGCAGCAATTCGGCTGATGCAATCTGCACCCACAACGACATAATATGTGATGATCCGGAAGGTCTGTACATAATATTATATTTATTAATATTATTACAACACTATATGTAATATTATTATATATTAATATGTATTTGCTGCATGTTTGCAAGCTCATATAATATACATGTAATAATTGCATGGTTGCACAAATTTTTAGCTCATGCGATAATGCATGCATGTTTCAATCCTATGATTATGTACAATCATTGATATTGTATAATAACACTTCCATGCACCCCAATTACTGCTATGTATTTTGTTCACATAATATAGTACAAAATCATATTATTACGTATTATTATTTGGAATATTATGGTCTACATATTATAAAACACGAAAACACTATTTTCATATAACATAAGTAATAAATTTTGATTCTAATATTAGTGCATATGTATGGACACATACATACATACATGTACATACGTACATTGATATGTTTATGATATGTTTACATCACAAAACTTGATACAACAGATCTCAAATTCTCAACCATGCACACTCGCTTGCTGGTCAGTGAGTTCACAGCTGTTAGCAATCACATTCAAAAGGTCCCTGGTCGAAGCCCAGGAAGGACTGTGAAGGGTATCAACCACCCTGGGTTGCTGCTCATTCTGTAGCACAGATGGATGGAGGAACACGTCGATAATCTGAGCAATTACACCTTTCAAGTGTGTGAACCTACTAACTGTAACCTGTGGGTATTCAGTACTAGACAATAGAAGTATGCTGTGGTCATTTACAATGTATACACTGTATGAATGGGAGTACCCATACATGTATGTATGTACATATGTTGTGAATACCTACATAGGCTATAGCCATACACAATGGTGAGTAAACTACAGTACAAAATCTACAAGGACTCTGAAAACTGTATCCCAATATTATAGTATGAATGTATTACTTCTATGTATAGTATCTATTGACAGAATAACAGGTACAGCTCAAACAATAACAATGAAGTTTACTTGTTTTGACATCCATTCTAAAACTTGTGGTGTGAGCAGTGATGTAGCAGATGCCTTTTTGGAGGCATTAGCCTCTTCAGCTAAGCAGGTCTTTATACGCTCCATAGCAACATTCAGTAACTTCTCTGACAACAATCTGCTCCTGAGACCACTCTTCATGGCCTACAATGGAGATTACAAACATGGTTGTGCAGATGTGGAGTAAATGTGTTTGGGTATAAAATGGCCGATAACATTGGATATCTGAACCATTCTATCTCTGGCAAAGAAGTGATACCTACATATTAGCACATTATTTGATTATCATATTAAAACAGTACACAGAATCCCCAAGCATGCAACATGAACATCTAAAGCACAAATATTATGTACGATCCTTCGGTTGGTCGGTTGGCAAATAGTTGGCTAGTTGCAAAAGCCAGTTGCAGCACGCATAATTTAAATGGTAAACCTCAACTGCTAAAAGCCAAGATTCCGCACAGGGTAGTTAGGGAGGCTAATATTGTTCTTTTAGAGACATATAAATAACTTGGAAGAGGATGGCTCTTCTTAGCAGCCATAAACATGAGAGAAAAAATGCACTTTATCAGGTATCTCACGACATTTGACAGACAGAAGCCAAAAGGTACAGGATATGACTATGAAACATGTGGAACTATCACTGTTAAGCATGTTCACAGTACATACCAAAAACATCTTAAAAATCAGGAAATAGTCTAATTATTAAAATTACTATGACTTTTATTACCACAAAAATTAACCACCCTCTACTAACTTCCATAGCATCCATATCAAGTCCTGCAGAGAACAGGAGCCAAATGTGCTGCACTCCTACCTCCTCCGAAACACCCTCAGTGAGATAATCTGACAAGTGAAGCATCAACCCAGGCCATGTGCTGAAGATCACATCAGCAGTCGTGGAATCACTGGTACACACACCAAGCGGCTTCAAATAGGGTAGAGGAGGGCCAAACCTCTTTGGTCTACTGATCTATGAAGTCAGAGCCTTTGTGAGAAACTGTTGAAATAACAAACACAAAACAAGATAGTATAAACAATCAGATGAGGCATGTTTAGACAACCAAATATAATACGCTAAACAAACTGTATGTGTGTGTGTGTGTGTGTGTGTGTGTGTGTGTGCGTGCGTGCGTGTGTGTTGAGTGTGTGTGTGCATGTATGTAGATGTGTAAATGTGTGTATTATACATGTGTGTTTGTGTGTGTGCATACGTGCATGCATGCATGCATGACGTGTGTGTGTGACAATATAAATAGGCAATACCTCCCGTGCACACAGACATAACACTTGCTGCTAATAGTAAATTTCAGAGATGAACTTACTTTGAGCTGATTATGTTTCAAGGCGGCTACAGTTCTTCCTTTCTTCTTTTTGACAATTTCTTGGGTCAAGTCACACCCAACTACCTCTTGCACCCAAATGTCAAACACCTTCAGAACATGCATTTGGGGAATTTCCAATGCAGCCACCAACTCCAAACAGACTAAAATACAATAGTGTATTTCAGTGACTTCCTTATTCAGACCCCGGGATTTTTTCAAGCCATCTACAATGTCACTGTCAGGAAATACAGTTCTACGTTATCCGAATACACATGGCATCCAAGAGTTTATCAAAGATTATTGAATATCGGTTGAAACTTTTAAACTAATTGATGTCGCAAACATGTTCGCATGGATCCTTCAATGCAAGGAACAGGATCTCGATATTTGTCATCAAGGCATGCAGATAAGGTAATCGCAAATTCTCCACAGTCAAGTGAGTGATGAAAGAAGTTAGAAAAATTATGTTACTCTGTGGAACGGACAGTCAAAGAAATGATCTCAGTCATGAACAAACACCACTCGAAGGTGCTACTGCATGGGGGTATGACACTACTGTTGTACTGCAAGTACAGTATAGTGCATTGGCATGTGCATATGTACATATGTAAATACAGTGTATTTTACAGTGAATTCTCATTAATCCACCACTGGCAAATTTATGCACCACAAAATTTTATCTGACCTCTCCACTGTACAAACATCTAGGTATGAGAATTGCTAATGTCCTACATTTTCCTGGCACCATTTGCAAATCGCAGAATATTGAGAATTTTTTTACTGTATGTACATACGTACAGTATATTCTACACTTAGAATTCTCCAAATGTTCAGTCATAAGAAATTGCCTGCATAGTACCTTCTCAATATGTACATATATTAGGTACTTTGAGTTCTACTCGCAAAGATGGTGATTTGGTACCCTCCTCTCTGTGTTCCTCAAACGAGAAGGTATCTTGCTCACTCTGCAAATTACACAGTTGAACCAGAACCCCCAGGAATTGACGCGATAGAGACACCAACTTCAAATCATCCCTATTAGTGATGACCGTCTACACACAGGAAACAGAAGAGGTTAAGTTAACTTACTACGTACAATACACAACAAGATTCCTGTACCATTCATAGTATACATTCTTCTGACACTGGTTAGCCAGTGATCCACAAATATCACAATACATAATATGTACACACATTCATGTACTTTGTTGTGGTAGCTCTTTAAATAAAAATAGTTAGTGATTACATAGTCCAAACATTACACTCTCCAAGAGTTGTGTGTGTTGATCCTGATAGACTGCATGGCTACTCATTCATTGTTTACTTTATACCTAAACATAACAACCATCCCATAGGTAAACACATATAATATGTAACTGACCAAAGGGATTGCTCTCATATCAGTGGATGAGTAAATCTACATGAATGCTACGTATGTGCACAAGAGAGGTGAGTACACATCCACCTCTCCTCGACAGGAAGATATAATGAATCACATTAAGGAAATTCCCACGCTTTGACATGAACATACAAGTGCCCAAACCATGACAACCAAATTAAAGCCTGTTTTATCACAAATCTCTGGAATCCACGTCATGCACATCTAAAGTGTGTGAAGCATGCATGTTCATATTTGGTAATGAACATTATGGACATGATTGATTTTGCTCCCATCGTCAAGTAACTAGACTAGATCGAGTTAATCAATGGGTCACACACAACTGTTTGCTACCTTACTAACAAGATGAACCCATACCGGGAACTACAGGGTTCACATTTTTACCAAACATCTCACCAATAAAGTGAAGAATCCATTTTTGGGTAAAATTTCACTAATCTGACCTAGAACCTCCCCTATAAGCAGATTTTGAATTTTGCTTCACTGTGCCTAGGTACACACCATATTCAACTGAAGTAGACTGACCCTGATTGCCATGGTAAACTGCTAAGTGTCCCCTGCTACATTCTCAGTTAGTACGAGCCTACCAATCTCAACTGCCTGGGAACCAAGTCCTATACAAGTCTGTACTAAGCATGGCCACCATAGAAAGCTGCTTCAAATTTACCATCTATCCATGAGATGGCCATCCAATGGGGTAAATATCCAATAGTAAAGCTATCCAATAGTGGAAGTCATCCAATAGTGAGTCAACCAATATGAAAATGCATCTCACTAGTCCCTTACACCTCAATGGGTTTATCATGTTCACCAGTCCCAGGTAGGCCATACAACTCCAGTCAGAGCTCAGGGGATACCCTGCTGAATGAATCAGTCGCCACAACCTTTTCGGACTTTACCCCTCCAAAGATATTATAAACTTCCAGATTATCTATCACTCTAATTCCGGTGTTCTAAAAATTTAATTTACTCTTCCTGTTTACTGTATACATGCATGTGTCCACATTTTTCCCAAATCCTAAAATACACTAAAAATATCAAACTTCCAGACTGTCATCTCACCCTTATTCCGGTGTTCTACCGATATATTCCATTCATTCTTTGTATGTGCATATTGCGTGAATCCTGTGTCTGTGTGTATTGTGTGTATTCTGCACATGTAAACCCTGTGTCTGTGTGTATTGTGTGTATTCTGCGCATGTGAATCCTGTGTACATGATAGTTGTGTGAATGGTTGTGCATGACGTGTGGCATCTGTATCCTGTAAGACTTATACGAATTATGCGTACCGTATTTTATGTTGTGTACCATTTTTTACAGTGTATACCATATGTACAGCATGTACTATATGTAAAAAAAAAACAAAAACTGTACGTATGGTATGTATAAGGTGTGTATAGCACATATCAGGTGTATGGTGTGTATCAAGTGTAAGACTTATACGAATCATGGTGCATGGTGTGTATCAAGTGTATGGTGGTTGCTGGCACCTGGCATAGTGGCCATTGTGGCTCAAGGCTACCCCAGGGTATATAAGATACCATAGCTGTAAATGGTGTGTATCATATGTATGGTGTGTATTGAGTGTATACATTTATACCAGTCTCACAATTTACCTTCGTTTTTTTCGACCATGGACTTAATCTGATCAAAATCACACCTGCCCTCTACATCCAGGGTTGTGACGTGGAGTACTGGGAAGTGAGGAACATGCTTGGATCCACTCAAGAGGGACAGCCGGGTGAAGAACTCCAATTCTTGTAAGAGGTGGAACCAATCGTCATCATCTTCCAACACCGTCTCCCATCCCTCTGACTCTGCCTGTTCCAGTTCATCCTACAAACACAAATTGAAGATCAAGGCTGTGATGGAGCTAACCATCTAGATAATCGATTAGTGTTTTCTTATCAATTTGCTGCAATTTATATTGCACAGATGAACCAACAAGTTTGGTACAATATCCAATTCAGCCTTTACTGATGAACTTGTAAACAGAAATAGCAGTGGATAAAGCAGCAGAGAAATCATGGAAGCTCATGTGCTGTAACAGTACATGTGTAAATTCAAAATTTACTCCTTAGAATATAAATACAAGGCAACATGTCATGCAATGACTCCAAATCTGTACTTCTTATCAAATTAAAGGTACTCACTATATACCAGTTTAGTTTGACATCATGTGCATGAGTTAGGAAAGAGTGAAGTGTATACACTAATAGGAGTGAAACTAGTCAGAGTATTTACATACATACTAAGAAAGTTGCATTGTGCAGCTAAATCTATTACTAAAAGTAGATAAGTACTGTACAAATACTGAAGGTACATACCTTTTCAGTTTCCTGGTCCTTACACTGAGTTCTGGCAAAGGCATAGCTGGACACAGCCAGGAGGAGAGCATGACCAAAATTGACTGTTTTGCGACAGTGGTCACTGATGATCTTCCAGTCAACCATCTGCTCTGATCAACACTGCTAGTGATTCCTTCAAGCCCAGCAAGCAGCCCAGGGGGGAGGTGCCAAATGAGGAGTTCTTCGACAGCCAAGTAGCGATTAGTGCATTCTAAAAGGATTGCCAGTTGAAAGTGGAATCTGTTAACAGGGGAGCCGTACTAGCATTGGAGCCTACTAGCAGTGGAGCCGTACTAGCAGTGGAGCCCTAATAGCATTGGAGCTGTACTAGCAGTGGAGCCCTACTAGCAGTGGAGCCGTACTAGCAGTGGAGCCGTACTAGCAGTGGAGCCTACTAGCAGTGGAGCCGTACTAGCAGTGGAGCCATACTAGCAGTGGAGCCCTACTAGCAGTGGAGCCCTACTAGCAGTGGAGCCCTACTAGCAGTGGAGCCCTATTAGCAGTGGAGCCCTACTAGCAGTGGAGCCCTATTAGCAGTGGAGCCTAATAGCAGTGGAGCCCTACTAGCAGTGGAGCCGTACTAGCAGTGGAGCCTACTAGCAGTGGAGCCCTACTAGCAGTGGAGCCGTACTAGCAGAGGAGCCGTACTAGCAGAGGAGCCCTACTAGCAGTAGAGCCTACTAGCAGTAGAGCCAGAGGTGCCAAATGAGGAGTTCTTGGGTTGGCATCTGCTCTGATCAACACTGCTAGTGATTCCTTCAAGCCCAGCAAGCAGCCAAGATAAATTTCTGAATAGAATTTACTTCCAATTGAGTGACATAATATAATTTTTTTAGGTTATTAGTTTGCATAATATTATGTAATATTATGTGATTTTTATAGTATTCAACTTGTACGTCCAATTAACCATTAGTGTCATTATCATACCTAACATAATCTATACAGTTTATTTATTACAATGGACTTCATACGTATATTCACACCTACATGCAACAGTATATATTACAAACTATATATTAAATTGATGATAAACGCAAGATGGAAATTATTATAATATTACTCATCATTAAAATTTTATGTACAATGTTTAAAATTAAAATACTATTATATAATTGAAACTTATTCTACAGTATACTGCAGCTGAGGTAATTTAAATGTTATTATAAATTATCTGTTTAAAAACATTGGTGGATCCCCTCATCGAAATTATGTTGACTTGGGTTAGGGCATGTACTTATTCGGTAGTAACATTATTGAGTATTGAGCTTGGGATGTAGCTGTCTTCATTCTTTTCCAAGTCCTCTTTGTCCGTCACAACTTTTGTGACAGTTTCCACTTTTCCAGAATCTGGTGCTCCTGTTCTGAAGAATCCTGCATCAATTATCTCCAGGGTAGTTCTGGCATCATTCGGATTAGTAACCCATATTGGAAGACCACTTTGATCAAAGGCTAATACTTCATTGGTGTTAATTCTTTCCAACTTGATGCCATCAAGTGTAGAAGAATCGGATGTTCTGACAAACCTGTTCTCTTCTCCTGATCCTACATTGTGACCAGTAACAAGCGTCCCACTACTGCTGATCTTGAGGTATTTTCCGCTTTGAGTTCCAGAAGTACAGTGTACAGTGACCATATTTCCAGGGCCTGCTACTGGTGTAATTAGGAACTCAGTGCTGTCAGCTATGATAGCAAGAGACAAAGAAGATTGAAGATTATTAGTCAATTTTTATTTATAGATTTACAATAGAACTTCCCAAATTGGTACATAATTTTTAGACCTAGCAACTTGAAGATAGAAACATACATACACAGAAATTTGCTTGGTTACTCACTTAAGTGTAAACCATTCACATGGACTGTGTTTCCTGCCTCAAACTTCATCAATTTCTTGGACACTCCGTGTTTAATGAAAACAGACATTGCTCTAAACTTGTAAAGACGTATAGTACACTTGAATCCTTTGACTGTTTTCTTGCTGCTTTAGCTGCTGATGGTAACAGTCTAGCATCTAGACTTTATATACATGTGAAAGAGGAAGCTAATGGTGGCTTCAAGGTAGTGATGACAGGATATGAATCCATATACTGTACAGCTGCATTATTATTACTGAAACCACAAAAATTTTCATCACCCCCAATACGATCACTGTTGCAGCTTCCATATTATGACATGTTCAAATTACCCCATTCTGCAGCCAATCAGAATCATAGACACTTGCCGCACAGTGTCACATAATGATGCAACAATTTCACATTTTAATATACCCATATAGTCGGAATTTTAGAGCTAACCATAATAAAGAATGTGGTCAAATTGATTCAGTCACATTGCAGTCCTTGTCACAAATATTTGCCAATGGGCTATAGACTATTCCATAATAAAAATAATCAATACAGTTATTAATGATAATATTAAATATTGGATCTTTGAATGAGAAAACTGTATACCAATATCGGTGTTGATCGAAAAGACAAGACATTCCCACTACAAAGAATTATTAAGCCCTATTTTCCCATGTTTGGTTCAATAACGGATGTGGGAGGACCAGCCATATTGTCTACTGTAGAAATTAGACCACTTTGGAGGCTAAACTAACAGAAGAGCCACTTCCTGTAACTGCATGTGCATAGAACTAATCTCTACAGTCTTTTATTCAGAGTGTGCTTCAACAGATCTTGTACTGTGTCATCATAATCCTAATTTAACATAATTTTAATTTTTTTGCTAAAGGTGAATTACAGTATTTATGACACAATTGAATGTAATACAGTTGAAAGCAATAAGGTTAGTTCGTTATGTCAACATTACATAAGTTTTTCAAAGTACATTGACCTATGATTTCAGTAGTCATTGCTTGACAGCATGTAAAACAGGATTAAAAGAATTGATTTTTTTAATTTGATTCATATACACCATATAATGTAACATCAAGCACAGCTTCCTGCACAGATGATATATAAGGAGCTACCCGTCGCAGGATCTGATCAACAGTAGTGAATTATCGTGAGAAAGACGAATCTAGTCATTTCATAGTACCCGACAAGAGTATTCAATTGCAATTATGTCTGTCCTGATTAGACACACTGTATCCAACAAATTGATGAAGTTTGAGGAAGACAACACTGTCAGTGTCAACGGTCTAGCCTTTGGTGAGTATATAACTTGACCTGCATTTCACTGAGTAATGTATCGAACAGGCCTGTAGATATAGAATGTAGAAGGGGGGGGGGGATTTGATATAAGAAAAGCCGGTACAGTACGGTATTGTAAAACTTCAGAAACTCTCCATTTGGCCTTTAGCGCTGAAATCAAGGCACTGAATAGTTTGGAAGATAGTTTACTTAATGGATGTACCTCAGGCCTGGTGTTTTTAGTTGAATTTTGCAATGATCAGCCAACAACATTAAATGCCATACAATCTTCATGTTTCTTCTTGCCATCATATAGATGATAGTATCGATTTCATAATGACACCACTATCAGGCCCTGGAGATATTGTCACTGTACACTGTATTTCTGGGAGCCAAAGTGGAAAGTATCTCAAGATCAACAGTGGTGGGATGCTTGTAACTGGTAAAGATGTAGGACCAGGAGAAGAGAACAGATTTGCCAGAACACCTCATCTTTCAGTACTGGATGGCATCAGGTTGGAAAAAATCAACACTGACGAGATAGTAGCCTTTGATCAAAGTGGTCATCCGATATGGGTTACTAATCCAAATGACGAGCGGACTTGCCTGGAGTTGATATCTGGGTTCATTAGACCAGCAGAGGCAGACGTTGAAGGTTCTACAATTGAAAGTAACAAGCAGGAGAAGAAGATGGACAGCTTCATCCAATTGCCACCATCTGATGTTGGTACCACTGAATGAAGAGGAGCTCCAGACCAATGTGCAATCTGTACAATTTGATTCAGGATCTAAATGGCTAACGATTAATATCATTATTAAATTTTAATAATTTTAGAAAGTTTTAACCTCTTACATTACTATACAGCAACTGTATTTATTAAATTGCTATAATATAACATAATAATTATTATAATAGCTGCAGAATTGAATATTGTAAATGTTATACTTCGAATTGCAATAATCTGACCTCCCTTGAATATGCCTAGTACATAACTCTAACAACATCCAATTTATCATATAATGGGTCCAGTACCTGATCATGTTAGTCCCTATATGGGAATATTATTATGTCCCACCCACAAGGGCTTGGTGACAATAGTCTAACATACACATGTATCTGTAATAATTATCGTTCGCTATTTGATTATGCATGGTATCTTACGCTAGCTAGGGGTATATATTTGTCATATGCATGTATGTATATATTTCTGTGAGTATATACACTCAGGAGCCACATGGCCTCGGTAGGGATTGTACTCACACATTAACCACATCTAGTTCGGCAACGGTAGAAATTGTTCTCATGAATCTGTTCCCCACAGACATCCCATTAGGTGATATAGAAGCACACGTCATTCACCTACATGGTCATTACTTCCGTGTAGTACACGTGGGATGGGGTAACTGTAGCAGCAATTCGGCTGATGCAATCTGCACCCACAACGACATAATATGTGATGATCCGGAAGGTCTGCACATAATATTATATTTATTAATATTATTACAACACTATAATAAAATTATGTAATATTATTCTATATTAATATGTACTTGCTGCATGTTTGCAAGCTCATATAATATACATGTAATAATTGCACGGTTGCACAAATTTTTAGCTCATGCAATAATGCATGCATGTTTCAATCCTATGATTATGTACAATCATTGATATTGTATATAACACTTCCATGCACCCCAATTACTGCTATGTATTTTGTTCACATAATGTAGTACAAAATCATATTATTACGTATTATTATTTGGAATATTATGGTCTACATATTATAAAACACGAAAACGCTATTTTCATATAACATACGTAAGTAATAAATTTTGATTTTAATATTAGTGCATATGTATGGACACATACATACATACATTATGATATGTTTACATCACAAAACTTGATACCACAGATCTCAAATTCTCAACCACACTCGCTTGCTGGTCAGTGAGTTCACAGCTGTTAGCAATCACATTCAAAAGGTCCCTGGTCAAAGCCCAGGAAGGACTGTGAAGGGTATCAACCACCCTGGGTTGCTGCTCATTCTGTAGCACAGATGGATGGAGGAACACGTCGATAATCTGAGCAATTACACCTTTCAAGTGTGTGAACCTACTAACTGTAACCTGTGGGTATTCAGTACTAGACAATAGAAGAATGCTGTGGTCATTTACAATGTATACACTGTATGAATGGGAGTACCCATACATGTACGTATGTACATATGTTGTGAATACCTACATAGGCTATAGCCATACACAATGGTGAGTAAACTACAGTACAAAATGTACAAGGCCTCTGAAAACTGTATCCCAATATTATAGTATGAATGTATTACTTCTATGTATCTATTGACAGAATAAAAGGTACAGTTCAAACAATAACAATGACGTTTACTTGTTTTGACATCCATTCTAAAACTTGTGGTGTGAGCAGTGATGTAGCAGATGCCTTTTTGGAGGCATTTGTCTCTTCAGCTAAACAGGTCTTTATACGCTCCACAGCAACATTCAGTAACTTCTCTGACAACAATCTACTCCTGAGTCCACTCTTCATGGCCTACAATGGAGTTTACAAACATGGTTGTGCAGATGTGGAGTAAATGTGTTTGGGTATAAAATGGCCGATAACATTGGATATCTGAACCATTCTATCTCTGGCAAAGAAGTGATACCTACACATTAGCACATTGATTATCATATTATAACAGTACACAGAATCCCCAAGCATGCAATATGAACATCTAAAGCACAAATAATATGTACGATCCTTTGGTTGGTTGGTTGGTTGGTTGGTTGGCAAATAGTTGGCTAGTTGCAAAAGCCAGTTGCAGCACGCATAATTTAAATGATAAACCTCAACTGCTAAAAACCAAAATTGCACACAGGTAGTTAGGGAGGCTAATATTGTTCTTTTAGAGACATACAAATAACTTGGAAGAGGATGGCTCTTCTTAGCAGCCATAAACATGAGAGAAAAAATGCACTTTATCAGGTATCTCACGACATTTGACAGACAGAAGCCAAAAGGTACAGGATATGACTATGAAACATGTGAAACAATCACTGTTAAGCACTTTCACAGTACATACCAAAAACATTTTAAAAATCAGGAAATAGTCTGATTATTAAAAATACTATGACTTATATTACCACAAAAATTAACCACCCTCTACTAACTTCCATAGCATCCATATCAAGTCCTGCAGAGAACAGGAGCCAAATGTGCTGCACTCCTACCTCCTCCGAAACACCCTCAGTGAGATAATCTGACAAGTGAAGCATCAACCCAGGCCATGTGCTGAAGATCACATCAGCAGTCGTGGAATCACTGGTACACACACCAAGCGGCTTCAAATAGGGTAGAGGAGGGCCAAACCTCTTTGGTCTGCTGATGTATGAGGTTAGAGCTTTTGTGAGAAACTGTTGAAATAACAAACACAAAACAAGATAGAATAAACAATCAGATGAGGCATGTTTAGACAAACCAAATAAAATACGCTAAACAAACTGTATGTGTGTGTGTGTATGTGTGTGTGTGTGTGTTTGTGTTCGTGTGTGTGTGTGTGTGTGTGTGTGTGTGTGTGTGTGTGTGTGTGTGTGTGTGTGTGTGTGTGTGTGTGTGTGTGTGTGTGTGTGTGTGTGTGTGTGTGTGTGTGTGTGTGTGTGTGTGTGTGTGTGTGTGTGTGTGTGTGTGTGTGTGTGTGTGTGTGTGTGTGTGTGTGTGTGTGTGTGTGTGTGTGTGTGTGTGTGTGTGTGTGTGTGTGTGTGTGTGTGTGTGTGTGTGTGTGTGTGTGTGTGTGTGTGTGTGTGTGTGTGTGTGTGTGTGTGTGTGTGTGTGTGTGTGTGTGTGTGCATGTGGACGCATAAATGTGTGTGTATTTTGTGTGTGTGCGTGTCTGTGTGTGTGTGTTGAGTGTGTGTGTGCATGTATGTAGATGTGTAAATGTGTGTATTATACACGTGTGTTTGTGTGTGTGCATGCATGACGTGTGTGTGTGACAATATAAATAGGCAATACCTCCCGTGCACACAGACATAACACTTGCTGCTAATAGTGAATTTCAGAGATGAACTTACTTTGAGCTGATTATGTTTCAAGGCAGCTACAGTTCTTCCTTTCTTCTTTCTCACAATTTCTTGGGTCAAGTCACACCCAACTACCTCTTGCACCCAAATGTCAAACACCTTCAGAACATGCATTTGGGGAATTTCCAATGCAGCCACCAACTCCAAACAGACTAAAATACAATAGTGTATTTCAGTGACTTCCTTATTCAGACCCCGGGATTTTTTCAAGCCATCTACAATGTCACTGTCAGGAAATACAGTTCTATGTTATCCGAATACACATGGCATCCAAGAGTTTATCAAAGATTATTGAATATCGGTTGAAACTTTTAAACTAATTGATGTCGCAAAAATGTTCGCATGGATCCTTCAATGTAAGGAACAGGATCTTGATATCTGTCATCAAAGGCATGCAGATAAGGTAATCGCAAATTCTCTATGCTTAAGTGAGTGATGAAAGAAGTTAGAAAAATTACGTTACTCTGTGGGACGGACAGTCCAAGAAATGATCTCAGTCATGGACAAACACCACTCGAAGGTGCTACTGGGGGTATGACACTACTGTTGTACTGCAAGTACAGTATAGTGCATTGGCATGTGCATATGTACATATGTAAATACAGTGTATTTTACAGTGAATTCTCATTAATCCACCACTGGCAAGTTTATGCACCACATCATTTTATCTGACCTCTCCACTGTACAAACATCTAGCCTAAGGTATGAGAATTGCTAATGTCCTACATTTCCTAGCACCATTTGCAAATTGCAGAATATTGATAATTTTTTTACTGTATGTACATACGTACAGTATATTCTACACTTGGAATTCTCAAAATAGTCAGTCATAAGAAATTGCATAGTACCTTCTTAATATGTACAAATATAATAGGTACTTTGTATTGTACTCACAAAGATGGTGATTTGGTACCCTCCTCACTGTGTTCCTCAAACGAGAAGGTATCTTGCTCACTCTGCAAACTACACAGTTGAACCAGAACCCCCAGGAGTTGACGCGAGAGAGACACCAACTTCAAATCATCCCTATTAGTGATGACCGTCTACACACAGGAAACAAAAGAGGTTAAATAAACTAACTACGTACAATACACAACAAGATTCCTGTACCCTTCATAGTATACATTCTCCTGACACTGGTTAGCCAGTGATCCACAACTATCACAATACATAATATGTACACACATTCATGTACTTTGTTGAGGTAGCTCTTTAAATAAAAATAGTTGGTGATTACATAGTCCAAACATTACATTCTCCAAGAGTTGTGTGTGTTGATCCTGATAGACTGCATGGCTACTCATTCATTGTTTACTTTATACCTAAACATAACAACCATCCCATAGGTAAACACATATAATACGTAACATGCAAAAGTGATTGCTGTCATATCAGTGGATGAGTGAATCTACATGAATGCTATGAGCCCAAGATGGTGATTTGCAATTTGGCATTTTATACGTTTTACACATTTTACATTTGGCAATCACAGTAAGACAGCATTCTCTGCATAATTGAATGATGGAAAGATGGCAGATATCAGAGTTACAGTAATTGAAAGCAACCAAGATGACAGTGATGAAATGTTCTTCCTTCTAATGGGGAAACCGAAGATTGATAGACCCTGACTTCAGAGTGACATAATTAATCTTGCATGGGCATGCCTGGTGTATGTACTTCCTTCCTGCTGATAAGATGTACAGGTTAGGTTGAATGGAATATTCTTACAACACAGATATTGATTATTATAAGTTATATGCACAAACGTATTTCAAATCTCTTGCTGCTATCAATATGACATATAATAGCAAATATGTACATAGTATGACTTCGTTAAACACTGTAACAGTTTGGGGAATTAATTTACCAAAATTTTCATAACCCCCCCAGGTTACACAGTCAGGTAGACATCAGAAGCAGTGTGGTCTATAGGTCATTTTTGAAGGGTACCGAACCCTTCTTGAGACCCAAAGTACCCTTCATCATGACTCAAAATACCCCCTGCACCCCTCTTCAAATTATCAATGTGCATCAATGTGGCTTTACTGTTGAAAGGTGTATAACATATTGTTTATACTTTACACTGTTTACTATACATAATTGTACTGTCGCCATCGTTGTTGTGTGACTGCTTTACTTATACCCCGCAAAAATGTTCCACACTTATATAAAGGTACCCTTCTTTATTTCAATTCTGGTGACCACACTGATCAGAAGCCAGGGGTTGCAATAACACAACATGTCATGAACACATGCAATTTACCAAGCAGTGAGCAACTGAGGAAATTCCCACGCTTTGACACGAACATACAAGTGCCCAAACCATGACAACTGAATTAAAACCTGTTTTATCACAAATCCCTGGAATCCACGTCATGCACATCTAAAGTGTGTGAAGCACACATGTTCATATTTGGTAATGCACATTATGGACGTGATTGATTTTGCTCCCATCGTCAAGTAACTTATTAGATCGAGTTAATCAATCGGTCACACACGACTGTTTGCTACCTTGCCAACAAGATGAACCCATACCGGGAACTACAGGGTTCACATTTTTACCAAGCATCTCACCAATAAAGTGAAGAATCCATTTTTGGGTAAAATTTCACAAATCTGACCTAGAACCTCCCCTATAAGCAGATTTTGAATTTTACTTTACTGTGCCTAGGTACACACCATATTCAACTGATTTAGACAGACCCTCCACCACACACAGCCCTACGTACGTACATATGTACAGTGAATTGATGCTAATCCACCACCACTTTATCCACCAAACCCTTTTATCCACCACAATTTCTTAATATCAATGCAATTCTGTTATTTCTTGTTAATCTGCCACCATCTGTTTTCAAAATGTATGGTGAATTAATGAGTTTGACAGATTACCTGGATATTCATTAGTACTTGTATATTATTTACATTGGTACTAGGTGATTGTGGTTGATGAAAGGTTTGACGGATAATGTGGTAGTGGGTTGATGGGAATTCACTGTATACAAACAGTAATGAATATTCACTTAATCTACCGAACTCATTATTCCAGTGTGTCTTTGCAAAACATATTTTGGCAGATTATAGCAAAGCTGCAACTACAACACAATGTAATATCATGAAAAACTGACAAGAGGACCAAATATCAAACAGATGAGCCTAATAAGGAGGACTAAACAACAGTATCAATGACATGTTTCTTGATATCAGATTACATAGATGGCTTAAAAAGGATTATGACACATGCATACATACTATGTCATACAGTATTACATGAACACTTCCAGGAAGCTACTGTTATCAAAATGACTAGATCACATTGGGAAGTGGGTGAGCATGATACAGAGATGTGTTAGGTGGGCTGTACACCTGCATGTTGCATGCACAAAGGTGTGCGTGTAACCCATAACACTTACTTTTTTTACAGTTTGAATCAAGTTCATTGCATGCGTTCTGTACACTTGAGTCCACAGGAGATGTCCAGCAGCTGTGACAGAAACACAGTGAGAGATAAATCCACTTTCACACAATACAAACGTAAAGCCTACACAATATGCACCACTCGTACTATAGATGCACGTATTGATACAATGTCCTATGTGTCAACCAACCCACATAATCCCATCCCAGAGGACTATGTGTACGTATGTTGATCATATCTGATAACAGTGACTATATTAACAATATCCAAAACAGTTAGTGCAAATGGAGTGTTTTGTAAGATTTCACTACTAAGGCTGTACTTACTACAGTCGGGCCTCATTAACATGAAATCTCTCAACACAAAGTATCCCTCACCATGAGACTTCCGTCAAGTCCCTACATTTACTCCTAATGTACGTACATGCACATTATGTGAGTATTGCTACCACAGAAATTGACACCAGGTGTGGGCTACATTGGTATGCTACAGTACCTGCCATCAATGTCACAGAGTTGATCTGCAATAGGTGGTCAACTGCACACTCTAATACATCCAGATTCTGGTGCATCCCATCCTCTTTTGTGGCTCCTTCGGCACACAACACATTGCAGTGGGCACACGCCTGCCAAACACAGTTCACACGAAGGGTGTCGAGATCCAGTGCAACTGGTGAGCACTGAAACAGCTGTCTCATCTTGACCAATATCAGCTGTTCATCTACATGTACAGATGTAAACATGCAGTACATACGTACATACAGTAAACAACAGCAACAATAGATAGATATTTTAGATACTATACAGTACATTGAGCCCATTTAAGGAGTTTACATAACTCATAAAATTTAGAGATCTGTTAATCTGTGAAAAAGACACACATGTACATTTCACTCCAGCCAATGATAAGTATATACATTAGTAGATTAGAAGATACAAATGTACATATCCAAACTGTCTGTAGGGTCCAGTTTGATGGTAGATTGGATCAACTCAAAAGAACAATACAAATTGTATACACACTGTACACACACCACAGTAGATACACACAGTGCCCACAGCTAGGTCTGGATATACACAATACGCAGTACTCACACATACACACCACAGCATGTACATATCAACAGCTAGGTGGGGAGTATACTCAATATATACCATGTACATCCATGATATATGTATGCCGCAAAAGCTACAGATTATAAGTTAACCTTGTGAGAGCTCCTTCTCTATGCCCTCAATGTATCTCTGAATAGACTTCAAGAGGACCGGATTAAGGTTGGTTGAGATTAGCCAATCAGCAACAGCCTGGGTGACAACTTCTGCTCCATATTGCTTGTAATGGGCCACGGTTAACAGTGGAACATCACTGTCGTCTGCAGCGACTGACCAATAACAGCAAACTGTGAACCAGTTACAATATCCTTTGAAGGCACACCCAAATGCATATGAATACATATTATGCATGCATACACCTATGTGATTACACATGCCAAAATTGAAGCCAGAATACAAATGTATTGTACACACAATGCAATTGAAGTATAATATAATCATCCTATTGCATCCAACGTGAATTGCAATATCATCAGTTATTCTAAGCATAATACGTTGAAGATGTAATAAAATGATTGCCATGGTAAACTGCTAAGTGTCCCCTGCTACATTCTCAGTTAGTATGAGCCTACCAATCTCAATTGCCTGGGAACCTGAAAATGCATCTCACTAGTCACTAGCTCACACCTCAGTGGGTTTGTCATGTTCACCAGTCCCAGGTAGGCCATACAACTCCAGTCAGAGCTCAGGGGATACCCTGCTGAATAAACCAGTCGCCACAACCTCTTGGGACTATCATAAACTTCCAGACTGTCGTCTCACCCTTATTCCGGTGTTCTACCGATATATTCCATTCATTCTTTGTATGTGCATATGGCGTGAATCCTGTGTCTGTGTGTGTTGTGTGTATTCTGACATGTGCATCATGTGTACGTGATAGTTGTGTGAATGGTGGTCCATGACGTGTGGCATCTGTATCCTGTAAGACTTATACGAATCATGGTGTATGGTGTGTATCAAGTGTATGGTGGTTACTGGTACCTGCCATAGTGGCCATTATGGCTCAAGGCTACCCCAGAGGATATATAATTTTCCATAACCATAAATGGTGTGTACCATACGTATGGTGTGTATTGAGTGTATACATTTATACCAGTCTCACAATTTACCTTCGTTCTTTTCAACCATGGACTTAATCTGGTCAAAATCACACCTGCCCTCTACATCCAGGGTTGTGACAGGGAGTACTGGGAAGTGAGGAACATGCTTGGATCCACTCAAGAGGGACAGCCGGGTGAAGAACTCCAATTCTTGTAAGAGGTGGAACCAATCGTCATCATCTTCCAACACCGTCTCCCATCCCTCTGACTCCACCTGTTCCAGTTCACCCTACAAACACAAATTGAAGATCAAGGCTGTGATGGAGCTAACCACCTAGATAATCAACCAGTGTTTTCTTATCAATTTGCTGCAATTTATATTGCACAGATGAACCAACAAGTTTGGTACACTATCCAATTCAGCCTTCACTGATGAACTTGCAAACAGAAATAGCAGTGGATAAAGCAGCAGAGAAATCATGGAAGCTTATGTGCTGTACACAGTACATGTGTAAATTCAAAATTTACTCCTTAGAATATAAATACAAGGCAACATGTCATGCAATGACTCCAAATCTGTACTTCTTATCAAATTAAAGGTACTCACTATATACCAGTATTGTTTGACATCATGTGCATGAGTTAGGAAAGAGTGAAGTGTATGTATAAGGAGTGGAAGTAGTCAGAGTACTTACATACATACTAAGAAAGTTGCATTGTGCAGCTAAATCTATTACTAAAAGTAGATTAGTCCTGTAAAAATACTGAAGGTACATGCCTTTTCAGTTTCCTGGTCCTTACACTGAGTTCTGGCAAAGGCATAGCTGGACACAGCCAGGAGGAGAGCATGACCAAAATTGACTGTTTTGCGACAGTGGTCACTGATGATCTTCCAGTCAACCAGAGGGTTGGCGTCTGTTCTGAGCAACACTGCTAGTGATTCCTTCAAGCCCAGCAAGCAGCCCAGGGGGGAGGTGCCAAATGAGGAGTTCTTCGACAGCCAAGTAGCGATTAGTGCATTCTACAAAGATTGCCAGTTAAAAGTGGAATCTGTTAACAGGGGAGCCTACTAGCAGTGGAGCCGTACTAGCAGTGGAGCCGTACTAGCAGTGGAGCCCTACTAGCAGTGGAGCCCTACCAGCAGTGGAGCCCTACCAGCAGTGGAGCCGTACTAGCAGTGGAGCCCTACTAGCAGTGGAGCCCTACTAGCAGAGGTGCCCTACTAGCAGTGGAGCCCTACTAGCAGTGGAGCCCTACCAGCAGTGGAGCCCTACTAGCAGTGGAGCCCTACTAGCAGTGGAGCCCTACTAGCAGTGGAGCCCTACTAGCAGTGGAGCCCTACTAGCAGTGGAGCCCTACTAGCAGTGGAGCCCTACTAGCAGAGGTGCCCTACTAGCAGTGGAGCCCTACTAGCAGTGGAGCCCTACTAGCAGTGGAGCCGTACTAGCCGAGGAGCCCTGCTAGCAGTGGAGCCGTACTAGCAGCAGGACCCCTTCTAGTAGAGGTGCCCTACTAGCAGAGGA
>OZ026562.1:2647500-2802500 GCA_964020155.1 Chondrilla cf. caribensis
CCGGTGCTCCGCCCTGCCCCGCCTTACTGCCCCACCCCAGCCAACTGCTATAGCTGGATACTCGGGAAACAACAGCCGAGGTCAAAGCAGTCGTTAGGGCACTCACGACCTCTGTCATGTAGATCGAGCTGGCATCCTGTGTAGCAAGGAGCAGGCCGTGTTCATGGACAGTCACCAAGCATGCACACACATGTACACACACACACACACACACACACACACACACACACACACACACACACACACACACACACACACACCTTGGAGACATTGTAGAGAGCCACCATGGGTTGGCTGCCCACAGCTATGACTTTTCGGTCAATGGGTACAACGCCTCTTAGTGTGGCATCAGCACCTTTGACCTTACTCAACTGCGATAGCTGATCAAACACTGGTGCCGGGGAGGACACTGGAACCAAAGACAATCACAGAGAATTCAACACACCTCAAGAAATGAGCTACATGAGCCACATGAGACACATGAGCCACATGAGCCACGAGCCACATGAGCCACATGAGACACATGAGCCATATGAGCCACGAGCCACATGAGCCATATGAGACATATAAGACACATGAGCCATGAACATGAGACACATGAGACACATGAGACACATGAGACACATGAGACACATGAGCTACATGAGCTACATGAGCTACGTGAATCACATGAGACATACGTATAAGACACATGAGCCATGAGCCACAGTAGACACATGAGCCACGAGACACATGAGGCATGAGACACATGAGCTACATGAGACACATGAGCTATATGACATGAGACACATGGCCCATGAGCCACATGAGCTACATGAGACACATGAGCTATATGACATGAGACACATGAGCCACATGAGCCACGAGGCAAGAGATACATGAGCTACATGAGACACATGAGTCACATAAGACATATGAGCCATGAGACACATGAGCCATGAGCTACGAGGCATGAGACACATGAGGCACATGAGCCACTGATTGCAACATCTTGTTGACATTTTCAGTAAAATTAACAACAGGTTTCAACTGTGATTGTACATATTACCGTATAGCAGAAAATTTTCACGGGACAAAATTTTTGCAGATTTCGCGCTTGGCCTAACATCTGTGAAAATTTTATCTGCGAATTAAGGCGTTCTCGTTGTTCTATCACACAATTGTGGCCAGCATCTGCAAACATTTTATCCATGAATTTTCATTTTTGGAGCCATTTGCGAAAATTTTGTCCCGTGAAAATCATATGGTATGTTTCAGTCTGTACTGTGTGTCCTGGCTGGATACCACACCAGCTGTCCATAATGAATTCAAAAATTCACTAGTTAATACACTTCACAGATTCACATATGTACTGTATGTATTTCTACACACAAGGTTTGCATGTACACCACATTACTAAAGTACATCCTGTACATTAGGTCTGTATGTACAAAATGTACGCACGTACAGTACATCCTGTACATGAGGTTTGTATGTACAAAATGTATGCACGTACAGTACAGTCTGTACATGAGGTTTGTATGTACAAATTGTACAAACGTACACTTAGCATACATGCCATACCAAGAACAGAGGTCTTACCTAAACTGGCTACATCGCAGGTCTCTGCTTGTTGCTGAAGATGCCACTTCTTGTACACCAAACTGGGTAGCTCCAGCTGTTCACCTGAAACATCAGCAGCATTGCACGCACTGTGAGCTACTGCTCATGAAGTATTTGAAGCAACCACACATACTGTACATTGATAAACATCAGATACTTAGAAGACATGTAAACCGAAAATTTGTTTAGACATGAACTGTAACTATAGGATATACATGATTCAATATACATCATATAATAATAATAATCATCATCACTAGTCTTCATAAGCCAAAAAGGCCCTTAGACCTCTTGATTTTTTTTTCCCAATTAATGGCAAATTATTGAATGATAAATTTTAATTTAAATTAATAGCAACTAAACAGGAGGTGACAACAATGCAGATCTAAGTTTCATAGCATTATGTATGTACTTTGCTGAACGCCAAATCAAGTTTTCGTTGGTGGAAGTTAATATGTAAATAAATTTATCTGTCGATGATAGGTACCCAAAACAAAAGTTGGTTGTGCTTACTGTAACAAGCATATTGTGTCTCAAGTGTGAAAGTCTTGGGCATGCATGTGATTAAAAAGTGAGGCTCGTCCTCAACACCTTTAAGATTGCATAGTGTACAAAGTCTCTCTTGGGGGGAGTTGGGGGGTGAGTGTGGCGACTGCTTTCAATTAGGAGGGTATGGTTACTTATTCTTGATAGCAGTTAGATATTTTTCCATGTTGTGGAGAGGTTGCTTTAGCAGTCATATATATGCTCAAAATATACACAGGATATGCAGATACAGTACAACAGAATACATATGCATGTACATACATATATATATACACATGCATGTGTACACTACAAACAGGACATACAGATTTGGTGCTGTGGTATACACGGTCACAACTGACACGTACTATTGTCCAGTAGATTCTTGTCAAAGCACTCCTTGACACACTGCACCACACTGGGCCCACTGACCACACACACAACCGTCTGATACAGGACAACCAACTCGTCCTATTGAAGGTGAAGACAGCTGTGATAATCAAAATAGGATCCACCAGTGCTGACACAAACTTTACAAGGGTTACTATTCACATCATGTCTTGCAGTGAACATGGTAGATTTGTATTCAGTATGGCTGGGCTTGCTGGGTGCTACTTGGATGATGGTTCCCATACAAGGTGAGGCCTGCTTGATCCTCATACACATGTATGTACATACAGTACACACAGTACATACAGTACATACAGTACATGCAGTACATACAGTACATGCAGTACATACAGTGCATACAGTACATACAGTGCATACAGTAGGCAATAATGAGTATTGTGGCAGTTAAGGTCTGGACTCTGGAGACACACAGGGTGTAGTGGTAGGAAAGATGGAGTCTCTAATTCACTAAACCAGGGTGCAGTGTGTTCATGAAAAGTGATAAAAGTCAAGGAAAGGCCAGCATCTCATTGCTATGTTTTGTTTATGAAACACTAATATTACAACATATGTACATGCAGTATGTAATAGCTAAAGTACCTCTCCAGAAGCTGTAGCGGATATACTTTTACTATTTACTTTGCCCTCGGTATCAATTAGGCAAAGGTGTCTGCATCCACTACAGCTTCTCGAGAGGTACTTCAGTTATTATATGGTATGTTGCATCAATCAGTTACTATTAATTTTGAAAGCACACCTTTGGTTGAGCAAAGATTACGTAGTAGAGGTGTGAATAGGAAATAATCAATTATCCACAATGTAATATCAAATGAAGTGTGCGTACATCAGGGAAGTGTGCACACATCACGAATGTGTGCACTGCTTTTCCTTTGAAGTCGCCCACGCATATGTACACATACATGTATTTGAGGTTTAAAGTACATGAATGTGTGCTCTGTAGGTACGTATGTACGTGTGTACAGTTGCATAGTAATCAGATTCACATCAAGACATGCGGCCATAGCTACCACATTGTACAGTACATCACCAGTCCCTTTAGGTACGAATACATACGCATACAGTCCCAGTTCACAAGATACACTGTATGAGTACTGAATACAGTGCTAAGTGAGTACCTGGGTTAGTACATACTTCTGGTTAGTGAGTACACTTCACTCAGTCCCTAGTTTATGTACACTATGTCAACCAACACTGATAGCAAGTATCCCTGATAATAAGTACATATCAGGTGTGCCCTTCAAGGTACTTACTGAGCAAGTTAAACTGCACCACATAAACATGTTTAGTTACTGTAGACCCCATGTAGTACAGGTCGTACCTGTTTCACTACATTCGCGCCGTGCTGCAACGGGATGGAATAAGTCAACTTTCTGATCTTTTCCTTGTGCAATTGATGAGAGAAAATCAGTGTACCATTCTAACATGAGAGAAAAAACAAGTGGTAAATACACAAAACTACTGAGTATAGACTTACGCTGTACGCTGCAGGATACTAGTGCACAGTGTGCATGAAATATATGCAGGAAGTAAGTGCAATATGTGGAGAGTATGTTCTTCTCAATGCATTTAATGCATGCAAGATATGTCTGTCTTGGTGTGAGAATCACATTCATCTGATTCCTCAATTAGCCAAATACAGGTCAATTCAATCAGTACAGATGCACACACGTACATACATACGTGGAGCTCAAAAGAAAGTTACCTTGGATAAAATGGCTTTCAACTTGAATTTTGTCAGAGTTGTAAACATTCTTTTGAACATATATGTGTACGTGGAGACTACCCTTCAATTCCAAACAAATTCCCGACATTAAACCTTGTACAGTAGAACCTCTCTATAAAGGACACATTGGGACCAGGTAACTTGTCCACTGTAGAGAGGTTGTCCACTCTTCAGAGGTGAATAATGTATTAGCACTATAGTAAAATCTATTTTTGGTGTCTTACAGAGTGCCCTTTGTGGGGAGGTAATTTCTATGGTGTCCTTTATTGGGAGAGTCCTTTAATAGAGGTTCCACTTTATCTAACACATACGTACCTACGGAGTTACACAGGTGACTGCGAACTCATAGGTTTGTAAAATCATAACTAGAGTGTACACAAGAGGTTATACACACACTCAAATACACGTCCTGTAGTTATCCACATGGTAATGTGCACAACAAGCACACTGAACTAACTTCACGATAAAACCGAAGGATTCCATCATCAAAACCAGCAACTAGTACATTGACCACTTCTCCTCTACCCTCCCACACTAGAGGTAGCACAGCAATAGTGGTTGGTGTGGGACGGGGGACATCTGGTGCCCGCACCACTGCCAGCAGCCCCTCCCACACTGTCCCGTACATGTATCCTAGCTTCTGGTCCCGATAACCTGCAGGAGAACAGATTGGGGCAGATAGAAAGATTTCACTGTATGAATATAAAAATCATCACAGCATAGTTAATTTAAACAAAATCCAGATTAAATTTCTCACATCTTGAGGCCATACACACACATTCACATGTGTATGTACCCCCCCCCCCCCCCCCCCCCACCATCACCACCAATTCTACTGCATACACAGAGAGTAATAGACACGAACCTTCCATTCTCAGCAGCTGTGCTTTGTATCCAGACACCAGGAGGACCAGCTTCATACATGGGGACATGGCAACAAGACACTGATCGTCAGCCTAAGGGGTTTAGACAGAGGAATGTGGTACCTTGAGGTTAAGGGTGGATTCTCTAGGGTGTTGGTGGCACCTCAAGGTCAAAGGTCAGCAAACATCAAATATAAAATATCCACTTAAAACCAATGTATAAACATAAGACATTCAAATATAATAATATATACACCATGTACTGTATGTATACGGATAAACACAAATTTGGGACACTGTATAAAGCTACAGCAGGCAGCACACTGTAAGTAGGCCTGCAAAATGATAGCCTTTCTTCAAGAATTGCACAGATGCCCAACAATCATTCAACCACACAAGTAATAATATCTCTAAACAATCAATGATTCGGTTGTACAGTACTTATAATATACATTTGAATATTTGTAGTATGTAACTACAGTAAACATTAGAGAATGCCTCCTCTCTGAGGTGCTAGGCTCGAGGTACTCCATCCTGGCCTACAAACGTCTGTATGAATGCATGGTGGGACTATTTAACTTATTTTTAATTGAAAAATTATCAATATCGGTAGTAGCATCATTACTGACATATTTGCTATTATTCTTTCACAGGACAGGGTTATATTTACATTTTCATTGTTATTTTCGTATTTGTACTATTCATTTGTAGTAGACCACTCGGTTAGTGGCTTACCAAGTCAAATAAGATATCCAATCATATTCCATCATGCACAAAGTTTAACATAACGCCGTAATCATCCTTTAATATTAATATAACAAACCTCCTTTACGCCCTTTTCTTTACCACTTTCATCCTTTCCCAGTAAAGTGTACGAAAGTGTGGAAGAAACCAAACCAGGAGACAAAACGCCGCGGGATACGATTTCTGCCTCCATTTTTACGTAGGGTAATCCCCCAATTGGACTATCCAACATTAATACTGACACTACCCCTATGTTAGCATATTAATTGCAGAGCCTCCAGGTGTCGCAAGAACTCAGGATCTGATAGAAAGGAGAATGCAAAACGCTGGGTTAGTACTGCCGTCTACTCCTCTTGTGCGAATTGGGTGTATTGTTTTGTAAAACTTTATGAAGTGACCTAGTATTTTGCAGTATTGTATATTTAATTTGTCGGGGCTTCAATCTTATCAGATCCTGGCGTTATTGGATCTGTATTTTTATAAATTTTGAGGTTCTGTTAGTAATAAAAGTAAGGAACGAGCAAGTTATTATAGCCAGTAGGTGTTAAGATATGGAAGAGGAGTAATGGTACTCAAGGCTCCATCCTCTTTCTAATGAATGCTCACTGACTGACTTCGATTGTTGACCTGTTGACAATCCCAGTAGGATGTTGGCTGGACGGACTTTATTCATAACTGGTGCCAGTCGAGGCATTGGTAAGGCCATTGCACTGAGGGCAGCCCAAGACGGAGCCAACATTGTGATTGCGGCAAAGACCGCGGAAGCCCATCCAAAGCTACCTGGAACCATATACACAGCTGCTCAAGAGAGTGAGTAGGGACAGTACCTGTCAATATGTACTTGAGGTGTACAGTGGAACCTCTATTACAAACACACTGGGTGAAAGACATAGTAGAAATCACTTCTCTACTAACGACACCTTTTGATGTACCATAATGGACTTTCCTATTATGCTAGGACATTTTTACCTCTGGAGAATTGAAAACCTCTCCACAGTGAGCATAATGACTGGTTCCATGTGTGTCAGTCATTAAAGAGGTTGCACTGTGGTGGCAATCAGTACATTGTGTCTTGGATGGTTTGAGTAAGGCAGTGTGTGAATTGTTAAAACCATAGATAGATACATAAAGAGTATCTAGTAAATCATTTACGTACATGGTGAAACTTATGTTGTTCATTGTCAGCTCCAGTACTACCTTCAGGGATAGAAGGATAAAGTACGTACATTGGTGTTGCTTATGAAATACAGTGGAACCTGTCTAATGTGGTCACTATGGGACCTCGTGTACAGTGGAACCAGTCTAATGTGGTCACTATGGAACCTCGTGTACAGTGGAACCTGTCTAATGTGATCACCTGTGGGACCTCATGTACAGTGGAACCTGTCTAATGTGATCACCTGTGGGACCTCGTGTACAGTGGAACCTGTCTAATGTGGTCACCTGTGGGACCTCATGTACAGTGGAACCTGTCTAATGTGATCACCTGTGGGACCTCATGTACAGTGGAACCTGTCTAATGTGATCACCTGTGGGACCTCATGTACAGTGGAACCTGTCTAATGTGGTCACCTTTTTGGAACTCATTTATTTGGTTGTATTGGACAGGTGGGTGTATTATTGAGATTTTAATGTAGAGCAACAATATGGCAGATATGTATTTCAGGACTATATCAGGTAACTAAGTTGACAGGTGACCACTTTGGAAAAGGTGACCGCTACTGACAGGTGACCAATTTAGACGGGTGACCATCCTAAAGAGGTGGCTGTTCATACAGGTTCTGTGACATACCTAACCCTTTACATAGTCTGTGTGTCTGGCCTTAAATCTGAGCTAGTGTCATTTGTGAATACTTTGACAATGATCTCCCATGCATGAGTACTGTTCGAACTTTTTACATACTATTATTGCGATTGATATGTCAATGCATATAGGTCGTTTTCTCATAGTCATTATGTTAGGTACAGTAGAGACATGTCAGGACAAACTGTAAGGGAGCCACAATATCAGTTCTTGTTATAACTTGTTTTTCTTATCAGGATTTGCTTACTATATTTCAACTACTACAGAAAACCAAATAATGCTCAAAATTGGTTTGTATTGAACAGCATTTCTCTTAAGGGTGGTTGTCTTAATGACATTTTACTGCACTTGTTGTACCGGTCTGTGATCGCTTCACCTTGTCACATGTTTCTTGCATGATTTGTGCAGTTGAGTCTGTAGGAGGGAAGTGCCTCCCTTGCATTGTCGACATACGATATGAAGAACAAGTTGCCAAAGCCGTTGACCAAGCTGTGGATAAGTTTGGTGGAATAGATGTTGTTGTAAATAATGCAAGTGCCATTAGTCTCACTGGAACGGCAAGCACTTCCATGAAAAAGTACGTTCGGTACATGTCTTATAAATCTTGTCTCAAACTATATATGTTCATCTCAGCACTGTAGCATGTAACACTCCAAACACCTGAAGGTATACAGAGATAGTTGTTACTTAGTTTGGTTGAAATCCTGACTTTGTTCCCTGGATTTATATAGTAAAATCTAGCAAAGGATTTGTAAGCCATGCAGTAATGGGCTCTCAGTATTCCAATATGAAGTGGACTCTGTTTGATTGTAGTCCTGTTCCTAGACCCTTTGTTCACGATCCCTGAATGATGTAATCACCTCCACCTTGAACTGGTTTTGTTGTTGTGGTGGTGGTTGCTTATGCCAAAATCCTCCCATGGTGTCCTGTCAACCAGCCACTGTTTGATGTAATTTGTACCCGCTTTGTGTCACTACTTGTTACGTACTATTGTGGTTATACTCTCTTTCTAGATTCGATTTGATGATGGGAGTGAATGCTCGTGGAACCTTCCTAGTGTGAGTGCTGCTGTAGCCCAATGTGCACATATGGAACACTCACAGTGGCACACACTTAACATGCCTCAATTGGTTTGAACGATTTATGGCCCGTTATCCATTCTAGCATAATTCCTATTTCACCTCCATATACGTGTACAAACGTACTTCAGTCATACTGAAATTATAGTCAGTTTCAGTTAATTCTGGCGGATTACCATGTTGAGCATACAGTGGAACCTCTCTATAAAGGACACATTGGGACCAGGTGGTGAAAATGTATTAGCACAGGTTCAGAGGTGAAAATGTATTAGCACTATAGGAAAATCTATTTTTGGTGCCTTACAGAGTGTCCTTTGTAGGGAGGTAATTTCTATGGTGTCCTTTATTGGGAGAGTCCTTTAATAGAGGTTCTACTATATCACAGTGTGAGATAATAAGCAGGTGCTACTGTACAACTAAGATTTGTCTACCCTATTCTGTGCATGTATGAACTATGTAATATGTACATACGTAATTCCCTTAGTAACTGTTGCCAATGCAATATGTTGGTTATTGTGTAGTTGCTGTAGGTTAGTACTAGTCTAGCATAACTCAGACCAAAATTGCCTTTTTGAATTCGAATTCAAAATCAAATTTGCCAGGAATATGAAGGGGATGAGTATGGCCATGTAAGACTAGGTCAGTATATTAGATGTGGTGATGCTAGACTTTATTAGGAACTTACAAACATGCGTATTGGTTGGTTCAATATCTCTGACTGTGACCACCGAAAATGTCAAATTCATGTTGAAAATAGCTGATGTGGTGTCATTCGTGAGGGACATATGAAGTGTTGTTTGGTAATGTGTACAACAGAAACAGTGTAGAATGTGGTCAGCAAGTGATGTTTACGGTGACTGGGACAGCTTCCTTCAAAATTTGGGTAAACAAAGTACCGTTTCTCTCATCTGATAATATTATCCAACTTTGTAGTTTTGACTGATGTGGGATCTAGTGTTGGGTATCACAGATATGCTAAATCTGACACACGATAATTGTCTGTTGTGAACATATTAGATTATCACAATTATTGAACGGTAGACAATGAAAAGGTTATCAGTTTGAGTGAGGATATTTGCTAGATAACAGTAAGAGTCCTCTACGCAACTTACATTAACTCACAGTAGATATATATCATGATTGGAACATTGGATTGGCACAATATTATCCTATGATTGTGTCCAATGATAATTGTGATGTAAACTTTCATGACGATGTGATAATTGTCCATCCCAGATATCACAATTAATGTGATTATTGAATAATTGCCAGACACTAGTTGGATTACTGTCAATTGGAGTCAGTCTACACTGTAATGTTATCTCTATTATACATTGCCCTCTAACGTCGTATATTTCAATCATTTCAACCTGTTTCCACTGCTATGTGATCGCTCAAGAACTACCTGGTCCCCCTATCTATGCCGTAGCAATCATGAGCCTCTACCAAATTATACGTATATGTATGTGTACATGATGTATTATCCTAATCTTCATGATGCATGTACATGCCTTTACTATGACGATGAACGTCGTATACGTATACATAATATTATTATTGTATTCCCACAATCAGTCAAGAAAGCACTCAAACTATGTGTGCAGAATGTGTAAAAATGGCTACTGTTTGCAGCACACATATTATTTGTGATATATCTAAATATCACTTGATATTTATAAGTATCCACTAATGTTTATTAAATGTCCATCAATATTTACATATATCAACTGATATTTATTATATATCAGTGGATATTTATTAAATATCGGTTGATATTTATACAAATATCAATGGATGTATATTAGATATCAGTTAATATTAAAAATGTTAATGGATATACTGAATAATAAATATCAGTTGATATATGTAAATATCGATGGATATTTAATAAATATCATTTGATATTTATGAATATCAAATAATATTTAGATATATAACATATAATATTATGTTGTACACAAACAACTCCCCATACAAACTTTGGTTCCTGCTGTGAATAACAAGTTTACATTGTCCTTAATCATATTCATTGTTGTAGTGTAGTCAGGCAAGGAAGGCAGCCAGGTTGTGCATACATACCCAAGTTCAGTCAGTCACACGAATCATATTATGAGATAGTGTAGTAATGAATTTACTTAAAGTATTATGAATATGATTGATGACTAGACCCCTTGTCTTATCCCCGGGGGGTTCAAAAGTGTAGCCACAGAGAGGGGGTCCTCACCCCTTTCCAGATACACATCACATTAGCAGTACATGTACACGTCAATTGGGGGTGCAGTTGGCTTATGAGGATGACAGTTATACCAAATTATGGGTCCTGGTTTGTTCCCTGCACCCCCCTGCCAACGCATGTGAAGACCCAAAGAGAAGACCAAGGCCAACAAACACTGAATAAAGACACTTTTATGTAACTATTAGATGTTGAAATGTAGCCTTCAAAGCTAAAGGCCTCCCCACATTGAAATAAGATTCCAAACCATGTGTATTTTCGTATTTGTTACACTAGCTGGTGACTATTGAGGTATTACTTCCTGTGCCCTGTTCAGGTCCAAGCTATGCCTCCCTCACCTCATGAAGAGCCCCAACCCTCACATTCTCAACATCAGTCCTCCACTCAACATGGACCCAGTGTGGTTCCAATATCACTGCGGTAATGGACACAAACTATGCAATAGTCATTCATGATAGAAAATATTTACACAGATCCAACATGTGTTTACAAGAGGTTCTATCCCTCTTTACTCTATGTACCTCAAGCCTACACAATGGCCAAATATGGCATGTCCATGTGTGCATTGGGAATGACAGAAGAGTTTAGACCTCACGGGATTGCTGTCAATGCTCTCTGGCCACAGACTGGTATGTTGGACTGATGGTCTTCATCATTACATCAACTGTTGTTTGTTTATGTACGCAAACATAAAACACTATGTGTACATGTACGTATGTATTATATGTCATATTACCTTGAGGAAGGATTCACCCAGCCTGAGGTGTTCCATAAAAGGATCCATTCCCTGTGATTCTGTCCTAAAGGTGATATAAATAACATGTATCCTGATTGGCCACTTGCTGACTTTCTGTGGATAATCGATTAATCATTTGTCACATCCTGGGATCTCAGCATACATAGGACATGTATCTCTGTCGGTCTCTTTGATGTTGCCACCAATCAGGATACATGTACATACATTCATACATACGTATACACACAGTATGTAGTATACGTATGCATATACATAATACAGTAGAAACTGCTTAACAAGAAGTCCACGGAACAATGTATTTTATTTCTTGTTAACAGTATTTCTTACTACACATTACCTACGTATGTACGTACATACATACATGTACATAGGTAATGTGAACTTAGGTACTAGCGCTATATATTTGTGTTTACCTGTGTCTTTGCACTATTGAATGGGGAGAATAGGATAGGATTGTTCCCATTGTTGTCTATTTCCTTGTTATGAAAGCATAGTTCATGAGAAAAATTCAAGGGGGACAGCGTACATATGTGTATAGTACAAAAGTCTAAAGATAGTGCACATACATAATGCATAATATTATGTATAATATGTATTGTGTGCATTTATGGTGCAGACCTGATGGAATTAAGGGTTTGAAACTGCTTTTTATCTTTTGAACTGTCCAAATCTGAAATCTTTCAATTTTGACCAGTTTGATCTTAACCTTGAGAGTTGTCTCTTTGATGGCTGTCTCCTCGAGGCTTGATACCAGTGCTACCAAAATGTGGATGAACATGTTTGTAACCTACAGTTTCCCTGTACACCATGTACATATGTATGTACATTTTTGCAAACAATTGCAAGCCAACTGTCAATAATATTATGGTTACGTTTGTTAATTGCGATGTACCCATCAATGTCAGGTATAGCAACTGCAGCCATTGAGATGCTCGGAGGAGACATAGCTCTGAAGATGTGTCGTAAACCAGAAATAATGGCAGATGCTGCCTATGCCATCATTACCAAAAACAGTAAAGAATTTACAGGAAAGTTTCTAATTGATGAAGAGCTCTTGAAGAAGGAAGGAGTGACTGATTTTGACCAATATGCACACTGTCCAGGTGAGAATTGAAAATTACTCTGCATGTATAGAATAAATCTGTGACTAACAAATTGGTCTTATAAAACTGTGATCATTTGCCTGAGGGATCTCTCAAAGGGAGTGCTACTATATTACATATGCACATGCATTTTGCAATATGAAAATATTTAAATAATTATCTCATTTCCATATTATATACGTATACGTACATAGTATGTGTGATTTGTCCAAAGTAGCATTGTTTATTCACATAACTTCATACATGTTGATATTGCCTATGATTATGAAATGTACAGTATGGACTGTACATGTATGTACTTATACTATACGTGTGCACTAGGTGAAGAGCTACTCCCAGATTACTTTGTTGGTGATGCTTCCATGTATCAAAAACTTCATGGGACACTATCCACCAATGATCAAAGCAGTTCTACATCAGCAGGATCCGATGAAGAAACTCCAAAAACTGTCTTTGATGGCATTCGGCCCTTAATTAATAGTGATGTGGTAAAGGAAGTGGGAGGGACCTTTCTGTTCAGGTTGAAAGGTGCTGCCAGTGGAGATTGGTTTTTGGACCTCAAAAACAATAGCGGCTCTGTGGGCCCATTAGCAGAGGGACAGGAAGCTGATGTCACTATGACGATGGATTCAGATGACATGGTGAAAATGTTCAAAGGAGAAATAAAACCCACAGTGGCCTTCATGACCGGAAAGTTGAAGATTGCCGGGAATATACAGATAGCAATGAAATTGGAAAAGCTAATGGGACAGCTTAACTCAAAACTATAATCATTGAAGGAAGTCTCGCTGTAGATATACGTATTTAGTTCATAGTACTTACAAATACCATAATGTCTACATCTGTAATATTAGCGCTAGCATATATATTAGTGTTAATATCTTGATTCGAATATTCTAATAATATTCTTGTCTGCAAATATTATATTTGTATAAGATTTACCACATCTACGTTAATTATTTGGTATAATACATTGGTTTCCTCCCACACACGCGCTACATATGAACCTATTATTATACCTAATTATTTTAACTATGTATAACTACATGTACGTACATATCAATTTATTTCATTCATTATTACTGATTAATAATGGTTACACTTCCACTACATTGTCATTTTACATTATCCAAGTGTTTGCCTTGTACAATATGCAAGTTAATGGGCCTAGGAAACTACAAACAGAAGTAGCTTAAGTACTCTGTAAGGGGGCCACTCCAGACAAATGTGGCAGTAAGAAGCAGCAGCACTTACTAAGTGTAATAACAGTAACTATAGTAAGTATAATATCTGCAATAGTAGCTAAGGGAGGTGGCGTATGCAACTGCAGCAGACACTTGGACTCCAACTGCTATTCCAACAATAATACAAATGATGACAAAGCCCGCACAACTGGCAATACTAAGCCCAATGCTGATGTTGGCATGGCTGGAAGCACTGGATTCATTTGGGCTGGATATTGCCTACATTGAGATATCAATGAGAAAATTGTGTAAATAATTGACTAACTGAATACATGTATATGTACATACGCGTGTAGCAAAATTCACTTAAACCAGCTCACCATGATAGCCAGGATCAAGGCAGGAACAAGGCAGACCAAAAGAATGAGGGATGTTGTTCCACAGCAGGCAATGCCAATTATGGCAAGGATGAGAGCAGCTATAGCCTTGGAACTGTGGTCTTCTTGAGGCCTACTCACCACATGAGTAGTAGCTGCAGGCTGGCTGGTAACAACCACAGTATTGGTAGTTGACTGAACAGGCGAGGGGGAAATTTTGAGGTCAAACTATTATACATCAGAAGTTGTGAATTGCAATAGCACATGATTGTACGTGAGTTACAAATTAAACTACCAATTTGATCAATTGCACAAAAATATTGCATACTTACAGTCATTGCAGGAGCATCTGTAAAATAGAAAAAAAGAGCAGTCTAATACTTTACATACCAAAGAATACACTCATTGATGTATTCGGTGTAGCTACATATTACCCCACAACAACAGGATCATCGGTTAATTGACACATTTCATTCATGCTATATACATATCTGACACCATGTTAACAATGCAAAACAACAACACAGCTTACGCAGCTGTCATGCCGATACCTCGATGGTATTTAAACTCAAATGTGCTAACTAAACAAACGGGAATATGATGTTTACCCCTAGTAATATTTACGATATTGCATGTCACAGAAACATGTCATCTCAATGTAATCATAATAATTACACTATGACATAGTGTGTAATAGTAGTTAAAGAATTTAGACATAATTGTAATGTAGATAACAATGAAATATAATAACATTATTATCATAGCATGTTGTTGTCTCTGTTTTCTTTTGTTCTCTTTATAATAATAATAATAATAATAATAATAATAATTCATTTGCAGTTACATTGTAACTCTATCCCATTAGAACAGTGATTTCATATTCTTCAGAACTTTAAAAGGTCACAGTGTCCAATGATTCAATAGTGGATACAAAAAGTGATTATGATTTTCTTTCACTCTTTTGTTTGTTTAATGTAATGGGGCTAACAAATTTTCCATACGTACATATTTGCTATTTCAATGTTATTACACTATGTCAAGTCATGTTGTCAATGGTGCACACCCCATTCACATTCAATTTCTCATATCAAAAGTCACAACACCTACAGTGAATCAGACACTGTAACAATGCACACCCTGTGCAACACACTGCCAAAGTTGGGAAGATGGTTCTCATCACATCACGACTGATTATTGTGTGCCATATGACACACCATGTGTATAGATTTTTTGGGTCAATAAATTCTATAAAATCAATCGCCAAGTCATACAATTGCCTTTTTTTATTTTTGGTATCTTCATGTTTACAATGTCATGCTTGTATTTTCCAAACTCTGTGCAAATATGCAGTGGAAACTGTATGTAAAGACCACACAAGGTACCAGGAAAAAGTGGCCCCTGTAACAGGTGGTCTTCGTACAGTAGCGCTTTACTATAGTGGAGTTGACAAAGTGGAGACAGTTTAACAATGGTCACTTATTACAGGTGGTCTTTGTATACAGCTAGTCCTTAAGACTACTTCCACTGTACCCGATATTACAATAATCAAACCCATAGGATACATGTACAATATTCTTCAAAGGGACTGCAGTGTGCAAAATGTGTATTTATCCACTTGCAACCAAGCTTTGGTGTAATATTATTGCACTAAACGTATGGTCAGTATTAGATGTTATTATTACACTGGTAGACCACTTAGCCAGGAAGGCTACTTCACAGGGTCACCAGTCCCAATCCTTTACGCTTCGCTGCAAGATACAGTATTGTATAGCCGAAAATAACCAGTGGATACATGTTACATTCGGTAGTCGATTCAATACAATGGAAAAATGACGCTACTCGATGGAGATTCGATCTTGTCTTCAAACGGGCTTAAGCGCATACACAATAGAATCCACGTCTCCCCATTTTATCAACTCACTGGCATACGGTGGTGGTTGGCTATAGCCCTGCTGTGGAGGGTATCCCTGCTGCGGAGGGTAGCCCTGTTGCGGTGGGTATCCCTGTTGCGGTTGAGGCTTGTAGGGATCGGCCGGTTGGTAACCTTGTCCGGGGTAGTCTAAAGGGTCGGAAAATAAGTCATCAGATGCAATAGATACACCGGCTGTACCGCGTCAGAATGTCGTATCATAGATGCCGTACTCCGTGGTAAGGCTACGGCTGCATGCACGACACGTTGGAAATAGTTCGGTCGAAATAGTGAGATAGATGGAAATATACGCGGTATGGGCGAAGATAAACATAAAATGTAGATTATTTTACTTACGAGGATCCATTGCTGTTAGAAACACAGTCTTTTCACAGAGACAATCTTGGAACGACAGGAGGTTCTTGTAAAATTGGAGGCGGTTCCGGAAAGGCGCTGCCAGATGGTCCCACTTCCGGCCACGCCTTTCAGACCTGCGTCCATTTTGTAACGGTAACTGTTAAATTTAAAATGGACGCAGAAATAGTGAGGGACATTTTCGGAGGAGAAAGTAAACCTTTGCCAGCAAATGAGACATCTGTGGCAAATAATGCTGCGACACAGAAAGTAATGTTACTTTTTACATGTAATTGTAAAATTGCCTTACATTGTGACATCCATCGATTATTGCATTGCTTCCAGAAACCGAAGAAGGAGTTCGTTTTTGGGAAGAAATCCACAGGGATGAAAAGGGAACTGTATGCTCTTTTATGCAGTGACGTTGGGTAAGTAATAGGCTTGAAGTTAGCTGTGCGATAACACGGATTAATGTGGGACTGTCGCTCTTCATAAGCATTGATAATGCCGAGCTCTGGTTTAGTGTCGAACCCCTTGTGTCGGGAGACCACCAGTACACATTTCAATCGATAATTATGTATTGAGGTAGTTTAATGTTGGGTACATGTCTTTACATTACCTATCTGTCCTAAATTACCCCCTCTCATCCTAATGCATCAATGGGAAATGCATACATGGCTGTTCCCTAATGCTATTGACACAAACCATGTGTGTCACAAATGCACCATGTTCCCATTTTCATTCCCCAGGCCAGATGCATCCTCATTGTTGCCCACGGATACTGGTGTCGGTTACAAGCAACCCAAGGCAAGGTTGGGAAGAAATAAAGTTAGATCCTGGAAGTGGACCACATTCACCAACCCAGCCAGAAATGTGAGTAGCATTCAACACAATCTCTTCTTAACACCATATTTAGGTTAATACTCATCAGAATACACACTCTCAGGCTGTGTATATCCAATACCCCCTCATCCTCATTGACTAACCTGAACAGAGATCTGTTAACTTCCAATACTAATATACGTACGTACGTACGTACATACAGTGCTGTGTGATACTTGTGTCTCTCCTGATGGGATACACCTGAGATATGGACACCTTTGTCTTATTGATTAATTGGTGCAGTCTGAGCTGTTGACTATACTGTACTGTTAATAACCACCTCAAGTACCACAGCATTTTGAATGGTTGCATTCCATTTGACATTTGTGACCTGATATTCGAAGGTGTTTTCTTAGCAATAATTGACAGTATACTAAACAAAAGGAAGTTGAACATAGCAAGAAATCCTTATTGTGTTAATTGACAGTTTCATAACAGTAATGGATCCATATTATATCAGCTATATGTACATACAGTGTGCATTTGGTCATGTTTTCAAGGGAAGTTGCTCTATTTTATAACAGTTGTCATTGAAGTCTAGAGTTCTAGAGTTCTTGTCAGCCTTCACTGTAAGGGATTGCAAACAAGAGTAAAACCTACCAAATTATAGTTTAATTTTCATTGTAGATAATCTGCTGGTAAGTATTATCGCTGATCTCTTTATATATTTCCTGGAGAATATGGAATTGGAAAGCGATTTTCACAAATACAAAGGAAGTATCAAAATGAATGACAATGCCATCAATTGCAACAAAATTCCATAAAGTCTATATGAATGTCTGTCAAATCAAATGAAAAGAGTGTTGAACCAATTGAAAAATACTGTAATACATATGTATGCCTCCAGTGTTGTATGGATATGTGCATGTTTGCAGTTGTATCGTGCACAAGTATGGTGAAGTGTTAGGAATACAATATCCGTCTATGTCCCTATTACCTACATACATATCTTAACACTTTGGTAAGAACCTACGTACATGTCTATTTCACTTGTATTGTTTGCTTACCTCCCGTAGGATGGCTTGGTGTTAAACCACTGGAGAAGAGTGGCAGATGAAGGACAGGAGTACCCGTTTGCAAAGTTTGATAAGGTTAATTTTACATTGTGTGATGTTTATGTTGTAATCTTGTATTATTCACAGTACAGTGTGTGTGTGTGTGTGTGTGTGTGTGTGTGTGTGTGTGTGTGTGTTGCATATATCTCTCTGTGCGTGTGTGTGTGTCCACTTTTAGCTCAGACCGCTATCAGTAATTTCGTGGTCTCTTGCAGTCTGTATCTGTACCGTCATATACAGAGCAAGACTATAAGGTGAGTGGTACACCAGTCAGACTGTGCATACAGAAACGATATTCATCCTTCCAAACTGCCATGTACTGTGAGAACTGGTGATATTGTGGTCTTGCAAGAGTTGTATATTTGTATGTATATATTATACATACGTACGTATACATGTGTGCACCATTTTACAGAAACAAAATCCTACGTAGACCCTACCTATGTATTTACAGTTATACGTACATACGTACATGTACGTATGTATATATTGGATTATCTTTAGAAAAGATACAACAGATCTATTTTCTGTAACTCCTCACCAATGGTGATGTAAAAGTAAGCCCTCATTGATCCAAATGTTGACAATCCATGCCCAAACTCATCTAAACAAACTTTCGAATCCTCCCCGCATTTTCAACTGTTTTTGTGAGCTGTTGTGAAATCCACCCAAAATGCATGATATGGCACGGTTATGCCCCTTACATGCCCTGTATGTTAATATAAGCAAAGTACGTATATTGTGTAGTTTATGATAGTACGTATGTCTAGTAGTACCATGCTTGATGTACACTCATTACAGCACTGTTATGATATCCACATGTACGTACATTATTGATAGAAAGTAAGAGTACGTACGTACGTACATGCACGAGTAAACATCAATAAGTGTAAATTATCCATGAAATTCGAGTATCGACATACATAACACGTACACACTAAGAAACAGCTCTTGTCACAAATGACATCTTTAGTCATGTTTACTGTGTGGCTATCACAATATTTATCTGAAAAAATCCTCCTCCTTTGAAGAAGAGGAAGAAATGCGTATTTCAACAATTGTCTCCCTTCTATGTTCAAAGGAATTATATTTTAGTCACTCAAGTGGTTTCCAGTCCAATGAATAGACACCTTTGTACAATATGTGGTGTGGTCGCAGGTGTTCAAGTGTGTAGCTACGTACTTTTTCCCTTCTTCAACATGGCTAAACTGGCAGACGGCATGTTTTGCATTGACTGTAGTCACTTTTCAACTCCTTTGTACTCCAACCACTTAGCAAAGGTTGCTGAAATATCCATTAAGATCTATAATTGCGTGTCCACTTCACTTTCACGTTAGGTATTGCATATGTAGGTGTCACGGTATACTCAACAATACACTGCACATGTTAACAAGATGCAAGGGTGTTTTTACTCATGAGTACTCATGAGCATCTGCTTGCCAAATATGTTCATCAGGCTATTTACTTGATCAGTACAGTAGGACAGAAGCATTGTAATGTGTGTTGAAATGTATTTACAAAGTGTATGGCAAGCAGTCTGAAAATTCAATAATCAGGTGTGGGACCAATAAGCGAAGTTGTCTGTAAATGCGTGTCATGGTGCCAAAAGGGGATGAAATAACAAGTGGTTCAGACCAATTTCCTGTCCCTAACAAAAATTACTATGACATTGCAAGTGCCCACATGATAACCTTTTGTTAGCTATTGCATTAATTGACACACACCCTGGATCTCAGGGATACATGCTGTGAGGCCTGCATCCCCGTTGGTCCTTTTGACAGATATCGCCCGTGTATCAGAACGATGACAAACCACATGTCCACCAATGATGGTCCTGTTTGAAGTACTACATACGTACAGCATATTATGTTGTGTAATTTTTCAATGCACGTGTATCCATGCTATACACATTGAACTGCTGTACATGTATGGCAGTGATTTACAGCTTATTTTGCTCCAATCCTCATCAACTCTTCATCTCCTAACTATTTATGTTGATATTATTTCCCTTAAAGTACTGCACTTCTGTATTCCATTATTAGTGACACTCTTCGTAACCATTATTTCTGTCCGATATTGATATTAAATTTCTCTAAATCTCCGTAGAAGTACCTAACGGATGATGCTTGGACTAAAGAGGAAACGGACTGGCTGTTTGAGCTGTGTCAGCAATTTGATCTCCGCTTTCCTGTTGTTCACGACAGATACAATTCATGGGCTGTAAAGGTGCTACTACACAACTGGTTGTCTTTGTGTCTACTATACATAGTGTGTACATGCGTAGGGTGGTGTGGTATTCAGGAAAATATGTGTAGGTATGTACGTACGTATGTATGTATGTACGTATGTATGTATGTATGTATGTATGTATGTATGTACGTACGTATGTACATATGTATGTATGTATATATGTATGTATGTGTGTACATATGTATGTATGTATGACATTGTACTTCTTTGAATCAATTTGTGTACACATACGTATGTTCATGTATACATACGTACATGCATCTGTGAACATCAATAATAGGAGAGAAATGATTTCCAGTCAATTTCCTTCTTGTATTGATAATGAGCTTCAACAGAAATTTTAACCTTTTTCCTAGCGGAGATCTATAGAAGAGTTAAAGGAGCGGTATTACAGTGTGTGTAATAGAATGGAGAGGGTGAGTGTGTGTGTTTTGTGTTTGTGTAGGTGTACATGTGCTTGCATCTCTCCATGTGTGTGGAGGGTGTGTGTGTGTGTGTGTGTGTGTGTGTGTGTGTGTGTGTGTGTGGCATATGTACTGTATGTATGTACGTACATTAGTTTTCCTATTGTTGATATAATCCTTAATTTTTGGAAAACACCATTTTATTCATTTTCATATCTTTGTGTATACTTCCAATCATGAGATCCTCCATATTCTATTTGATACACAGGCCCATAGGCAGGAGGTTCATTGGTTTTGTACATGTCCCTCTTCCACACTGTTAGGTGGCTAAAATTCAAAGTGACTTTAGCCCCATGTCTACATTGAAGGCAGCAGGCATATGTAGTTTACCAAAGCTTTGTCTCTCTGTACTGTACCAGACATACACATGTCAAATGTGAACCTCCTTTCTGCAGAATATCCTGCCTACAGGCCTACATACGTACATGTTCTCTAATGTGTATTTTCATGTATATGTACACTGTGTATGCTTATGTTATGGAGCCTATAAAGCGTATTTATTTCAAATAGGGATGCTAGTATGGCTGTTCATGTCCCCGTTGTCTGGTATTTGGTATGTTCCCTGTACATAGTGTGATGTGTGTCAGGCCCACCTCCTGTAAATGTGTCAACAGATAACATAATACACCCTACTGATGTTTTACAGTTGAGGTTGGGTTTGTGTAGACAGTGGACAATTACTCATCCGCACTTATCTATTCCTAGTATGTGCGGTAGGTCAACCAAATACCCAGCTAAAAACAAGCCCACAATCTACATGCTATTGTATGTGTACCTGTATACTCACTATGCACACTGTAAAACATTCCACAGTATGTTGAATGACAGTAAACTTTACTTCTTATGCTTACAGCAATAAAACAGTGAAATTGTAGGTACTGTACATGTTCGTATGTACTTATGTTTGTAGGTATCTGCTAAAGATGCAGAAAATGTTGAGCATGAATTGATAGCTTATGATGCTGAGCATGAGAAGAGGAGAAAGGAACAGTTGGAACGTCTCTACAGCCGCACTCGAGAACAAGTAAGAGTGGTATTGATCATTCAAGGAGGGAAGCCCTGGAAGTGTCCACTGTACACATGTGATGATTTCACATACATACATACATAGACGCAACACCTGCACCTAGTGGTAATTGTATTAGGATTGTAAGGATTCCTCAAACAGGAGTATGTAAATTGTAAGGTGTCCTACTATAAGCAGTTCATAACACCCTGGACAGTTAAGCATGCATATGGGAATAGGATGATTTTGTGTTTCTCCCTACATATGTACACGATAGCCCCTTTTACTCTACGGTTTGGTAACACTTGGAGAATGCATCTTGTGTTTTGCTTGGTTGTTATTGATTCCAATGTATACATAAATAATTTCTCCACTGCACAAGGTCATCCATATCAAATACAAATGAAATTTACGTTGTCCCTTCTCAAGAAGGCGCATGTTCATAGGCATTGTTTCTGTGTATGTAACACAGAGGTGTACATATTATATGATTGCTGCTGTACTAACCCAATACAATGTACATACGTACATATGATACATTACAATAATTATGGAAGTTCAGTGTATGAAGTAGTCATACTTGTCCGTGTATTCTACAATACATGAACTTAAAAGTTGTACATCAATTCCTCACACAGACTATGTAACGTGTTGGTATTATTCAGGTTGAAGAAGAGGAAATGCTCTTGGCTGAACTGAAGAAGATTGAACTGAGAAAGAAGGAGAGAGAAAAGAAGCAACAGGACCTACAGAAGTTGATAACAGCTGCAGACAAACAAACGGCTGAAGCCAGGTACAGTAATAGATAGCTTCAGCTCCCATACATTGTATGTACTGTATTAATATACTAGTGTGTGTGTGTGTGTATGTGTGTGTGTGTGTGTGTTGTGTGTATATATGTGCATGTGGGTGTGTGTGGGTGTGGGTGTACAAGCACACTCTGTTGTCTACATTAACAGTAAAAAGTACGTGAAGAAAAGTACCTCTTCAAAGATCAAGAAATCAGTCAGCACAACCCCAAAGCAGGTCAATACTGCACCCTATTATATATATTACATGTAATTATCATATTATACATACGTACATGAAAATATCATTCAATAAGTACTGTAAGCACATACAGACATATTCTACCCCTTCCTCAGTTTCCAGACAGTAACCCTGGTGTTTTCAAATCCTATGATAAATCAAGCGGAGTGACTCTCAGAGGGAATAAGGTACCTACATGTGTGTGTGTATGTACATATGTATAGTACACATGTTATGTGTGTGTGTTTTCGGGTTTTAGCTACTCTTTGGTGTAACATACGTACGTACGTAGTTGTGTACATTTTGTTTCAATCTAGTGTATTCAGTATTTGCACGGTCCAGCGTTTTGAAAGATATTGCAAATGATGTATCTTTTCATATCACACACATTCAAACTGCATTGGTGTTCGCGAATGCAGCTTGAATGTACTGTGAAATATCATACACTACTTGAACAAGAGGGGTTGGATAATAGAGCTCTAGATAGCCAAGGTTTATTCCGTATTTGTCATGTGCATAAGTGGAGTTTTAATACGACGTACGTACATATTAACCATTATCTATTGCTGCATATTCTGCCAGGCATGCTTTAGATCACATAGTGTATTGTACTGAGGATGGGAAATTTGTAATATGATCTGCAATGTTGTGTAGATGAAGATGCCTGTCACCATTGGACAGAAGAAAGCGAAATTAATTGAACAACTTTTAGAAGAGATGGGAGTAGGTTAGTACCTATGCACGCATGCAGCCTTGTTACTCTGGTGATAAGTGAATCAATTGATGGTGGGCATACTCACATAGAACATTCAGCACGATTCCTTAGCAGGTGTAGGTGGTTGTAATTGTGGTCATAGTAGTGATTAGACAATTTGCAACTGTGAGTGTTCGGTGAATTGTTTAGTTGTATGCAGGTATGTGTGTAACTACTGTGCTGGAGAATTGTTTTGCTGATGTACTCTGCAATAGTTATAGTATACGTACGTACGTAAAATCTACGTATATCTGACTACAGTAGAACCTCGTGCTTCAGACCACTCGAATAGCAAGTCAATGAGCTCAACTGTCATGTGGTCCTAATCCTGATTTTGACAGTGTATAGTGTAATACAGTGAACTAATTTCTGAACATGGCAGATAGTGGTCATATTACCACAGTAGTTTTACAGAGGTGTTTTTTGAGTGGATTTCTATTGAACCTGTAATTCCACCTGGAATTTAAGATACAGTACACATAGTGAAAAACCATCATTCTTAAAAATGATATGTGTTCTATGGTGGAAGAGAACATTATTCCCTCTGTATGTGTGTATGTATAGTTTCTTACACTTTTCTTACTATGAAATTGTTTATTGAAAGTATTGAAACCTGAATGAAAGCATAATGAGAGTGTGCATACACACACCCACACCCACACGCACGCATGCACGCACACAATGTACGTATGTAGTTTCCTAGGTATAGGTGTACGTTTCTCCACATTTATGTACACAGGAAAGGTAACTGTAAGTTTGTTGTTGGTATTATGTGGTTTACATACACGTGTCATCCATGTGTTCCATACCTGCTAGTGGAAAACATTATGAAGTGTTCAATGGTGATATTTCCCCCATATACGCATGTAGATTTACATCCAATGCCGACGGAAGCTATCTGTGTGCAATTCAATGACCTGAGGTACGTTGTCTGTACTGTTTGTATTTCCATGTGCTGGAATGGGCTCTATCAGCACCACCTTCCTTCCAGGAATGATATTCTTCTCCTGCTTGACCTGAAAACTGGTTGCGATGCTTGTGACTTTGAGTTCCAATCACTAAAGTGAGTGTATCACCACCAAACACCTGTGATGAGAACTGCACACTGCATATCGTGATGGTTAATCCTGAGATATTCAATGGGTAGAGTGTTGGGGTCCCTGTAAATAGTAACAGACACATTGGAACTACGTATATCCATTTTGTCCACCATAAAAAGGCTGTACATTGTTTAGAGGTAAGGATGGTTAGCTGTATAGGAGAGTCCGTTTTGATATCTCAAAAACTGTCCTTTTAATGGAGGTGAATTTATTATATACGTACGTATGTACTTTATTCCTAAGTCCTTCAATAGAGTCTTCACTGTGCATACATACGTACATCTGTATATGTGACTGTGTACGTATGTACACATACGTACATATACACAAAAGTGTGTACAGTGAGTAGTGGTTAGAATGTTTTAGATACTTATGTAAGTACATATGTCTGTATATCAGGTATAGATATATGCATTTACATCAATGTATGATGTCATTTTACATCAACGAGTGGCAAGAAAGTACTGTACATGAGTGAATAGAAAATGGCATATTGGACAATTGTACTGATGGAGAATACTCATTCCAAACTTTTCGAAGATCCCATAGAAATGATAGTTGTATATACATACAGGCATGGATGACCGGGAATGTACAGGTTGCTGCATGTTGGCAGTGATATTACTTTCAATCAGTACTGTAGCTCTGTGATGTCCTTGACCACTCAAGGGTAACACAGAATTGTTACAGACAGTACATACCTTCACTCAAAAGAGCATGGACACTTGAAAACTCATTGATAATAGTGCATGATACGTACGTACATACGTAGGTGTAGTTTACACGTAATAGCCATTGTGTCTTGATCCGACACATTTTTATTCACATTTTGCATTAACCATCCCTAACTTTCTTAAGGCTGGGCTGTAATAGGTGGCTGAGAAGAGCTTATTTTCAGCCAAAAGCATCAGAAATCTTCAACTAAATGATAAACTATCAGACGGCAGTTTATCCATGAATAGTATATATTCTACAGTAAACAGAGGTACCATGTTATGCCACTCGTGTGTGTGTGTCATGTTACGTATGTATGTATGTATGATGTCCACACACAACCTCTATCATTGTAGCCTGTTTGATGAGAGCGTTGTCCTTTTCCACAGGCACCGTTATGAGGCTTTGCCACCTGAAAAACAAGCTACTGTGACATTACCAGGTACGTGCATATGTACGTACATACTATAGATGTCAACCTTATGTACATATGTATGTAGATATGTACGTACTTTAGATCAATATGTACATACGTACGTATTATATGTATGTACGTAAAGTAGCAGTGTGTTGTTCACTATAGTGTAGTCCAAGCATCAAGGAGGCTAGGTGCAGTAGATGTGTTCTCTTTGCTCACTGATTACTGAACCCTACTCAATACAGTGTATGCATGTATGCAATAATTGTTTTAAGGTACATTACACACATGTGTATTTCACATCTAATAATAATATATTAGAGGCTGTTTACTACAGTGTGAAATGAAGGTTGGGGTACCCTGACTAAGCTGACGAACTGCTTGGACGATTGTCATGCTTTTCAAACATTATTCTGTACCAAAACGCTCAAGTTCACCTATCTTATGCATAGAGACTACATTTAGGACAAAATGATAGACTGAAGAGATTAATCTTTTAAGAATGTTAATAACATTTTTCTTTTATTCTTCTTACAGAAATCACGGCTTCACCAAAAGTGAGTCTTTCTTGTGTAATTTACATAGTTTGCAAACAGATCCGGTTAACTATTTGGTATTTTGTGTATTTGGTGTTGATAATGATTTGTAATGATCTTTTCCTCTTTAGCAGCAGGTATCAGCCAACTTACCACTTATGGAATCTGCGTCATTATCTGCAGTATGTTCCCTGGAAATGTGTTGGTTACTTGTCTATGTGTGTGTATGTGTACATTTGTAAACGTACGGGTATCCCCGTGTTTGTGTGTGTGTGTGTCTGTGTCTGTGTGTGTGTATGTTGTATGTGTGTGTGTGTCCGTGTGTGTCTGTGTGTGTGCGTGTGTCTGTCTGTGTGTGTGTGTGTGTGTATGTGTGTGTGTGTATCCATGTGTGCGTGTCCATGTCCGTGTCCGTGTGTGTGTGTGTGTGTGTGTGTGTGCATATTTTGTACATTTGGAACTTATTTTTTAAACCTTCTCAGAGAAAAAGAAGAACAGCAGGATTGGACAGTCCTTTCAAGAAGAAGAAAGTTTGAGACCTTTGCCTGAATTCTATATTGCACAATAATGACTAAATTACTGAATACATGCTGATTGATTGATGTTATACATGTATCAATATAATTAATTTAATTCCCGAATGGCTGCATGGTGCAGTTATTGTTTATATTTTGATGAAATGCTTATTGTCGCAATATATACATGTAGTGAAACTTGTTGCTAGTAGACAGGTTGGGAGCATCGTATATATGTAATTTGTCCACTGCAGTGGGTTGTATATAATAATACATTTTACGAAAGTCCATTCTCGGCACCTCTTCAAATTAATTATTACAGGGGGACCTCTCTATAAAGGACACATTGGGACCAGTTATTTTGTCCGCTGTAGAGAGGTTGTCCACTCTTCAGAAGTGGAAAATGTATAATTAGCACAATAGGGAAGTCTACTTCTGGTGCCTTAGAAAGCGTCCTTTGTAGGGAGGTAATTTCTATGGTGTCCTTTAATAGGAGTGTCCTGTAGTAGAGGTTCCACTGTATTACAATTCCTTATCTCTGGGGAGATATTTTCCAATAATCAACATTGTTAATTTTTATCCAGGTCATGCAAGTTGCATCGATCATTGAGTTAATTCTGCTGTATTTATACTGTATATATAATAATAAATCCAGTTGATTGGGTTAACATGCACAATGTCCCATACAGTTATACATGCACACTATCATTGATCACATGTACTCAATACATTCTGCAAACATTCTGCAAACAATCATCAAATATTCTTACAACATGATTGCCGTACATCAGACTACATTATCAAAAGTGTCTATTGTGACTTATACTAGAAGTTAATTGGCCTAGAAGAATATTACAATTATTATATACTCAGTTGGCATATCATGTACATACTTGGCAAGAGTATAATAGTTGACAGTGCCCTTAGTAGTAGCATTGATAACCAGTGTAATAGTCATAGTAGCAGTATTCGTAGCTTACGCTCGAGCTCGCTATAGCAGCAACTTCAACTCCGACTACTATCCCAGCAATAACATAGGCACAGACACAGGATGCACTGCCAACAATGGTCAGTACAATACTAATGCCGGAAAACGTGGAAGCATTAGATTCACGTGGACTAGCCACAGCCTGATACAGGAGATCGAGCAGAGATCAAAATTAAACATACCAAAATATTGTTGAACTACATGATAACGTCAGCTTACCAGGATAGACAAGATCAGAGCAGGGATGAGACAGATCAAAAATATTATATACACCCCACAGCACAGGAGGCCAAGGATGGAAAGAACAAGAGCAACAATGGCTATAGCACTGTGATCCTGTTCTGGAGTGGTCACAATAGTAGTGGCTGTTGGTTGGGAGGATACAACCACAGTGTTGGTAGTCATCTGAGCAGGTGATAAAAGTCAGTGTATGTAGAACCCCAAATAAAGTTAAGGATTGGTAATGGCATGTGGATATAACATGATTACAAGATTAAAAACAAACCACCAATTTAATCAATAGCACATGATATATTAAGTACATATGTACTAGCAGGTCTCATACTTACTGCAGTCTGAGGAGTACCTGTAGAAAATGGAAAAACGCACAAACATCAAATACATTAACTGCAAAATTTGTTAGGCATGTATGTATTAAATGCATGCTTATTAAAATTTATATTATTCTACATAGTATGTTATGATTACAATAGAACACTCTGATCATGGTTGCCCCATTCTAGCTAGGTACACCATCTCTGTACATGTCTATGGGGAAATAAGGAAGAACAGTCTATAGCTGGAATACTGATTACAGTTCACACTGGACACTTAATAGCCATTTCTCACATCAAATATCTACTATATAATCTAAGACTGAGAAACCTAAAATTCAGTCTTGTCTCCAACCCATTCTCTCTATAAAGGTGGCGGTCTTGTATCTTTAGACACAATTCCTTGACACTTCACAGACTACTGTAGTTCAAAATCATGTTACTTCGAAAATGTTCATTGTGTACGGACATTACTATTATCTTTTACTGCTAAAGATGGTATTGGCGAGTCATCTCCTATTGAAGGTCATACATACTTGAGAAAGGTTGAGCAGCCATGTTTAAAGGCTGATAATTTCATACGATTATTATTAATGAAGGCAGATTGCCAAGAAAATGTATTGGCTCACATTGCATATGACGTATTTGTGACTATTGCATATTACGGTATATTAACAAGCAAACGAAGTTATTTGATCAGCCGGAATCCAAGGAATGCAATCAAAGATACCTAACCGCCTCCTTGTTGTAATAAGATAGCACCATGAGGTGACACAGAAATATTTTTATCACAATTCAAGCCAAAGGAAGTCACTGGTGGCAGTCACATAACTGCTCAGTTTCAGAGGCTTTGCCAGATTCCCCTAAGAATTTTCATTCATATACCACTGTCAGTCAACCTCTCAAGGAGTTTGAATCAGATACACATGCATAGTTGCCAATCAGTGCAGCCTGAATTCCTGGACAAAGAATCCAATTTTCCTGGATTTTACATTTCCCGGGACATTAGTATTTATCATAAGATGATTAGTTCACAGAAAGAAAAAACAATGAAAATGTTTCTGTTGCTGTGTTGAAAATCCCGACAATGTTCATGGCTCAGATATCAAGCTGATTATTAAGAACACAAGGCTTACATTTGAAGGAAAGCTGCACATGATGACCTCGTGGTAACTAACTTCATAACTTCCTAAATGGTGGTGCTGCATAATCAATTATGAATTGACCACACTACACAAACAGAAGCCTCATAAGTATCATGCACTTGGTAAATCTGGGTGAAATGGCAGCTATCCTGGACACCTGGACATAGTGTTCATTTCCTGGACAATCCAGGGAAAATCTGGACTGTTGGCAACTATACACATGTGCTTCCATACAAACCTACTGTCAAACCACCATCTACCAAATAAGTAAGTTGATTTGAATCAGACGAGGGTATTCACAAAAATTAATGTACATAGTAATTCAGCTAGAAGTTTTATTCCATACCCAAACCTATGTACTTGCCACATGATCATTCACTGTACCTTATCAGGCTTAGTTATTTTAAAATACATTTAGTCCAGTATATTTTGTTGAGAAGTTCATCAAGATCATGAATGGCTAGCATGTATATTATCATATTATACTACAAGTCATATAGTTTTGACACGGCCTGTTGGCCTCAAGACAAAAATTTTTGAAATTAATGGTAGTTAAATTCACACTGTTGACTTCCATGTACACATGCCTCAGGTCGACCCTTAAAACACAAGTAACGAAGTGTAATAGATATGTACTAGGTCAACATAGCCAAATGAAGGGTATACTGCCGGCTGTATGATATCAACCTGGAGGTAAGACAAAATCACTCAACAGCTAATGATCGACACCATAATACAGCTCACCAGTGTATGGAGGTGCTGGGCTGTACCCCTGTTGGGATGGATGGGTCTCCAGATTGTAGCTTTGATTGAGATTCTCCTGCTTTTGGCGGAGATCAGAACGAGCAGGTTCATAACCTTGTCCGGGATATCCTAAAACGAAGAAGAGATGGTATAAATGGACGGTTTCGTAAACCACAAGTAATAAGGGGACACCGCTTATTCTTTCATAATTTCAACACTCCCGTTTTGTCATGCAGATCACGGTACGTAGACTAGATATGGTGTGCTTTCCCCGTGCTGCAAGGTACACTACTATTAGATCAAGACCTACTTCTCGAAAATGTGTTCAGAACCTAAAATAAGGTACAATTAGCAAAACAGCTAACAGCGTTAACAGCTAAAAGGTGTTTAAGCAATCTCGTCGCGATAATTGACCGTACTATTATAGACTAATTAAAATTTTTAGGTTAAATAAGTATGCCATCTGATTGTAGGAAGTATGATTAGAAAGCAATACAACTAGTACTCCCAACTAGGGAAAAAAGTACACAGTATACCGGAATATATTATTGTAGGATCGGAGAATATACGTGATATAGGCGAAGTATACGCTACCAATTAAGCCGAAATTAATAACGATCGCAACATACAACCTTATTTCTATGATTTAAGTCTACTTACCAGGATCCATAGTTGAAAATATAGTTTTACTCCCCTGACGTTAGCGGTGAACACGGCTTAGGAATAGCACGTTAAGAATTTTTTTTCTATCCGGTTATCTGAACTAGATGTATCGACACCATACACGTAACAAGTTGTAGTTGTGACAACCTATAGTGCATGGATGGTTTGCATAATTGAAAGTTTCCAATTCGCGAGCAGAGAGGAATATTGGAACCTAATACTGCAGTGTGTAGTGAGGGTAGAGTGGGGTATCTTATATCGACCATAGATACAGTCGACCATCCGGGAGGAAAATGGCTGACACACGTGACATGAGAGGAAGAAGTAGAGCGCAAATTATATCGCAAGGATTTAGAAGGGTAGAAGAATAATGCCGACTAAAATGGATATGATGAAAAGAAATGAAACCACTTGGAGGCGAAAAATGTCAAAGAATGATTGCCTGCGATGATGATTGGTAAATATTAAACCTTTCCCGCAATTGGCGAACTGCTGTCCGCCAATAATGATATTTAGAGTTCGCCAACGGAGATATTTTTTCGCCCCTGCCTTGCTAGGCACGGCATATGACATTTTGTGTTTATTTGCTTCCACCCGTGTCCGATGCTCCTGTTTTGGTTTGTTTTTAGTGTATCGTTATTCCTTGATTTGAATAATGATCGTTTTATCCCATCGATGGCCGCGGCCTCGTACTGCAGCTGTATGCATGCAGCCAATTTTGTCACGTTTTTGATGTTATAACCTCCACAGACAGGAAATTCAATATCGAAATCCATTTGTCCGTAGCTAAGGACTACTGGTGTCTAAACATTCTTTACCACTTTCACCCTTCGGATAAATTTTTAAATCATCATCGATCATCCCTAAAATGTAGGCTGGTGTGCATTGGACCAACCCTGGTCTTACACTTTGTCTTAATATGCAAGGTATACAGTGGCATTATATTGAGGCTGTATGCAGGTGAATGTATAATTCAGTGCTATGTATGATACTTATAATACTACTCTAGTATTGTGGCATCATTTTAAATACATTATACATGTACCGAAGAAGACAACAATGTTTGTAAATGAATGTATAACATCTTGGATATAATCCTGTGACAGTATGTATGTTGCATGCATGCATTTGGGTTAAATACTTATATCATTTGCGGTTTCTGCCTATAATGTTGTATATGCATACTATACCCCATAGTTATTAAATATGTGTTTATACACATACAAACTTCTAGGCATCTGCTATAAAGAAACAGAAATTTTGAGCATGAAACGATAACTTATGATGCCAAACATGAAAATTGGAGGGTGGAATAGTTGGAACGTCTCTATACTTTGGCACTCAAGTACTATATACATTTATCCATGTCTAATACCTGCCTAATAGTGAAACTTGCTTTCAGTGAAGTTGAAGTTTCATAAATTTTGTCAATACTAAGAGACACCATCGGAGTCAATTAAATGTTATGATTGGGTTCCATACAGGGACTCAGCGGTCACACACAGGTGGCCTAGCTACCTTACTGTGTACCATATTATGTAATTGAAATACAATGGCAATGTATAGATTCATGTGTGGGTAAACCAGTTGATGACAGGGATATATGTATATGTATACATCACTGGTCGAAGCCAAAACGGCCCTTGACCTCAGCATGAAATGACAGAATCAATCATGGCAGACAATGTACCAAGGTTGTGTGTACATGGAGTGGATAATGGTGAATGTGGGTATGTGCATGGAATAATAAGATAATAAAAATTGTGGTAGCAATATACAATCAGAACAATACAATACATACATACATACATATTACATACATAAATACAGATAAGCACCACTGACAGCACATAACACTGAACATCACTCAACACCACTGACAGCACATAGAATACACTAAATTGGGGGGGGACAGGTGGGCAAGTCTTAACTGCATGGCTTTATAAATGAAATAGGCAGTTTGATAGTTAATTGTGTGATTATGACTAGACATGAGAAATATAAATTTGTCTTTTGAACACATGGAATTGAAATGGTAACAATGTCTAGAGGCAAATGTAAAATACGTGGATCACAAGTGAGAGTAAAAGGACAATCAACCAGAAAGTGAATCTCATCCTCAATAGAATCAGTTGTACAAATCGGGCAAGTGCGTTCATGTACAGGTTTTGGAGGCTTGCAGTGTTGCCACATTTTAATCATAACCTTGTGATCAGATGTGCGAAATTTGGTGTATGCCTGTCTGATTTTAGGATTGGTGATAGTTGTAAGATATTGTTCTGTGACCTGAGCATCAACCTTGAACAGTCTATAAGTTCTCAACCTGTTCCCCCCGGACTGAGTAAGACCCTGGTCATTGTTGATAACAGATGACGTTCTCTGTAAGGATTGATCCCCAAGTTGCTGAAGGGTTGCTTCCAAACAAGGAAATGTCAGGTCTAAATTAAAACCAAGATCAGTAAACATTTCCTTAACTCTGTGAAACCAAGTATTGTGACCCCAAAAACTCATTTGTGGAGATAATTCCAGTGTCTTCTGGATCAAAATTGGAGTATCAGATGACATTATACGATATAAATAATTCAATACAAGTGATGAACAGTGATATAATATATTATGTATGCCACATTCAGCTAGAATAGCGACATTGGTGCTGGTGTGGGAGACTCGTAAGATAAATTTATAATATTTCATCAGAACAATCTCTAGTGGAGCAAGATCATAAAGGCCCCAGATATCAGCGCCATACAAGAGTATGGGCTTAATCAATGTAGTAAATAGATGGTGAAGAACATTAAAATTAGTAATATTAAGTGAGATAATTTTAATTTGCAAATGGCTCAAAGATTTGATAGATTTGGATTGAATATTAGAAATGCATTCATTAAATTTACCATTCCAACTCAGCCAGATGCCTAGATATTTGAATTTATCGACAATTTGTAATTTTCTATCTATACGTATTTACGTGTCTATCTATATATAATATAGATATATAGATATATACGTACTAAGTTAACTAATAGCTTGCACAGATCTAGAACAACAGTTGAGGGTATACAAAATACTGCCATGATGTACAAAATCTGTACAATTATACTTAGTACTATGATAGTCTATAATAAAGCCCATTGGCTAGTCACTGTCAATAAAACATGTATATATTGAGTACATAACCTGTACAGATAGCTGGTAAATTCATGCAACATGTTCATGATGATGAATTATGACTATATCAGAATCTGAATCAATCAATTTGCATTAGTCAGAAGTAATGATTAATAATATGACCAAATGCATGCTAATCAATTTTTGCAGCAAAAAAACATGTCCAAAAAATATTGAATAAATGTCAAACAATAATATTTTATAGTATTTTCGAAATTGGACTGTATCCATTCCACACAAGTTTTGTATACTAGTAATCAAATTAATGGTATGCTGGTTTTGCCTTGATGCCAATTAGCAGATCAGGCAGTAATCGGTGTAGGAGCGATAGTAAGAGCAGTACGTAGAGTAATAGTAGTATCTGTAGTAGCAATTAGCCAGTGGGTTGTTGGCTACAGTTACTCCAATTGATATCCCAATAATGATCCACATGACGACAAAGCAGGCACACGCGGCAGCACTCAGCCCAATGCTGATGTTGGCATTAGTGGATGAACTGGAATCCGAAGGACTAGCCATTGCCTGCCAGAGAAATCAGCAATGGAGATCAAATATATAGTACATGCATTAGCAAACTTTACCAAGTGCCAACTTACCATGATGGCGAGGATCAGAGCAGGTACAAGACAGGCCAAAAATATCAGAGACGTACCACAGCAGACAAGACCAATTATAGCAAAAACAAGAGCAACAATTGCTTTGGTACTGTTGTCACCTTGAGGATGGGACACCACGGTGGTAGTGGCTGCTGGTTGAGAGGTCACAACCACTGTGTGGGCCTGTATGTATTAAGAACACATGATCAAGAAATACACAAGATGTCTTAGTCTAAGATTTATTATTGTTGTTCTCTATTAACATCATTCAGGTTCAGATTCCACTTATATAGTCTAGGAGTTACTTACCGGCATTGGGGCAGAACCTAATTAAACAGAAAAGATGAATACAATCATAAAATCAGATAATCACAATAAAATATCTTAAAATCCAGTAACACCAACATGATCTACATTACCAGTATGTAAGTATTATTTCATGATTGTTAGACTAAGTATTAAAATACATCATAAAGTACAAGAGATAGTCATAGTAATTTAAATTGTATTACATGCAGTGTTAAGAACATTACTGATATTGTGGAGTATTATTACAATTTCTAGGTACTGTTTATGATAACAATGCTTGTCAGTAGTACTGTAATAGTAGTACTATTAGAAACTAACATTACAATGCAACTGTGATTATCATGCTTAACATGCAATTTCCAGCAGATTAGAACAGAACTAATAGTACACATCAGACTTGGTCTTTGAATGTGTATCTAAATACAACTTCTTAAGTGCTGTAAGAATACATTGCATATACCGTATAGCGGGAAATATTCGCCGGACTAAATTTTCGCGGATTTCGCAGTTTGCCTAACATCCGTGAAAATTTTATCCGTGAACTAGGCGTTCTCGCTGTTCTGTCGCGTGACTCTGGCCAGCATCCGCGAAAATTTTATCTGCGAATTTCATTTTTGGAGCCATCCGCGAAAATTTTGTCCTGCGAAAATTTCCCGCTATACGGTATACTACTAGTAGGCTAAGCATAAATGCAGTCCAACTTGCCCATGCTTGTCAATAGAGGACATACCAAATCTACCTACTTCTTGTTAAAGGCACTTACTGTCAGTATTGTATGGGTGGCAGGGTACATATTGAGCTAGGGAATGAGTGAAGTGTACATACTAGCCAGGAAATGTATTAACCAGATTAAGCAAGTGGTATTATCAGTATTAATTCAAATATTACTGTTGCAGTTACTGTAGCTATTCAAACCATTAATTGAAGCACAATAAAAACATTTAAAAATGAAAAAGTATGTAGGGATAACAAGCAAAAAAGGGAAGGAACAAGGTAGGAATGAGTGCATGGAGTGAGAAGACCGTCGGAGTGAGCAGCATGTTGGAATGAGAAGACTGTCGGAATATAACAATCCCTAGATCAACAGTTGCAGACACTATAGTGTGTATTGCACAAGAAATCACAGTGGTTTTTGGTGGGTTGAGGTGATAATTGCATTTGGCATGTCCACTGAACTTGGGCTGAGTTCATGACCACAGGAATGTAATTACAAAAGACAGTTGTGGTACTGTAACAAGCAAATAAAACCTAACTGATCCCGTGGACATGCACTATATTTTTGTAAACATGCTGTTAGGGACAATTTTTCTTAAAGTTTGTATGGAACTCATAAACCAAGACCATAGAGTAATACTAGCTAATAGTATATGAACTAAGAATTGACATATCATTCATACCATACGACGGAGGCTTGCTATCTTGAGGTGGATAGCCCTGTTGAGGTGGATAACCCTGTTGAGGTGGGTAGCCCTGTTGAGGTGGGTAGCCCTGCTGAGGTGGGTAGCCCTGCTGAGGTGGGTATGCCTGATTGGGGTATTGCGGATTATAGGGCTCATTCGTCGGTTGATATTCTGAAAAGTAAAAGAAGTAATATTTTGACGGTCATTGATAACCAAGTAATATTAATCAGAACAAAATCACCGTATAATTATACAATTATGCGCTTATTTATCCAGGGCTTCGAGAAATTATCTTGCACTTGACATGGCTCGTACGATCGATCCGAAGAATCGATCGAGTTACTACTTAGTGATCTGCCCATAGTAAACGCGTCGAAGTAGAATCATGCATGTAGGCCCGTTTATATCTTATTTTAGACTGATAACACATAAATTCACGCTGATCCATTTGCTCAAATGATAATAACTTATCGGGTTGTCTTGTTACAGGTTATTTCACCGTGTTCTCTTCCGATTGTGACGAGCGATTACTTGCCTATAATAATATTATTATACTATTACCATACGGGATTCCAATGATTTCGAGAAATTATCTTGCACTTAACATGGCTCGTACGATCGATCCGAAGGATCGATCGAGTTACTACTTTGTGATCTGCCCATGGTGAACGCGTCAGAGTATCATGCATGTAGGCCCGTTTATATCTTATTTTCGACTGGTAACACATAAACTCACGCTGATCCATTTGTTTGAATGATAATAACTTATCGGGTTGTCTTGTTCCAGGTTATTCCACCGTGTTCTCTTCCGATTGTGACGAACGATTGCTTGCCTTCAATATAAAATTATTTTCCGAACTGTGACGCTTCTAGTGGGTGGGGTAAATGCCAGGCGCGCAATTCAATTCTTAAATTATTACTTCATTTTCACCGCAGTACTGTTACTATTTCGTACTGACGCAGAAGGGATGTATTAATATTATTAGTCTAACATATTATAGTAAGGTGAGATAAAAAATTTCTCTGATTTTATCAATTTTCCCAGAGGTACTATAGATATAGATTCCTATGGTGCCACTAAATGCCAGTAGTAACTTTTCCTAATGGTATACAGTGGAAACTCATCGAGACAAACTATAATTATACAAGGAATCCACAAAATCTGATCTTGTTAGCAGATGCTCACCTTAATTTATCGGATTTCCTCACTATAAACCCATATTAATTATCAATATAGAAGGCCGTAGGAAGCATGTGTAAAAGTGGTAAGGCTTTATAAATATTACTCTGCTCACTTTACTCCCAATAACCCAGACATATACTGTTTACTGTACAATGACCGAGTAATGACATGCTTCTTACCAAACATACACTTTGGGGATTGAAAAGAGAGAGGGTGATAAAGTTTCTCACCAACAGAGAAGAGTGTGATTTGTTGCACTTATGCTATGATAGCACCATGCTTATTGACTAATTTTATGACTAATATAGTGACATCAGGGTTGAATACACCATTATGACATATGAATTATGATGTAATGAAAAGATGGCAGAAGTGGAATTTCAAAAGTGGCCAAGGCCAAGACCTTACCAGCCGCACCGCTTCCTATGGTCTTGATATACTCAAACACGGTTTGTATTCTTAGTAGCAATTCACTTTGAAGGGTGTTTAACAAGTAATGTCATAATATTTAGTTTTAGATCTACTGCATGCTCAATTTTAATTTGTCATGAGATCCTATCTATGCATGGAAAAGGACCTCATGAGACATCAACCCAGTTAAGCGTTTGCCTATAAATGTACATCTCACTTATTATTATTTGTTAATGTGTATACACTTCAAGGCTTGATTATACATAATTATACTGAGTAACTTCTATAATAATATGTTAGAATTTATTCATAATACTAAATAAGGCACTAAATTTATCAAGATAAATTGCTGTAACATTGAACATACAATGAATATCAATTCAAACAAAAATGTAGGTATTCGAGTTACATAACAATATAATGCAGAATGCGTAATATGATTATTACTATTATCATCCAAAGGCCACTACTTGACATCAGTAGAATGAAGTACTGTACTAGTAAGATGAACATACTAGACAGCGATATGAGGTGGTACCATAGTAAGAACAGTACCGAGAGTAGGAGTAGTATACAGTGTAGTAGTAGGAGCATATTACATCATATCCGCGACTGGGAGCTAAGGCATTATGGACTCCAATTCCTACTGCAGTAATAAAGACAATGCCAAAAACGCAGACACAAGTAGTAATACTTAGACCAATACTGATCTTGGCATTAGTGGAAGAACTTGAGTCTTGAGGATTAGACAGAGCCTAATTAGAAAGATCAGAGAACCAATAAATCAGTTTGATATCAAAAATTCTGATAAAATCAAAATTGCCAACCGAGGAACAGTATGGCAACCTACCATGACAGCGAGGATCAGGGCAGGGATGAGGCAGGCCAAAAATACAATGGACGTCCCACAACATACGAAACCAATGATAGCAAGAATGAGAGCAGCAACAGCTTGTGAACTGTGGTCTTGTTGAGGCCTGGGTACTACAGTGGTGGTGGTTGTCGGCTGCGAGGTAACAACCACTGTGTGGGACTGTATTATTAAAGAGCACAAGTAATGGTCACAGTTAGCTACAATAAAAGCAACTCTGCATATTACACTCACGTACTTGTGTTTGTGGTACATCTAAGGAAACAAAGATACACATTCATATAATATGTACACAATGTCATGTAATAATTATTTGTTACATGTTGTGTATAATAGGAGGATTACAGAAATTTGTGTACTGCCATCTCTTATGCACATTTCTTTTATTTTCGGTGATTTTATTTATGGCGAGAATTTATAATTATAGTTCTATAAGCTACATAATAATTGTAGCCTGTTTAGGTGTACATCAGCAGGATAAAGTGATGAAATTAATGATTACCTGGGCATAGGCATATGAACACACTGGCCTAATGTGAACACTCTCATCCCCAACGCAAATACAATGCCCTGTAGTGAACACGTACTGCAATGTAGTGAACACACACTGCCCTGATGTGAACACACATTGCTCTGATGTGAACATACTTATCGCCCGATGACGTCATACATCAAAGGAGCCGACAGGAAGGTATTTGCAATACTACCCAAAATTTTGGGGAGTATTGCATAAGTGCCCCATGCAATTGCCTTTTATGGAGGCTGCTTTGTCTCCTGTCACTTGTGAAAATCATTAGTGTCACCAGGGAAGCCTATCAAATTACACCTCAATAGTCTTAACACTCCTAATATGGTAAGTGTAAAAGTACACAATTACAATTTATCAATAACACTTGCCCGATGATGAGCCTGGAATGACCCACACCTTTCTTATAGGCGTCTATAATAGCCACACATTTTGCGATAAACTAGTTACCATATTATAGAATTATTAGGGCACATTGCTTTTACTACCCTCGCCCTAAATTCTATACGGTAACTATTACATACTACCCCAATATGGAGCACTACCCCGATATGAACACATACTCCCACATATCGAACACACATTACCCTGTTATTAACACACTGCCCTGACGTGAACACACACCCCGATGTGACGTACTGCTGTGTGCTACAGGAGTGATAAGTGATAAATGATAATCTCAGGGTCTACTCCCAGTAATCTCTACCACTGCTACATCACATCTAGACAGGCTTAGTCAGAGTATTGTACATACCTATGCATGCCATAGTCATAGTGGCTATAACTATGACATATATCGCAAATTCAATGTAATTCACTAGCCAAATTATTTTTACACCAAACGTTTCGACAGCTGACTGCTGTCTTCTTCAGTGGTATGGAATACAGGGTGTGAGTGCGTCTTTTATGCGTGTGGTGACAGGTGATGATAAGATGATGTGTGAATAATAATAAGGCGGGTGGTGAAATGATGTAAGAATCCAAGGATGTTACAAAGAAACTCGCGAGCTAGAAACCGACCTCTATTTTCAGTGCAGACAACTAGAGTTTACACTACAACCAGGCCACTTCCAGGAACTTGAAGAACACCGCGTTTCCCTTACAAATCATGTGTACCAGAAGTCCAAAGCCACCCAAATCCGCAAGTTTAATAGCCTCCTAGAACGTAATCGTAAGAGTAGCAGTAAACTGGCCCCCAGAAACTGGGTTGTAAACCTTTCCTCGAAATCCCTTACCCAGCCCCAACAGTCAGTCCTCGCAAAAGGCCTTAATTTTGCTGTAGCCCCAAAGAAAATCCCCACTCCAAAGATTGTAGCCTCTGTAGAAGATGCCCTAAGGCGAACCAACCTCCCTAAAGACACAGTAGATAAAGCCCGCTCCCAGGTCATAGGTGCCCTTAATAAAGCTAAGAAAACAACCACTAACCTCTACCCGGAAGAAACCAAAGCCCTTAGCCAGTTACAGAAAGATACCAGCCTCATGATACTCCCTGCCGATAAAGGCCGTGCCACTGTAGTTATGGATAGAGAGTCTTACGACAATAAAGTAACAAGCATGTTGTCAGATACCGCCACCTATAAACCACTCCCTAAAGACCCTACCCCTTCACTCCAGAGAAAGATGAACTCCATCCTTTTAGACCTACATAGATCAGGCCACCTCTCTAAACCCCAGTATAACAAACTACATAGCTCAGCTGGTCACATACCCTTACTCTATGCCCTACCCAAGATTCATAAACCAGAAGTCCCCCTTAGGCCCATAGTCTCCTTCGTAACATCTCCTACATATGCCCTCTCCAAACACCTAGTTGACATCCTGTCCCCTTTAGTAGGTAAAACAGAACACCATGTCCGTAATTCCTTTGATTTTGCCAAATTTATCACCTCACAGACAGTAGAAGTAGATGAACTCCTCGTGTCCTTTGACGTTGTATCCCTTTTCACAAAGATACCGACCCAGTTAGCCACCAAAGTAGCTCGTCAGCGTCTCCAAGATAAACCAGCCTATCCAACCGAACCTCCTTGACCCCTGATGAAATAGTGTCCCTTCTAGAACTATGCCTAGATGCCACCTTTTTCGCTTTCCGTGAAACATTCTACCAACAGATCCATGGCACCGCAATGGGATCCCCAGTGTCAGTCGTAGTTGCAGACCTAGTAATGGAGGATATAGAATCTAGAGCCCTCGCCACTTACCCCCGTCCACCTAAGTTCTGGAAGCGTTATGTAGATGATACCTTTTGTGTCCTCAAAACTCAAGAAGTAGATAAGTTCCACCACCACATCAATTCCATAGAAGAGACAATACAATCTACAATAGAGAAAGAATCTGAATCAAAACTAGCCTTTTTAGATGTACTTGTTTCCCATAGCCCTGATAAGACCCTGAACACCACAGTTTATAGGAAACCCACCCACACAGAGAAATACCTAGATTTCCATTCCAATCATCCCATTGCACACAAGTTAGCTGTAATAAGAACTTTAAACCACCGAGCCCACAACCTCCCATCTTCACCCTCTGCCGTAGATGAAGAAGAAGAAAGAGTAGCCCAGGCCCTCGAGATAAATGGATACCCTAGGAATCTAATCGAAAACCCACCACAATTGACCCAAGCACAGCCTAGCCAAGATGAAACCTCCTCCAATCCCACCTTTGTTACCATCCCCTATGTAAAAAACACATCAGAAGCAATCCGACATATCCTTACCCCCCTAGGAATAAAAACAACCTTTCAGCCCATAAATACCCTTAGGCATCTGATAGTTCACCCCAAAGATCCCATCCCTAAAGAAGATAAAGCAGGAGTAGTGTACCAGATCCCATGTAGTGATTGCCCACAAACATACATAGGCCAGACTGGACGAACCTTAGGACAGAGACTAAAAGAACATAAGAAGGCAGTAAAAGATAAGAATACGTTGACGTCAGCCTTAGCAGAACATACATGTCAGACAGGCCACATCGTAGACTGGTCTCAAACAGAAATTTTAGGAACAAGTCAAAATACCTCAAGAAGATGCCTATTAGAATCATGGATGATCCAGAAAGAACCACACACATTAAACAGAGAACTTGGAACATTACCCACCACATACCAACAACTATTTTAGTCCCCCAGTACTTATTATTATTCTTACATCATTTCACCACCCGCCTTATTATTATTCACACATCATCTTATCATCACCTGTCACCACACGCATAAAAGACGCACTCACACCCTGTATTCCATACCACTGAAGAAGACAGCAGTCAGCTGTCGAAACGTTTGGTGTAAAAATAATTTGGCTAGTGAATTACATTGAATTTGCGATATATGACTACACCTAGCCGTTCAACCATTTTCGCAACTATGACATATGTAGCTGTGTAATACTCTGGCTATTGCTTGTTATCACTAAGAGCATCGTATGTGTTCCTTACAAAGTCATGGTGTACAGCCTTGGATATTTCTTAAAGCCAGACAAGTGTAATTGCCATTTCCTGTACCAAATGCGTTATGGACCTATATTCCAGGGTTCCTATAACAATACTCAATACACGCACAACTGATATCCCAAAACACCAACATTATGACGTGTAGAACTATTACGTAGCATGTAGACATGTAAAACTGTATGAACTCTTACCAATTAGCTTTATTAAAATTAGATTAGTATACCTACACCAAAGGAAGTGTGGATATACGTCATATATATCTAAGTGTGAAACACTTCTCCTCTGATCCTTCTATACAACATTTCACAGCTTCGATTACATCATTGTATTATACTATACATCTGACGGTATATTAATTTTAAAATTATTATCGGACATGACATTAGATGGTATTAAGGTACTATCAACCTCAAGCTGTTATATAGGTGACATCTTAGATCGGGAGTCTTATGCCACATCACAATCAGACCATATGCTGTACTTTATAGGTACTACATTCAATTTGTATAATTAGGTAATAGGGGGATCCGTACATACCAGAGCAACGGGGAGGTTTATATTCACCTTGGTACACATGGCCCTGCTGTGGAGGGTATCCTTGTTGTGATGGGAGTCCCTGCTGTGGAGGGTATCCTTGTTGTGATGGGAATCCCTGCTGTGGAGGGTATCCTTGTTGTGATGGGAATTCCTGCTGTGGAGGGTAGTCCTGTTGGGGATGGTAGTCCTGATTGATGTATTGGGGGTTATAGGGATAAGTGGTCGTTTGTTGTGCTGAAGAGTGGCATAAGAACAATTGTCATAAATATATTGCCATTTAATATAAAGTAGATTTTAGCTCTAAATCAGGTCCTGCAACTTCTATAGTAAGTGCCTAGAAGTCATAATTCTGGAGTTTTCTTTTAGCCATGCCGCTAGATCCTTTAGGTTAGGTTAGGTATACTTATTTAGACTGGGGGGGGCACTAGCCCATCCTCTACTAAACACCAGACGAAGTACCCTGCGGTCTGTCAACTACAATCAAGACTAGCTAGACGGCCGCGCCGTAAGAATTGGATCTCCTTGTACAGAAGATCCAAAGAACTTATTTAAGTTAAACTCGACGGATCGGCTACACACAGACTTACACTCATCCATTGGTAGTGACTGACTCAGTACAATGTCTACGTCCAGCGAGTCGTTAAGGGCCAGTTGATCTCTTCTCTTCTAATCCGGTCGAGACGAATGCTTACCTTACGAGCGTAAGATACTGAGAACTTCCGGACACTTTACAAAGGACTCCATCTGATTTCAACGGCCAGCAACGCTGTCCGATCTAGTCTGGCGTAGCCTACCCTTGATTCGCCATTTTATTTTGTTGAACGTTTTCGTCTGCTTGCGGACAGGATTAGTCTAGCTAGCTAGACCGTCCCTAAGAAACGCCGAGGGGCGAAAAAGGGAAGGGACGGTCTAGCCCAAGTAGCGATTAGTTCACACCTGCCAACTAACAAATAGCACATATAGAGTTTCTACGGCTCACCATACACCCCGTACGTGTTAGCATAACCATATCCTATGCTCTAACTCAGGTTAAATTATGTGTGGGAGGACAGAAGGAAGCAAGAAAAGAATAGATCTAGTGTTGTTTTGTCGATTATGCAATGATTCTTCGTCAGAATATCGGTACTCTCAATTTGTATCGTTCATCGTGAACATCGACGTCTCTAACCACTCTGTGAACGCATCGCAGACAAACTACGTTCGTAAAAGTATTTCATCTGTTCGTTCATCAGAAATAAAAGCGAAGATAGAACTAGGACTGAATATGTTGGTTCTCATTCCTTCGTTTGCAATAATTCTTGATCGGCGAATTGCCGTGAACGGTCGGGAGACATGCGATCGTAGCATGTCCTTGCAAAACACTAGTAATTGCATTCATCTGACTGTCAGAAGGGTGAATATTCCCAGCTACCGACGACGAGTACATACAGTGGACCCTCACTTATCCGAACACCTTGGGACCGAGGGGTGGTCGGATATGCGAAATGTTCAAATAACTGAAACGGGACTGAATGCATTATGATATGTCAATATATTACTCATTATTTGGCTACATGTTGGCTAGAAAGTAAAACACAACAAATGGTTTGGAACTTTTCCATGATCCCTATTATTGTTTTCATTTCGACTTCCGGAATGAAACGCTCGTCTACATCTAAGACGTGCTCCTACACGTAACCACAACAATGCATTTATATTATAATTTATATTGCGCGAAAAAGATGGCCGATTTCGAACGCCGAGAATGAAAAATTGGGCTGAAACTCGTGCTTTGAAGCTTCGACGAACATAATAATTATAACGAAGGTTCTTCTGAACCTAAGGAAGACCCTTTTTAACTCGAATTACTTGTTTGCTGACTGTTCAAGTACGTGTACCTATTATTATTATTCACCACTAAGGCCAAATGGCTAATGTGCCAATAGCTATCCCTGGAAATTTGGTGTCCGGATAATCCGAGCCTCCGGATAAATGAGGGTCCACTGTAGTATCATCCTCAATGACACTTAGCAATTAACTAAACTGAATCAATGAATATCATTGCCAAGATTCTTGGCAGTAGCATTTCATTGGTTGATGGTCACGCGCTCAGGTGTGAACTAATCGCTACTTGTGCTAGACCGTCCCTTCCCTTTTCCGCCCCTCGGCGCCTCTTAGGGACGGTCTAGCTAGCTAGACTAGACTAAAAACACCTAAAAACTGTAACACGTGACCCCCCAGGGGCCTGTCACTGGAATTTTGGTCCCGAAAATTTTGGTCCGGGGACCAAAATTTTCAGCAATTTTTCCTAAAAATCTTGGTCCAGGACCATTTTTTTCAAACATTGTGCTAAAAATTTTGGTCCCCCTCTGAAAATTTTGGTCCCCCTCTGAAAATTTTGGTCCTGGACTGTATGTTCAGGTGGACCAAAATTTTCAGTGTCATTTCTGAAAATTTTGGTCCAGGACCATTTTAAATAAATATTATAATAAATAATAGTATAAATAATATAATAAATAATAGTATAAATAATATAATATATAAATAATATAATAAATAATAGTATAAATAATATAAGAGTACTTTAAGACTTAGCTTAAACTACATTGTTTACAAAACCAGTCAACATTGGCATTCAACACAGCTTTCTTACTGACAGATACACACCTAATATGGTACCAATGTTTACAATTAGTACACTCTATCATGTTCAATTGCGGATCGTCTGGCATCCTACATATGCAGTAAAGTTGAATACACTGGCTTGATTTCACATGATCTTTACATCTCCGTCTTTTTATGAGGGGAAAAGGTGTAAGCTTGCCATCTATTAAACATTTTACAAAATGTGTTCGCATATCCTCCTGTTTATACGCTTGCGAGCCTGGTGAAATTCCATGCACAATTGCAGTAGCATTGGCTATAGCAAACAAGCCACAATCACTAGTACCTGACTGCATGTGTATGTCCATGATGTTGATATTCAGTTCAGACTTGTTGCTCTTTGAAGTCATAAGGGATGCCACTTGCTGTTTAACATGGAAACCAATGCTTTTGTATAGGCTGTCATACACCATCACAACATTCTCTGCCTTTGCTCCAACTGTACTAACTGTAAGCCAATGTCCGCGGCCATCAAACAAAATCTGCACAAAGTCTTCTGTCTTTGGCTTGAATGCACATATTTCTTATCGTTTATATACCTGCGCGATTATCCTAGCACCTTTCTCATTGGTCGAAAGTTATCCTTACACTTCATCGTATCCGTTACCTTTCTATTGGTCGACATTTTATCCCTCCACTCTGACGTCAGAATGGAGGGATAGAATGTCAACGCTGCGTAATAGACCACTTCTCGCTTCGTAGGCAGCTTCTACTAGAGAAGAAACGCAGGGATCTCCTCTATATTGGCGCTTTATACGGGGGATACTTTAAACTGTGACACCGGACCAAAAATTTCAGAGGGGGACCAAATTTATCGCAAATTCTGGTCCGCCCGGACCAAAATTTTCGTGACACCTGTCACCCAAATTTGGCCTTTGGCGCCCCGACCGAGTACCGGTATGTTACTATGTACCATCATAGATACTCTATACCGGTATCTATGGTACCATCACAACATTAAGGCGGGGTCTGGTAATACCATTTAAATCCAGTCACGCGTCGTGCCGCACCCAGTTGACCTCCCATCCGATACGCGAGTAGGATACGTACTGGATCCAGGTTCTGTCAGAGGCTATTAAGAGATCCCTGAAGTGAAGAATTAACTTTCGATATCAGACTCATAATGGCTCAACGTGAGTTCTCGCGCCCCAGGCTAAGTGAAGTTGTGCAGTCAGTGATATTAGGCCCGTCCACGTCCACCCCAGCCGTCATCCACGGGGACGTTAGGGTGGAAAATTAGCGTAAAAGATGTTAGACTAATGCGTGACTTATATTTAGTGGCGAAGACGTGGGTACGTAACGCCAGTACAACCTATATAGACTCATCAGTGAAATTCAACCAGGTTGCTCCTCACAGTGACACGCGCACGTTCGGTACTGAGCGGCACTCACAAATCGGGTCTTTTAAGGGTAATATTACTCTAAATTATCCAGCAATGCCGAGTTAATCCGAATAATACCCAGTATAGCTGATGTATGGGACAGAATTGAAGGGAGAAGTGTCACCGGAAGTTGTTAGTCGGTTGCCTATTTTGCGAACTATTGACCACTGCACTAGTACTATGGAGGTCAGTGTTTTATTGTCCAGTTTTAATGAAACAGTAGCCGTGAAATGAAGGAAATAATTATAGTTTCAACACTGATTTCTTCCCACCACATCATACCGTTGATATTCATATGTCTTTTGATTTCCCACACAGCTTACCAAGATCCGAATTACCCACAAAAACAGGACTACCCACCTCAACAGGGCTACCCACCTCAACAGGGCTACCCACCACAACAGGGCTACCCACCACAACAGGGATATAGCCAGCCACCACCACAATATGGTATGGAAGAGGTCATTCATGAAACATGAAACTACACGTATGTACTTATGTACATAAGAAAAGCTTTGTTAGAGATGTTTGCCATACCCATGGGTTATGGTTGAACTCTAGACTACTTGGTGATGTATGGTGATTGCTGGAATTCTGACACCATACCCCTAATACGTATGTGCATACTTCACTACCATTTGGGTTGCTGTAATAGACCATTGCATTGCACATTATGTCAATTTGTGATGCAATCCAAAGGTTAAATTGAAGGAAGTTAAATGGATTTCACTTTCTGTCATGATGAAGTAAATACCCGGTGTACCATTCGCTGGTTGGTGAAGTCACTAATTATTATCATGCTAAACAATAACCAATGAACTTACCATTCACAATGGTGAAAAATGTGAACAGTCGTAAATCAAGTGATTTGTGAATTTATGTCTCATGACAATTTCAGACACTGTAGTATCACGAGTGTGCTATTTCATGCATACATGTCTGTGTATTATGCATCTGTGTGCTCTACTACTGATTCAGTGTGATGTCACCTACGTATCACTGACAGTCTATTTATTCCATTCTGTAGGACAACCACAACCACAAGTACGTAAGCATTGAGTTTTGCTGAAGATAGTACTGTACTTGATTTGAGAAGCTGAGTTTGTGTCCGACCTTTGATAAGATAACATCAAATTCATACTTCACTTACACACACACTATTTCTGTAAGGTGTATTGCACGTTGGTAGTTTGTATCCACCTTTGGCCCATGATGTGGATCCCACGTTTTTCACGTACCGATGTCTTTCTATTGTTAATGTACATACATACAACCAATTAAGAAGGACTACCATTGTTTATTGAGAAATAAGATTTGTTGTTATATAGAATAGAATGGATATGTGTTAGATGTACTTGTGTTGTATTGCCGTCCCCTCTAGGCGACCTCCAACACAGTGGTTGTTACATCTCAACCAGCAGCCACCACCACTGTGGTAACCAGGCCGCAAGAAGACTACAGCTCCAAGGCTATGGTTGCTCTAGTCCTCTCTATAATTGGACTTGTTCTTTGTGGATATTCCCTCTTGGTGCTGGCCTGCTTGATCCCTGCTCTGATCTTGGCAATTCTGGTATGTTTACTTCATATTCCATGATGTTAACTATGTCTACAACATTTCTGATATGTGTGGTTCTCAGGTTTTGCAAACAGTCAATATGACAATATTGTTATTGTACATGTACATAGCGCTGGGCGGTATCAAAAAATATCAGATTCGGTATATTGCCAACATTATACCGCGGTATTACGGTATACCGAGTCTTAAGGTTATAGTTGGGCATTGAAATAACTTAATCCTCGATTTAATAATAATGAAATAAATGAACATAAATAAATAAATAAATAATCCACTACTTTGTCGTCCTCGTTAACTCGGAGTGCAAAGTACTTCAAAATATCAGATTTAGCATTCATCTTATCGACAAGATGAAGTTCATTGCTCGGATCACCCGTATCGCTCGTTCGCTGATCAAAATTTAAACTTGCAGCCGACGACGTCGCCATTTTGACAACATTCTCTCATTCCGTGTAACAACGTATTACTCCGCACACGCACACTTTTCGTGCTCGTAATCATGGCTGTCGCAGCAATAGTTTCGAAGGATTCAGAACACATCATTTCAGGACGAAATTTGTTATCTCAGGAATATATTACTTAAAATACCGGTCAAACCTTAGAGAATACCGTGATATAACGATATCTCGGTATAGAAAAAAGTCAGCCGGTATCAAAACCGTGCACAAATAATACCGCGGTATTACTATATATTCGGTATGCCGCCCAGCGCTACATGTACACATGTTGCAATGATTTCTCCCCCTAGCTGATGATCAATACAGCCTAGATTTAGTTGTTAGTACTGATTATATTGTGTTTGCAGTTTGTAATTTTATGAAGCCACTCATTTCTGCTGTTGAATGATGTGCCACCAGATTTTAGGAAATGTGTGTATAATATTATATGTATGTGTATCAAATCAGCTTGAAGGAAGATGCACTCTACCTGGGTACCACTTTGAATATCCTATTGTTTACGGTTACCCACATTGAATGAGATCACCCGATACCTGATATTGAATGGGAATTCGTATCAAGTAATATTAAATGTATGATGCCAATGTAACAAGACTGCAAACGTTTCATTGATTTAGGCCTAGTTCTTTGTTGGGATATTCAAGGGTGGACTGGGTGAGCCTAGATCTTTCACAGCAATAACCATAATATAGTGGGATTAATTTGAATCTAATTGAAGTATATTCGACACAACAGTTTATGTTGTACGGGTAGTGGATTATTATCTACCGATTTTAGCACCCTATGTAAAAGTCACCTCTTGGCTGTGAATCTTCAATTCTACCCAAACTGGGTAAGGCTTATCTTTCACATTTCCGTGGTTATCTTCTTAGCATCAAGTAGATAATAATCCACAACCAGTACTACACTGAACCCGACAAACAACAACCTGATAGGCTAAAAATCCAGCCAATACTCTGCTTAGTAGAGATTGACAACTCCGAACATTGCCCAGTGCTAGTGATGTACTTTTCGAAAAGGCCTTATAACACGTTGGCAAAGAAATGAATATTACCGATTGGGGTCGAAATCCTTTATCAAGAGTTGAATGTCACTCATTTAGCAAGGAAGCATGGCATTTAGTTCACTCACCCCTTCAGCAATAAAAACCATAGTGGCTCATAACGAGTGATAATTATTACTATTGCTTCACTGTGTTGATTTTCTGCAGGCTTTATCAAGTCCAAATGAACACAGTGCCTCAACCAATGCGAATATCAGTATTGGCCTCAGTATTGGAAGCTGTGTTACCTTTGTGGTCGTCATTATTGTGGCCATTGTGGTACCCGTTGTCATCCAAGCCGTTGCAGTTGCTGCAGTTGTAGGCTCTGTGTCTACCATTACTACTTAACAGCCTTGTTGCAGCTTGCTGTATTCAACTTGTTGTATTGTAGGGCTTGTAAGACAGTACTTATTATTATCTCTCGTATTAACCCCAGACCTTGATACAACTTGTAGTTTATTCTAATATTTTCGTTACCTCGACTTGTGTGTCTGGTAGTTGTAGTCATTCTTACTAGGTTATGTTTGCATTAGACAAGCAAATTGAGCAAGAATAACATTACACGTTATAAATCAATATTTCTGTGTGTGATGTGAGTTACAGTTGGATTGGGTTAACAATATTATATGTACGTGTTTTGGTTTGGAGTTGTTCCTAATGATACACTGCCCACTGTATGCATGCCCGTATTTTCACATGCACTCGCTACACACCATAACAAGGGATGTGGCACAAAGCATTTTACATGTGTACACACTTACGCCTGTACATATATTATGCACAGATGTTATATTACATATAATATTAAATTTTGAATGTATACAGTATGCGTATGTGTACATCTATGTAAACGCTCTGGATGTTTAATTCTTTTGGGAGCTTGGAGTAAGGGGGTGTATATGTGGGAGCAGGGGGGTTATTTCAAATTCCCTTCCAACCTGAAAAATGTACCCCACCCCTCTGGAGATATTATCAATATCATATTTGTCTTCATTCTTTGAAAATATTTATTGTAACATGCTATGTTGCTTTACCCTTTTTTTATAACTACGTTAATGTTATTTCAACTGTGATTTTACACACACGTACACAAGGACAGTTCTTCAGTCAAATTCAACTGAGTTCAAATAGAAAGCTGAGTAGTCTCTTCTCGTTACTTCAGTCATTAAAATTATATATTATAGGATCAATTAAAAACCTCCCCATACCCTTCCAAAACACATTCAAGAAGTACGTTGTTTAACATGCCACTACACTTATGTATGTCACTATGTGTTACCTCGAGCTCAATTAAGGAGAGTAACAATACCAATATAAAAACAGCCTAACTATATTGTCCCTACCTCTTCCTATGGTGCTGTCAAATCAGCCCAACAAATGACAAATTTGAGTGGACACTTTGAAATCACTGATCATCATTCAGTACTGCGTAGGTATGCAAGCATGGTGTAGAATGTGGCACCTGTCTGTATGGTCCCCACCAGGAGACAATCACAAATTGACGCATAACATGGGCTGCCTTGACTATGATGCCCACCCAAGCATGAAGAATGTCTCAATACCATATGTACAAGTATAGGCAGTTGTGGGCAGGATGACTATAAGACTCCACAGAATGGTGTGATAAGCTAAGGGTTGATATTATTATTATTGATGATAAGATATGGAAATAATTAAAAATGTCATTATTAGCCAAGAATGGACAACGTATAAAAGGATGTCCAACCTCATTCATACGGTATGGACGGAAAGTTTCGTGGGACAAAACTTTCGCGAATTGCTCAATTTTGTGTTAAGTTAAGTATTGAACTTATAATAGATTGAATCAAAATGAGTACCAACAAATGTACTAAAAATAACCCGTGGGATGAATATTATTTGTCTTGCTTCAGAGGGTAGCGAATTCCATACTTATGTACCAGGAAAAGTAATGGTGTTATTCCCATGCATGATTGGTGGAGACTTGAGGCAGATGGAAGCCATCAGTGGTAAGCAGCTCTTGTCTTATTCTGATGCAGGTGGGAGGATGGAGTCATTGATACTGACAGGTAGTCAGGAGCTAAGCTGGTTTTAGCTTGAACATTTGGGTAGCCATATAATATGTATGGGTATATATGTATATAAATGGTATAGTTTATGCCTCGTTGCAAGGTTAGACCATCCTAAACTCTTCCTGACCTGTGTGCCAGAGGTTTGCTTGGGTACCTTGAGGATAATACGTCCAGCGAAGTTTTGGAGTCTCAGGATCCCCAGCTTGGTTGATAGTTTCAGGGGACAATAATTCCACACCATATACCTATAGGTATACCATCAGGAGAAAATACCGATTGACTGTAAACGTTTTTATCATGTTTTTTATGTACAATTCCTTGACATTAATATTGGTCCAAAATCATCTTTCATATCTTCGATTGACTTCAATCGACTTAAATTCGCTGTACAGTGTACTGAAACAGCAACAGTTCATCGTTCAGGTGGAACTTTATGGATAATATTATTTACAGACCATATACATTTTAAGATAATCTGTGGTGCTGGGAAAGTCGACCATTGAAGGTCATCCTCTCACAACGGATCCATGTGCCATACTCAGAATAAAAAACAAACTAACCCTGGTCACTAATCTAATTATGGTAGCTAACCAAGGGGATTACTTCGTAGGGAGCATTAATTTTTATCAACTTAGAACATGCACTTTATTGTTGACGGTACGGATTAGTCTGGCGTAGACGACCCTTGATCCACCATTTTATTTTGTTGGGGCGGAAAGGGTTGCCGGTCACCATGGAAAACTCTAAATGCCTATGAATATAATTACCTGATAATGAATGTTATTATAAAAATCACGACCAAGAACCCTGCGATGTCGTGCAAGTACGAACATAACCGATGACTAGTCTCGCGTAGCCCAGACCCGTAGTCTGGTTGGCCAGACCCTAGATTAACCGCCTCCCGCGGATTAGGGTCTGGTTGCGCTCGTATACAACTTTTGTGCAGAGTGGGCGTAGTCAACGTAAAGTCTCGGTTTTTAACGCGTACCACCATGGTAATAAATAGTGTAATAGTTGTATACATTATTAAGAGACATGACTAGGCTACTGGAATCTTACTGATTCCCAGTTATTTTACAGCTTGCTGGTGCCCGCGATGTATTAGTTGTACTTCCAACTGGAAGTGGAAAGTCAGCTTGCTTTGCCGTTCTGCCATGGTTGTTTGATGCTTTGCGAGGAGTTACGGACTCCTTTAACGTTCTTGTTGTGGCACTTTCATTCTCAAAGTGAGATTTGACAGCGGCTTTTATCGGGGGGCGGTTAATCTAGGGTCTTGCTAGCCAGACTATCCAGACCCGCTTCTAGCCTCCATTTTTATAATTATGACGTCGTCATGCTGTTGACGAGAAGGGGTCTGGTCAACAACCCATACTGATTTCGTTTCAGGCGTCAAGGTGTTAAACCACAGGAACGCAAATTATCGCATACATAACTAGTCTAGCTAGCTAGACCGTCCCTAAGAGGCGCCGAGGGGCGGAAAAGGGAAGGGACGGTCTAGCACAAGTAGCGATTAGTTCACACCTGAGCGCGTGACCATCAACCAATGAAATGCTACTGCCAAGAATCTTGGCAATGATATTCATTGATTCAGTTTAGTTAATTGCTAAGTGTCATTGAGGATGATACTACAGTGGACCCTCATTTATCCGGAGGCTCGGATTATCCGGACACCAAATTTCCAGGGATAGCTATTGGCACATTAGCCATTTGGCCTTAGTGGTGAATAATAATAATAGGTACACGTACTTGAACAGTCAGCAAACAAGTAATTCGAGTTAAAAAGGGTCTTCCTTAGGTTCAGAAGAACCTTCGTTATAATTATTATGTTCGTCGAAGCTTCAAAGCACGAGTTTCAGCCCAATTTTTCATTCTCGGCGTTCGAAATCGGCCATCTTTTTCGCGCAATATAAATTATAATATAAATGCATTGTTGTGGTTACGTGTAGGAGCACGTCTTAGATGTAGACGAGCGTTTCATTCCGGAAGTCGAAATGAAAACAATAATAGGGATCATGGAAAAGTTCCAAACCATTTGTTGTGTTTTACTTTCTAGCCAACATGTAGCCAAATAATGAGTAATATATTGACATATCATAATGCATTCAGTCCCGTTTCAGTTATTTGAACATTTCGCATATCCGACCACCCCTCGGTCCCAAGGTGTTCGGATAAGTGAGGGTCCACTGTATGTACTCGTCGTCGGTAGCTGGGAATATTCACCCTTCTGACAGTCAGATGAATGCAATTACTAGTGTTTTGCAAGGACATGCTACGATCGCATGTCTCCCGACCGTTCACGGCAATTCGCCGATCAAGAATTATTGCAAACGAAGGAATGAGAACCAACATATTCAGTCCTAGTTCTATCTTCGCTTTTATTTCTGATGAACGAACAGATGAAATACTTTTACGAACGTAGTTTGTCTGCGATGCGTTCACAGAGTGGTTAGAGACGTCGATGTTCACGATGAACGATACAAATTGAGAGTACCGATATTCTGACGAAGAATCATTGCATAATCGACAAAACAACACTAGATCTATTCTTTTCTTGCTTCCTTCTGTCCTCCCACACATAATTTAACCTGAGTTAGAGCATAGGATATGGTTATGCTAACACGTACGGGGTGTATGGTGAGCCGTAGAAACTCTATATGTGCTATTTGTTAGTTGGCAGGTGTGAACTAATCGCTACTTGGGCTAGACCGTCCCTTCCCTTTTTCGCCCCTCGGCGTTTCTTAGGGACGGTCTAGCTAGCTAGACTATTTTTAGTCTGGAAACACGTGAAACACGTCTCCTTATCATCCCTCCCAATGAATATCATCAAATTCCATATGAATATCATTAATTATCCATACTATGAATTTCATTTTATACACTGTACTTGTATTTTTTAACCTGACATTGTGTATATATAGACAACATGTGTATACTGTACGAGCCATCATTGAGGTTCGTTACTTGGCCATGGGGAATAAGGACAGCCATTTCTTCACAGCTGGAGAATGGTCCTGAAGAACAGAGAATGTAAGTACTGTATAACCCCCTACCAATGTCTGTTGTCGGAGGGTTACCTCCTTGAAGGAACTCGATCAGAACTTTGTACTTGCGAAAAACCTGCTGCAGAGCATACTGCGTAAAGATGAGCATTATGAGGATTGCTTCACACTGATCAACATACAACAGATAAACACCCCCAGTCATGGCCATTCTTCTCCCTAAGGAGATGCTGTTATTGCAGACAACAGTATGCGGGTGTTACTGGTACAGAAACAGGACATACAACTTACATCTGCAATGACAACATTCTTCCACGAGCTCCTACAACTGCCACGTCGTGGTTTCATCTCTCACACATCATCTTTGGTCATCCAAGTTTGATGCAGAGTAGTGACATGCACTGACTACATTGCAGGCAATACAATCGTTAGCAGAATTCGTAGCATGTACGTAGTCATTGTGAGGTACTCTTTGAAAATCTGGGTCTTTGTTTTGGGTTCAACCCAGAAAGTTTCTTACTCCAAAGCAGTTTTATGCTAGGGTTGGCGAGCGCTTTAGCAATCGCCATGGGATTAGTTTGTTTCCGGGTCCCAGCAATTAAAGGGCCTTATTCAAATCTTCTCTTCTGATCAGCCATCAAAGCAGATAGAGGGGAATGCACATGTTGTGCATGTGACTCTTTCTATCCCGTAAGTATTATTGAAAGTGGACAACAAGAGTAATTAGTATGGTTTTTCACTGAAGCTTGTCTGTTCAAAGTCTAGCAAAACGTCATTTCCTTCTAGTATAGAAGTAGATGCTTCCTACTGTGGCTTTTTCAGTGATGTGAGGTGTGTCTCGAGTTTGCTAAAGGAATGTAATAACTTTTGCATGACTGCTGCGATCGCCATTTTACTAATTATACCTGATTTGACCCCTCCCCTTTAATACCAATGTACCCAGACCCTTTCTCCGCCCCAACAAAATAAAATGACGGATTAAGGGTTGGCTACACCAGACTAACATGGAATAGTACAGTCCGAAAAATGGTTGAATTGGTATAAAATTCGGAGCTTCAGTATTTCTGAAGTTAGTGAAAAGTCACTAACTTCAGAAATAGTACCAAGGCTTGCATGAATGATCTTGTACCAGCCAGATGTATGCGACCTATTTGATGCCGCACACATCTAATTATGACCTCTACTCACTTGTGCCGTGATAACAAATGCTAACAAGCATTTTACATAGTGCTAGAAGAACAGTCAACTGCGGGTATATAAGACCCTAGCTAGGTGCGAAATGAATTAACCTCGTCTTTTTATGGACCCTTCAAGAGATCAAAAATCTGTTTCTTTGAGAACAAACAGATTTCTGCAACGAGTGTCCATGACTTTCTAAGAGAAAAGGAGAATGCAACAGATCTCAACTTATACACCCCCATTCATCCGTTAGGTGGAACTGCTTTCCTATACCACAATCCAGGAAGAGATGGTGAGAACTAACAGTATTATTATGTACGCATTAGTATTTTTGCTCAACATCAAACTTGCATTATACAATTGGAACAATTTGTACACCAGAAATAATTATGCAAGAATACAGTACATAACAAAAGTAATGTGTGTGCATAGTGAGTTAACATGGTCATGAGTTTAAAATCAAATGTTCTGTTGATTGCCTAGGTGACTGGAAAACCAATGGTTACTGCTGGTACCAAAATGGTCGAAAACTCCTCCCCAGATTGAACCCAGTTGTGGTGAAGATGTACTACTTCCTTCTAATGGAGAGCGAGGGTGGTCCAGTCAAGACCAATGACTTTAGAAAGATCACATATCGCCTGGTGGATGACCCTAAAGGAGTACAAGGGATATTCATTCAGTACTCGGGCATGTCCTGTTGAAGCCATGAAGACAACACATAATCAGGACTGATAAGAAACGTAAATGTATTATGGGGTTGGGTATTTGTTGTTTCAAGGTTGTGTAAGATTGAATTAGATCATAGACCCTCTAACAACTGGACTGGAAACTGTTTATATTATGTATAAATGTCAATACGTTACTACGCGTACATTTGTATAAATTAATCCACCCGCAAAGCTGGAAGCGTTCATATGCTAGTGAATCGTCGAAGAAAGAAGTGATCAGAAGTGCGCCAGAGAGAGGCCCCAGGGAAAGAAAAAGCATGTTTCCCAAATGAAGAGCACACAGGAGGAAGATTAACAGTGGAAGACAACCGAGTAAAGTGTTGGTCATGAGAAGAAGGGAGGGGAAAGAGAGAAGCAAGTTAAGGAGACTGCTGTGAATGTGTACACTTGTACATCAGGCAGGCTAGGTGTATTTTGCGGCAGACTGCAAGTGTGGTCAAACCCAGTTCAGCTCTTGCAGCAGTGGCAGACTCGTGTTTCTGACGATGCAACACCACACAGCAAGCATAATTGAGAAGAGTCTCCATCTGCTGTGCTTCTATTTTGGTACAGGAGTCCCAAACAACATCACAGTAATCCAACACGGGAAGGATGTAAGATTTAAGAAAAAGAACAAGCAAGGAACGTCGAATTGAATGCCACATACTTACAACAAGGGGGGAAATACGTCATTTATGACAAAAACATACACCATGCAGATACATACACCATGCAGATACATACATGAGGCATGTTAAAAGAAAAGAAACTCGGACACAGGCGTAAACCAAACCAGCATTTAACTGAAAGGGATGCCTGGCAAGTAAAGTGGTGATATGAGAGAAAAAAAAAAGAAAAAAAAAGATAAATAATAAATAAAGCATTATTAACAATTATTGGGTATGTATTAAAGGTGTATTTGAGTTCCATTCAGTGCTATATCTTGCTTGGAAAATGTGAGCTGAGCATGCGACGGCAATCTTGCTCAGTTTGTGTAGGAGGTTCGCAGTTGATCGTCTGTTCTGTGTCTTGAGGATGGTATGGAAGGTGGTAATTGCTTCTTTAGTAAAATGGCCAAGGGAACCAATTTCTAGAGTGTCCAAGTTTGCAGAGAAGCCTGCTGCCTCCAGGTCGGTTAAGAGAGAGATGTAATTTTGCTTGGTTTGTTTTCTCATTCTGGCATTTGCCATGTTTTCTATTGTGTTTGCTGGTACTGTGAGCTCCAATAGCTTGACAGTCTTGTCCTTGATGATGACTATGTCTGGGCGGGCAGTGGTCTGTACCATGGAAAGGGGCACAGTTGATGGAGGATTGTCCATTGCTCTGTGACCTGTCAGGTCTGCATACAGGGTTGATCCATCAGGGAGTTGTGATTTGAGTATCTCTACAATTTGGGCCAAGACAGAATCATGACGCCAAGTGTAGCGGTCCTGTGCTAGGGCAGTTGGGCAGTAGTTCAAAATGTGATTGACTGTGCAGGGTTGTGAGCGACAGAGGGGACAGGAGGGGTCCGATTGTATCCTCCAACGGCATAGGTTACGGTAGACAGTCAGCACCAGCTCGGATCATGAAGGACATCTGTCCAGCTGGAAGGGAGAACATGATCCGAGACCATGCATTGGATTGTTGTTCGAGGGTAATCACATCTAGAAGCTTGGACTGTACTGACAGGGACTCAAGGTGGTGGCTCCAATGGGCTGCATGTTCTTTGATTAAGCTGCTGTTCAGTAATTTCATCAGAGCTATAGTTTGTGTGGATGAGGATGCTGGTGGTGGTCCAGATATGATGTCAAGACTCCTCGATGGAATAGACTCCCTTTTGGCAAATTCCGGGTCAAGGATTAGGTCTTCAATTTCCTTAATGCTTCTGACTTGAGCTAACAACCTTAGTTTGGCTTTTTCCTGTACATGGGGCAAGTACGGGAAGTTGGTTACGTCTGGGTGGAATATGGATGCCAGGGTTGCACATCTTGGGATACGCAACCAGCGCTTTAGGAAGGAGGTAACTCTGGTTTGAAGTTTGTTGATGGTGCTTTGAGAGATACGGTCTACTGTCAGATTGAATAGGAGTGAGGGGACAAGATAAAATTTGTAAATCCAAGCTTTGTATTCTCCCCTGATGTGTCTCCGGTCGATCTCGTTAAGGGCCGTATAGACTCTCTCTGTGATTTTCTTGCCAGAGTGAAGCTTGGTGTTTGTAGGAGTAGCTCTAATGACTTGGCCCAGGAACTTGGTAGGGGCAGACGTGATATTACGGGTGGATCCCTGATGTACCTTGAAGGTTGTCCAGTTGTTCACTTTCTTGCCATCGAAGACATAAGATATACATTTATCTGGGCGAATTTCTAGTCCAAGGTCAGAGCACTTGCGGTCAATGTCCTTCAGTGCAGATTGGTGGTCCTTAGGCGAAGTTGACAGCAGGGTGGTGTCATCTGCATAGCCCATTACTGAGCGCGGTGTTGTTTGAGTCTGCTTAGGCTGCAGGGCTGCTGCACGGACTTTTTTCAGTGGATGCTTAGGGGGAACAGAGGTGATGGGGAGGAAAGCTTTTGATGACTTTTGTGCAAAATGCCATTTGATGGTGTTGATGTTGATTATCTCTAAGGCTACATCTCTGTATCTTAGAATGGCTTGGCCATCAGGTTGGTACTCTTGTACTTGGCAGTGGTACCATCCATCAGGTTCTTCAGAAGACTCCTCCTGCCACTCTATATAAATATAAGAGTCAACTGGAGGCAGACCAGCTGAATTTGGTACTGTGGTAGTCATCTGGAATCCAGTAGTAGGCAATTTCTCTGCATAGGCGATGACTGGGTGGTAGCAGAGCAGAAATAGTAGCGGAGAGAGTGTGTCACCCTGAAATATTCCTTTCGTGATTTGAAATGGGGGTGTGCACCATTTGCTGGTGGAGATGGAGGCCGTTAGCTTGGAGTACATGTCCGCCACGTAGGTTCTTACTTGTGAGGGGACTAGGATGTGATGTAGCATGTCCAGGATGAGCTGGTGGGGGATTGACCCAAAAGCATTTTGTAGATCAATGAAGGTCATTGATAGGGGGAGACCATGCATCCTGGCATTGTCAATGATGGCATTTAGAGAAAGTATGTGTTCAAACACCCCTGCTACGCCCAAAAGGAAACCTTTCTGGACTTCTGAGTTAATTATGGCATTGTCCATCATGTATCTCTTTAGTCGTGAGGCTAGGATACGGTTAAATAGTTTGCCAATGGTCGATGTTAAAGCGATAGGTCGAAAATTTGCAGGGTTAGTTGGATCACCACTTTTGTGTATGAGACGGAGGTTGCCTTTACACCATGAAGCAGGTGCACAGGGGCTTTTCAGCAGGATTTTCGAGAAGAGGGTTGCGAGAAAATGATGGGTGCTCGGTAGTGACTTTAGGTGGAAGTAAGAAATCTTACCTAGCTAGATATATAGACAGACCTAGATATCTAGCTGGTTCATAGCTTCGAGGTTGCTATTACAACAGTATGAACAATGATTGTAAGTCAACTTACTTGAAAAATGGCATAAGTACACTTCTTCCTCCACGTATGCCTGATAGTCTGGATGCTCCGTGGAATGCCTGCTAGTCTGGATGCTGGCATCTTGTAATACGTGGTAACCTCGGTAGCTGCTGTCGGGGATCTTCGGACACAATTATTATTGCTAGAGACACGTGGTCCGTAAATTATACCATAGATAATACCGGTAATACTAGACCCGACCTTTGTAAGAAGGCTTAAAATTTATCAGACCACGCCCACTACAGTAATCGAGGATTGTCCTCATAACTCCCAGCCAGTAGACCTCAGTACACTCATAGACTCTATGGTACACTGAAGAGGTCAGCGAAAATGGTTCGCGTGGCTTTCGTTCATCCTGACCTCGGCATTGGCGGGGCAGAACGGTTTGTGATCGACGCAGGATTGGCTCTGAAAGCTCGAGGTCACACTGTTGACATGTTTACGGCACATCACGACCCTAACCACTGTTTTCTAGAAACCAAGGACGGATCTCTGAATGTCCTTTGTGCCGGAGACTGGCTCCCGAGGAAGATATTTGGTCGTTTATATGCTCTTTGTGCTTATGTTCGAATGATGTACCTGGCCATTTATATCCTCTTATGTCATCGGTCAAAATTCGATATTTTCTTCTGTGATCAAGTGTCCGCCTGTGTCCCCCTGTTGAAGCTATCCGGCTCCAAAGTGTTGTTTTACTGTCATTTCCCGGACCAGCTATTGACTAACAGGGACTGGTGGATGAAGAAGTGGTACCGAAGGCCCCTGGATTGGTGGGAGGAGAAGACAACTGGCATGGCTGATGAAATTCTAGTGAACAGTAACTTCACAGCGAAAATATTTCGTGACACATTTAAGAGTTTGAAGCGGAGAAAAACCATCGTGCTGTATCCTTCGCTCCATTTTCAAGCATTTGATGCAGAGGTTCCAGACATTGACCTGGACATCCCCAACCAGGCCACATACGTCCTAGCGTCAATCAACAGGTATGAGAGGAAAAAGAACCTGAGTCTGTGCCTGGATGCCTTGAATCAGTTTATGCGTCGCATAAATCCGAGTCAGTTTGCAGACGTACATCTCGTAATAGCAGGAGGCTATGATGAGCGTGTTGTTGAAAACAAGGAGTATTATGATGAATTACGTGCACAGACCATCAGATTGGGTCTTGTAGAACATGTCACGTTCCTTCGATCCATCAGTCATGAAGTCAAGCTTGCCCTTTTGAAGAAATGTTCCCTCCTGCTCTATACTCCTGACAAGGAACACTTTGGTATTGTCCCACTGGAAGCTATGTACATGAGCACTCCAGTTATTGCCACTAACAGTGGTGGGCCACTGGAGACCATTGTCAGTGGGGAAACAGGCTACCTCACCAATCCAGATTCGAGCTCTTATGCTGAGCGCCTTCTCTATTTCTTCCACGAGAGAAAGGAAATTGAAAACATGGGGAAAAGAGCGAAACATAGAGTTATTACGAAATTCTCGTTTGATGTGTTTACAGATAAACTCAACCAAATCGTCCAGAAGCTAATAGATTGAAATCATGAATCAAGTGTATTGACTACTCTTTCAATGTGTGTTTATTTAGAAAAGATGCAATTTAATTTAGACATCATCTTGAGTAATATTTTTCGTGTGTATTAATGAATTGATGATCATTGTACGTGTTTATCTTATAAACTTGATGTAACAGAAATGAGTTGATGGGGTTAGGATTGCCCGGACGCCATATTAACGAAACGTATAATGACGTTTGTTATGTCGTAATAATTTAGCGCGCCACATGTACGAGGGCCACCTTTAAAAGGTAGTAGTGTTTTAGTACTTCTGGTCGCTTACGAAGCTCACATTTTCATCTATTCGGCGATATCTTCTTGAATCAATCTCTCTTGACTTAAAGATTCTTGTATCGTGTTTTTTTCTCGAGGTAAGCATTTTATTCAATAAAACTGTGTTTTTACTATATCTAAGTTGAGTTGACGAGATACGAATCATTAAGAGTGTTTCAATTTTCTCCATTGATGCATTGGTATCTTAATCTCCTAAATCGGCCTATGATACAATCCCTCAATTCGAGTTATCCCACTTGACCTCCATTTTGTGTAGGTATTTTTGTACATGTGGGTCTTTCTCTGACAGCTGATACCGATTTGCCTACCTTACAAGTTAATGCTGTAACATAGTGTTTTCCCGCCTCATTTTAGCTCGTGGGACGGAACACAGTCCTGCGGTTGTTCGTTAGGGATCAGTTCCCGTTCAAGGCGGGTGTATGGTTAGGTTGTACCATAGACCCTAGATACCAGTGATTGAAACTCTCTTCGTGTATCGGAGAATTGGTCGTTGAAATGAATTCAGTCTAATTCAAGTGTAAAATCGTGTGTCTTGACACAAAAATATATCAGGAATTGGTTGATGCTAAACGATGCTGTTTAGCATTGTAAATGGATAGAGAGATAGAGACATTAAAGAGGATTGGCTTATCAGCCCGATGATGATGATGATAACTGGGGTTGATTCTTTTCAACTGATCCAAAATTTTTGATTGACAATTTCAGGCTGGCCTGAACCAGTTAGATGTGATGTGGGTATGGACTGTGGTATGGTAGACGTTGTTTGTGGATGCTCATACATGTCCAATAGTATAACAAAGTGATGTGTGCTCATTTGCACCCTGAGTGATTATCAATTTACACTCGTCTATTATTTCCCTTCTTGACAGTTAGTCTGTTAACAGTTTGCCACCTGTTGATTGACATTATGAGTGAAGACTGGGATGAAGACATTGGATCAACTCCAATTCAAAGTGTTGTAAGCTTTGTGGCTGGTACATCCAGTGTCAAACTATTTGTCCCATGGTCCAGTGCAACCTCTGTTATCTGCATTCCTGTGGACATGAAATGTGTTTGATATTTGAAAAGTTTGGATAACTAAAGTCAGATATGAAATAGAGCATTTTATTTTCATACCAACTAATTATCAAGTAATTATCACTATTGTGTATTCGAAACACAAAGCCTTGAATTGCACGATTGCAAGAGGTGTTTGGGTGTGCTTCCTTGTAAGCTATTGTACATACGTACCTAGTCAGTTATTGAACTCTCCACAATAATTGATTTTTTATGTACGTAGCTCTGTTGTCCCAGTCACTACTGATGATGTAATGTCAAGATCCTACACAGAACAGACATTCTGGGTCATGGTCCAGGTCACTACTGTGAAATAATACAAGACAAATGTGGAGCACTGTGGTGTGAGCCTGAATAGCTATGCCCTGCTCCTTTCTACGTTTCAGCTGCTCTTTTCTCTTCTTCTTAATATCATTGATCAAATTGTACTTTTAAACTGCATCATAGTAGATGGGCAATCGTTTGTGTCATCACCAATTTGTTTTCAGTGCTCACTAACATTGGAGACCATTTAGCATGACGTGCAAAACATCAATACCTACATATACCATACCCTGTTTATTACAGACCTCTAGTACACTACATATGTTAAACAGTACTGGAAATAAGCCTGGTTTGACTGGGATCACTCATTAAAATGGCTGATATGTACGTGTATACATACGTAGGTTCACTTCATCTTCAGTTTATCACATTTTGTGTGCATAGTATTTAAACTGACAGGCATACATAGTAAGTACGTATACAGTATAGGCACGTACAAACATTGAGGTACAGAGGTTAGTGGAGGTTGTTTTGGAGTCCTTACATTGGAAATGACAATTATAATTTTATGATGTTTTTCTTTGAGGCTCCAATGTACTGATAGAGTCGAACAGGTCTTCATCCTGCTGTCTCTGTAAAATATACTAATCATTGCTGGATAATAAGTGTTGACTTACATATTATCATTAATTTTTCAGACCTTCAACAAGCTTGAGAGTGATGTCAGTGTATTCAATGGTAACACCAACACTTCTGTACGTTGTGTATTTTTCTGTTTTTCATGCTTCAGTTGTGAAAGGTATTCTTCACTTGTTTTTCAGAGTGGGGATGGATTCAGTGGATGGAATGACAGTGAATCAAGTGGAGATACACGATTTGGAGGTGGTTTCTCAGAAAGTAAAAGAGGTGGCGGTTTTGGGCGGGGAAGAGGGCGAGGTAGAGGAAGGGGAGGCTTCGGCCAGAATAATTCGGAAGAGTATTCAAGCAGAAATGGAGGCTTTGGTAGTGAGTGTATACAAGTTTCAATGTTCTTTGATTCACATTTCTGTAGTATGTATCAGACTCCATTTCTTCCTGGAGGGTTAGGGTCCATGTTGTAAAGCACAGGTTCAACTTTAATGACCGCTGGCAATATGTATGCATTGTCATACCACTACTACTGGACCTTGAAATTCGTAGCAGAAACAGTCCATACCGAGGAGCCCTTTTGTGTTTTTTTTACAAACTGTTACATTGGGCAGCCATGTTCTCTGACTGACATTTCTATTTTGTGTTTTCATGTTCATTCCTCACAACACCTGCTTTGGGGTAGTCTGTTATCATTTGTGTATTTTACTGGTGTTAACCTTTATTGTCTTGCATTAGATTCCACATCTGATGGAGATTCTTGGGGGAGCAAATCAAGCAGCGGGTTTGGAGGAAGCAAGTTTGGAAGCAGTTCAAGGGATTTTGAGTCCTCAGATGGAAATGATGGATGGGGTAATGGATCGGGTGGGGGGTTTGGGGAGAGCTCCGGTTTTGGTTTTGGGTCTCATAGTGAAGAAAGAGAAGGTGGATTCCGAGGACGTGGAAGAGGAGGTCGTGGGGGACGTGGGCGTGGTGGAGGTGGTCAGGGCGGAGGATTCAGGCAAGGTGTGTATCACTGTATTCGTAAAATACGTACATATGCACATATCTACATAAGTATGTAGTTTTTGCATTCAAGTGAATAACATTGTTCCTCCTTTCATTATTGTTTCTCCATTCCATAGGGAGAGATGACAACAGTGAGTTATCATCACTGCACTAATCACCATCCATTGGTATGTGTGTATGTAGTTGTCTCACTTCAAATCTTTGTTGCATCTCAGATTTCAGTGGGGAGTTTGATCCTAGTGAGAGCACAGAACCAGCTAAACCAAGAGAGAACTACATCCCACCAGCACCTCCCGAAGATGAGGAGAGCATCTTTGCAACACTGCAAGCTGGTATCAACTTTGACAAGTACGATGAAATCCCTGTGGAGGTAACGGGTAGGGGCTCAACAGACTACCAGGCGATTATGTCTTTCGACAATGCTGATTTGTACCAAACACTGAAAGACAACATTAGCAAATCCAACTATCAGAAGCCAACGCCAATTCAGAAATATGCCCTGCCCATCATTCTGGCCGGCAGAGATGTTATGGCTTGTGCTCAGACTGGATCAGGGAAGACGGTGTGTTCCACCTGGACTGACATGTACAAGGTATGGTTCCTTTTGACTATTCTCTCCATCATTCTCCAGGCATCCTTCCTGCTCCCTGTGATCACTTCAATGATAAGGGACAACTTCACTGGTTCCGGCCCTGGTGATGTGCAGACACCTGCAACCATCATTGTAGCCCCCACTCGTGAGCTCGTGCTGCAGATTTATCATGAAGCACGCAAGTTCTCCCATGGCACTGTCATTCGGCCGGTGGTTGTGTATGGCGGTACTTCTGTCAGGCATCAGCTGGATACACTGGAGAGAGGCTGCCACATTGTAGTGGGCACTCCAGGACGTCTCTTGGATTTCATTGAGAGAGGAAAGATAAGTCTCTCCCAAGTGAAGTTTGTTATCCTTGATGAGGCAGATAGGATGCTCGATATGGGCTTCGTGCCCTCTGTGCGAAAGCTGGTGGAGGAGCTTGGGATGCCTGATAAGTCACAACGCCAGACTTTGATGTTTTCTGCCACATTTCCTGAAGAGATCCAGCGACTTGCCTCCGACTTCCTCAATGATTACCTGTTCATAACTGTCGGCCGAGTTGGTGGGGCAACGACAGATATTACACAAAAGGTGATGGAGGTCACAGAATATGACAAACGAGAGAAACTGTCTGAAATTTTGAACAGCAGTGGTTAGTTGTTTTGTTTAGTGTAGTAGTGCGTATTTGTTGTTTCACATCCTTTGAATGTCTTAATTTGCAAAATTGTACATATTATTAATCACATACGTATATACGTACGTACAAACATTCTTTAGCTCATGTATGTATGTATGTACAATATATTGCTAAAATAGAACTTAACTTCACTGTACATATGTATGTACATACTTGTACACCCATACAGGCACAGACCGTGTTCTTGTATTTGTTGAAACTAAGCGAAATGCCGACTTTTTGGCCAGCTATTTATCACAGGAAGGTTTTCCTACCACCAGTATTCATGGGTGAGTCCTACTGCTGATTTCAGTACTAATACCATACTACAGTACGGTTCAAAAAAAAAACAAGCGGTAATCTCCTTTACCGTTTTTCAGTTAACAGTTAACGGTTATCCGTTATCCGTTAACCGTTACCGGTAGTTTTTTCATTGCCTAATCATTGATACGCAAGCGTATATTACTAAATACCAGCTGCGAATTGCGTAACTCACAAACGATCCGTCGAAGAGTCGGTCTACTAGATCCAGGAAGACGGAGAGATGTTCCCATGTCTTTTTTGCTTTTGAATCGTTACTCAAACAGTCGCCTTCTCTACTTTAAGACCTTGTTTTTCAACGATTAAGAATATTATAACGTACCATTCACGGTTATCCGTTAACGGTTATTGGTTAACGGTTACCAGAAATCAGTTAACTTTTAACCGATAAGCGTTAACTGTTACCGGATTAACAGGTAACTTTTATCCGGTAACGTTTAGTTTTTTTTGATCCGTACCGTACTATGAGGTGTTGTTTTTTCACATATGTAGTGACCGTCTTCAGAGGGAGAGAGAAGAAGCTTTAAGGGACTTCAGAACAGGGAGGGCTCCTGTTCTAGTGGCCACAGCAGTAGCTGCCAGAGGACTGGATATTCCTAATGTCAAGCATGTCATCAACTATGATCTGCCGCAGTCTGCTGATGAGTATGTCCACCGCATTGGCCGTACTGGACGTCTGGGCAACCAAGGGCTGGCCACTGCCTTCTATGACTCGGGAAAAGATCAGCAGTTGGCAAGAAGCCTGGTCAAGATTCTAGCTGATGTGAGTTGACATTTTGTATTGTATATACGTACATATTATATGTACGTATATGTATGCATTGTTTTGTTACACACATTAACGTACTTTATACGTACGTATGTATACAGTGGAACCTGCCTAATCCGGTACCTCTATAAACTGTCATTCGCTTAAATTGGCCGAGATTTTCAGGTGCAGACTACTTTGCCATAGAAAAGCACCTGCCTGATCCGGAATTCTGCTAACCCGCAATCCGGCATGGATTTTTCTGTCCCAAAAGGCCAGAAAACCTCCATAAACTGGCAATCCCTTCAAAGTACTCTTCTATTGGCAAGCAAAATGGAGTAAAAAAAACGATATTCATAGTTGCCAATTGTCCCAAATCATCCGGGACAGTCAGGGATTTTTCCAGTGACAACATGTCCCTCACGGATTGGTAAAATCACTGAAATGTCCCGGATTTAACAAAAGTAAACCACAGGGTACAAAATCAGATTATCTTCATTCAAAACGTCCTTAGAAGTGTCACTACAATCGACAAAAAGTGGTTCGATTCTCTCTAGCTGCTTTATTGTCATTCATTATTCTCCAGTAGAACGAATATTTAGCGGCCTGTTCGACTTTCGTTCAGCAGTGTTCAGATCTCTGATTGACAATTTTGAAGCTCTTGGAAAGATTTTCATTGGTTTTTTGTCGTCAATTCATAAATATAACAATGTAAAAACTCGCAATTACTTTCCTATGGAGCATAACATCAAATTATCCCTCAAAAATCAGCTTTTAGATTCGTCCGTCATTTGACAGCCATTTGCAATATGACGTCATAAAATTAATAGTGTGCTAATATTCATCATACCAATCTACTTTTGTTGTCTAAAATGCAATAGTAAACTGAGATCCATTAATAATTTTACGTTAAAAGCAGTATAATATTTAACAAGTTTCTAGACTGTACTTTTCCAGCTATTTATCAAGCACAATCAATAATAATCATTCTAAACCTGCATATATTTGTTGAGCCATTTTGGCCGCAGCATGTACGTAGGTGTAGATACATAAGTGTCCCTAAAGGAAGTTTTCAAGGGTTGGCAACTATGGATATTTCATTGTCGTTTTTTGTCCCTGTTGATCTGTCATTTTTCAGTGATGTCATACGAAATACGAAGAGAAGCTAGAGTTAAACAATGACGTACGTGTGATTCGTCATAGATCCCATAGTATGGAAGTGATTGGACAAATATTTTATCACATACATAATATTGTATGTATATATAATGGCTGTTTATGTTTGAAAATGGTACATAATCATTTATCATAATTTCGTGAATTCAGAATGCCAATATCAAAAACCTCTATAATCCAGCAACCTGCTAATCCAGTGCTATTTCTCATTCCCCATCGGATGCCGGATTAGACAGGTTCCCCTGTACATTGTTTTGTTACACACATTAACGTACTTTATACGTACATATGTATACATTTTTCTTTACGTTACTTTGAAGCATATCTAAACATGCGTGTTCCTATAGGCTGAGCAAGATGTGCCAGAGTTCCTAGAACAGGCAGCCGAAAAGGCCTATGGTTCCAGTTATGGCCCAGTTGGTGGTCAGTTTGGATCTACTGACACCAGGGTATGTGGGCTCGGGTTTAGGTAGCATGAGATGTCACTTCTAATACGTACATACTTCCTCCCTGTAGAAGGGCTACAAGGGAGGCAATAAGCCTTATGGTGAAAGATTTCAGAACGACAACTCCTCTTTTGGCACTGGTTTTGGAAACAGTTCAACTGTGTCCAGTGGTTTTGGGTCAGGAGGACATGAAGAGGAAGAATGGAACTAGCCAAAATACGTACGTGCAACAAGATTTGATATACCCGCAGTCAAAACATGCGCTATTAATGGATTTCATTCTTACGAATGCTTTCATTTCTTCTTATTCATTTTGATTTTCATATTTACACTAATTAGTATTGTAGTAGCTATGTAGTATTATGATGTGATTGTTATTACATCTTGTATTAGATTTGTTTAAGGTATGAATGTATCAGGGCATGTGCATACATACATGTATGTGCCATTCATTACTTACGTATATCTACTTACATTGTTATGCCGTATACCAATAGTTGATGATAATATAATACTGTGTGTTTAATGCATCATATTATACTATGCAAACATTTCATACATTCACATTAGTACTGGAAATTGACTTTAATTCAAATCGATTTTCCATGCATAGTCCATCATTGATTAATTAATAAATCACTGGAATTGATAAAGTAGGTGTAACTGAATAACCACTCCCACTTTATGAAGTGAAGTAGTCACCCAATAGACTTGATGTGGAGTCTTTAGAGTCCAATTTCACATTCAGTTCGTGTACTGGATAGAAATCAATGAAAATCAGACTCATTGTCACAGTATGAGAATGGCATATTCCTGATTGAAAAGTGAACAAGTTGGGATAACTGGAGGTATTACGCCAGCACATAAGAACACAGGCACACCACTACACCAGCACACAAGCACACCACTACACCAGCACACCACTACACCAGCACACCACTACACCAGCACACAAGCACACCAATCACCAGCACACAAGTACACCAATACACAAGCACCCCAGTAGACCAGTACATGCAAGCACACCAGTACACTAACACATGCACAGTCTTATTTCAGATAATATTTCTTAAAGGCACAAATTCATAATATAATAAATTAATGATTTGATTTTGTAGATACAATAAAAATTAATGTAGGATTGTATACGTACAAAGATAATATCATTCATAGCCAGATTGAAGTTATTATACCTACTTATACTGTATGTGTAATAAATTCCAATTATTTTTTGTATGTTCACAATTAATCCCTAATTCATGCATGGCTTCATTAATGCAATCTATCAGACACCTATAAGCATTTAATCCACTAAAACCACTGAAAATACATGCATATTTTTATGCTATAATATTTTATTATAATATATATAATATATAGTATTATGACATCCCTATATATTATGTGATTATTTAAAAACACGTATACCTATATATTTCAGAATTGAATTCTCTCTATAATCCAATTCATAATATAAAAAGTACTTTTATAGATCAATTGAATCAATTTATCATGCACTCCATATTATCAGGTTATTAACTATGAAGCATATAAGCACTCCTCTCATTGTGTTACCACTGATATCACAGACAAATACAAAACGATATGTAAATAACATAACAGTTGATGGAAATTAAGAGACATTCTACACATGCAACAAATCAGTGGGAAAATATTTCTTCATATTTCCTTTACACTGGGAATGGACCTTCTGTTCTTACACTTTTGAATGTGGTGTTGTGGGGAGGTCATGCTTGAGATGTCTTTGTGACAGTGCGGACAAGTGTGACCGTTGGAGCGAGGATTTCTCAATCGGACGACTGCGCTCTTTGACCGCTTCAGTCCTGACTTGGGAAGGGGACCTGTAGCCATGTGGTTACTGGAGGAGGGCTCCCTTGGCAACACAGGTGACTTTTGGTGCTGCAGCTTCCCAGTGGGTAACCCAATTCCGTCATTAGTGGAGGTGGTGTCATACAATTTTCTCAGAGCTGACACTTTCGTAGATGAGGAATGCACCGTGTTTTGTTGGATTCGTGACTGATACGTCTTTGGGCTCTCAAGGTCTCTGGGGTAAGTTGACATAGCTTTTATGGTGACAGGAGTGGACTCTTCTTCCAACGGAATTACTGAATGACGTTTCTGTTGGGGTGTAGGATTCATCTGCTTGTGTGAGGGTGGTGTTGGCGATATCACCTCTTCTTTCTTCTGGAATGCGGACTTAGTGTCATCAGTGTTGATTGAGAGCTCGCCATCAACAGATGATTCAACAATTGGACTGATCTTTGACTGTGGTGGAGTAGGGAGCAGGCTTCCTGAGGATCCTGTTGAGCAAGACCTGTTCTTCTTGGGAGTTGAGCTACCACTAAATGGCCACCACGAAGTCTACACAAGGAAAGTATGTACTTCACGTGAACAGTCACTTGACAGGTCCCCTATTTAGGATTTAATACCTTCTTTGGTTCATCCATGCTGTCTTCATCTGGAGTGAGGTATTCATCAGCCGGATCATACAGCTAGTAGATGGGGAAGGAGCATACACGTCACCTTCAACGTCTACATGCTATACACGTCACCTTCAACATCTACATGCTATATGTACATACATATTAAAACACAACACATAGGTCACTACCATACGTGCTATAGTATGTGATTGCCACAATTCAGTATGACAAACTGTAAGGAAGCTCGTGGGAGAAGTATGGATTAACATAGCTGAAACTGTCAGATATCTAATTTGATAGTCAGTACTGATTCTAGCCAAGATTGAATTACAAAAGTTGTTCTGTATTACATATTACATGCTTGCTAAATACATACATGTACTGTACATAGAATGACATAAAGAAGCTTACACACAAGCCAAAGTCACCTTAAGACGAGCAAGTTCTATTGAGAGTCTGTTGTTCTCTACCAAAATTTGTTCATTTTTCTTTTTTAGCTTCTTCATTTTGTCTGCTGAAAGCTGGATCTCAGCCATCATACCAATCTTCTTGTCAAGGTAGTCCTGAACAAATGTAGTATATATATTCCAACAACATCATCGCATAATATTATTCTATTAATTGTGTGCATACAGGATTAAACTATAATTATATCAACACAGTTGGTACATACATACGTACATACATGAGTGTAATAATGTATACACAAAGCGTGTATATGAGAAGTACAGAATTGATTAAATTCGCTTATTCCAACCAAAAGACGATTACATGAACACCTACCAAATACAAATACATGCACTTATGCACCGTAGCAAAGTATGCACATATGCACATGCACACACACACAATATACACACATGTGCACACTACACACACAAAACACCACCACACACACACACACACACACACACACACACACACACACACACACACATACAGACACACACACACACACACACACACACACACACACACAGACACACACACACACACACACACACACACACACAGACACACACACACACACACACACACACACACACACACACACACACACACACACATGCACACACACACCAATCACCAGCTAATCCACATACACAGACACACTCTAACCCTGGAGTGCTTCCATAGGTCTTTCTCAATCCTCTTTCTATCAGCCACTTCAATTTGAAGATCTTCACATTCCTCACAAAGTTCTGTAATCTGACTCTGAATAAGTATGAGGTGTATAAATGCCCCACTAACACTCCTGATACAACTCTAACATAAATACAGTGTATGTCTACAGCAACAGTTACTGGATACAGTAGATATCATGGAAACTCGCAATGTGAAAGTACATAAATACATGCACAAAACAATACCTAAAACACATCCAAATACAAGCATACCTACATGAACCCAACAATGTGTAGGTGGATTACATATGACATTTATGGACTGTATATACCTTCTGAGCTTCAATGATCATCTTCATTTCTTCTTTCTCAGCTGTGAATTCCTGCAAATACACAACACAAAATAAGCAAGTACGTATATTTACATCTGTCACAATAGCAAGAACTAATGTAGACTGCATTGTACAGTGAATTCTTGTTAATCTTTACTCAAAAAAATGTTGGATTAATGAATTTTGTGGATTAACTGGATATTCATTACTATTTGTATATTTTATTGGTATTGGTAAATAAAAGGGTTTGGCGGATAAAGTAGTGGCAGATTAACAGGAATTCACTGTATTTACATACCGTATGCACACAGGTTACAATAAAACTATTAATGTACATACACACATACTCATTGTACACTATACATGGTACTATATCGACGTACATACGTAAGTATCCTGATTGGTGCTAACAGAAGATAGCAGGGATCTAATGTATCCTTGAGATCCCGGGATGTGACAATTGATTCCTCAACTACTAAACGGTCAGCAAGTGGCTAACCAAGAAACATGCTATTTATATCACCTTTAGGAAGGAAACACAGGAAATGAATCCATTCCCTGCGTATCCTTCCTAAAGGTCACATAACATACATGTACGTACGTAGATATTTATGTACTTCAGTGTGTACATATGTAAGGGTGTTTAATTTAATGCGTTACCACTGTAGTTGCACAGAAAGTATGATCTTACATCTCTTCACTAAGGACAGTGGAGCCTCCATAATACTATACCGCTGTAGCCAGACATCCACAATCTGATCAAATTCTGAGATACTGTCATCACTACAAGCTACATATATCATAAATCCCTCCACAGTCTAACATCCTTTGTAATTTGACCTGTCACAGCTTCCTCAAGAAGTGTCAACTTATCAAGGTTCCACAAAATGCAAATCAACTCACATCCTGTTGACGTTTCATGATAACTTTTTCGTCTTCGTGTGCTTTTAGCTTTCTTCTCAACTCGTCCACTTCCTTCCTCAGTCTGGTAATCTGGTCATCTTTCTCTGTTATGGTGGCCTGTACAGGCAGAGGTGCAGACACACCATACAAGCACATACATACATGCAGTAGTTCACTATTACATACACAGACAGCAGGTTGTATCTGTGGAGGTGTACACAATGTCCTGAACCAAAAGAGATTAGTTGCTATAGGCAATGTGCTCCTCTACAAACTCACAAATACGTAGTTACTATCTCAGATGTAGGGTATGTACTATCCAACAATAATTTGGACAGTTGGACCTTGCTATTGGTGGTGAATTCAAGCAGTCTTACATGTGAAAGGGATTTCTTGAATCCACATATGATGTTCACACATACAAACAAACCATAACATCCCTTACACACCACAATACCTGGGATATAGGAAATTACAACCAATTCACTATTTCACATTTCAACCCACACATATATTCATTTGTGTCATGGTAGGCAGGTAGATCAAAGGAGAAAAACTGGTTCATAAAACCTCTACAGCACACTTGCAGTTACCAATACAGCACACTTGCAATCAAGTCATTAACAATGCATCACCCTTTCCATTAACTGATCAGACCAATTTCCTGTCACCAACAACATCAGCAACAGCCAACAATGGAGCAATGACAAATTGATATCCCATGACAAGCTAGTTATGTCCCTTCCACACGGGATGTGCAGCTAATACAGTCACACTTTCAATCAATCACCGAGGGTGTTAGGCCGATACATACATACAAATATACATTAATACAGTACATGTATACTGTACCACATGTTTCTGTATGAGAGATTCCTTATGCCCTATTTCACGGTTGTGTTGTGCCTACACACAAAGGAATACACACCAGAAGTATAAGTATTTCAACACATCGACGACAACTAAAGCAATAATCATTTGAACAATTTGTTGAGCTCACCATTTTGGTGTCAAATTGCTGGTCTTTCAAATTTAGTTCTCTTCGGAGACCAGCCTGAGGGAGTGGTGTACATAAATATATAACATTGCAATTGAAATGCAAAATAAGTCTAATTTTACTTGTTCTGTCTCCACTCTTCTCTCTGCCGCCTGTAGTGCACGTGTCAACTTGATTTCCTCAGTTCTATTAGCTCTCACTGTAGCATTGGCGGTAGCTAACTTGTCCTTTACAAGGGGAAATGAATACAAATCACAACTAAACACCAAAGTTGATATGCCCTGTATACATTCCCAGATAAGTATGACATTGTGTACATGGAAACTGATGAATACGCGTAGGCTCACAAATGAGGGGATGTAAACACAATAGCTACACACTGTGTGTGTCCTCTATTTCACAAACACAACACTATAAGTCTACTATTCACTAAGTTAATGCTGCACTGAGCTCCACCAATACACTATTGTCCTGCTGGTTATCGGCTTATTGGCCAACTTTCTGTCATATTGGTATCAGCTGTATTTTGGCTGGCACAGCCATTGGTGAATTGTACATGCACACATTAACTTTATTGTGACTTTTGTCATTAATTTTCCTTTCAATTTACTACAGTACTAGAAAGTCCTGGACAAGGTTACCCATTTAGGATTATTATACAGGAAGGAATCTAAGTTCACTATTGTAATTTTTGGAGTATTCCTGTTGTTCATGGGAGTAAATCCACAAATTCATTCTATACTATCAATTTTGTGCGCAAAATATCAGACCAGTTAATAGTACAGTCTATATTACCCTTATTCTATGAGGTATCAGAATATCAATTGAAAACTGTTTTGGTGCACCTCTAATTGTCTCGCTCTGAATACAGTGACTCCCTGACACAACACACAGTGCTGAAAAACTCAGAGAATTGAAGCCAACTCTAGAGGTCTATGGGGGAGTGCAGTGTCAGTTTGCAGAGTAACATTCAATTCATACCAACGCACTCCATGTCAGGTGCGCACACGGCATGTTGTATGAAGGTGTAAACAATACTACAGCTAAAACAAGTTGTGAAATATTTGACACTCCTGTAGATGCCATTCACACCAACCAAGTGTGGTATGCGACAGTAAGGATTGTTCAGATAAAGTTTAACATTGTACGGTATAGCATTAGTGATTTAGTGTGTAACATGTGACAGTCATACTGGCCAATAAAATGTCTCAGCACCAAGACAAACTGATGTTGATGAGTGCCGGGGTCACAATAATCTCCTTATACGTACTTGTGGTAGAAGTGAGGAACCCACAACAACATGGACCAAACATGTACTTGCACCCTTCCAAAGTATGTAGGAGAGACATACACACACAAACTATGGAAATTACAGCCAGATCTCTTAACAATGTCATTTTAGTTACTGAATTTCCCTTCCAACTTTCTGTTGTACCTAATACAATTACATACTCAGTATGTTGATACATCTGTTCCCACAAGGCATGTTGTTATAAAGAGGCTGCCATTATGTTGTAAGAGGTTTGTCTAAACTGTATATGTACACCACACACCTGTAGCTCTTTCCCCTTCCTGTCCATTCTTTCTTTTTCTCTTTTAGCAGTCTAAGATGAAACACATGAAACACATCACCTCTGAATCACAAACAGTTGATAAACAATAAGGTAAGTAAATACACTCGGATTGCTTCTGGACGGAGGGTTGTATTGTGTAACATGTCTAACAAGTACTCACTTCATACAAACTGTACAATTATACATAATGTGATCTCTACATCGCATACATACATACAGTACACATACACAATACAATCTCCAACATATACATATAAGCATGCACCATATTCTGTGCATATATTATATGTACACAGGAGAAGTCTGATAGCAAATTTATCAAACAAGGTACGTACATACTGATTGATACACGTTTTAACAATGTTGTGTTATCAACAGCAAAGAAGCAGACATTACTGGAAGCACACCACTACACTCCTACTCTCAATCAGTAGATACGTTAATAGCACACATGCATGTACATACACAAAGGGAAGATTAGACACTTGCCTCACCTCTAATTGTCGTATGTGAGACTGTACGCTATTATCTCTCTCAATTAGATCACTCTCGAGCTTCTTTATGGTCTGCTTCTGCTTGGTTACTTCAACAGTCAGTGCAGTTTCAGATTCCTACGTACATACATACAAATAGATGTACAGTAATGTGTAACACAAATATATGTACATACATACACATACAGTACATATATCCACAATAGTGTTGCCATGATACCACAAAATCTATATGATGATACTATAATTATAGGTTTGTATCATGATATTGCATATGGATCAGCTGTAGATTACTACCAGTATAGCACTGTGGACACATGACTGCATACATGGCACTCTTAACTGCTAGTCAGGGTTTGAGTGAGATCCGGTTAGCATGCTCAGAAGTTCCATTGAAGGCACAAATGGAAGTAACCAAGTTGCATTACCTACCACATTCGATTGATTGACTTGTGACAATCAATTAATCAAAGGTCGGAGATCTGTGTACTGGATAATGACTTGGTTAGATACTTATAAACTATGAAATCCTCTTTACGACCCTATCACGATGTGATTAACACTGTATGATATTGTATCACGGTACATCTTATCATAATTATCTTGTCAACACTTATCTACAAATATCATACTGTAAATACATATTTACATACGTAAATAGATCTATGCTGTACCATATCTACTAATGCCTAGATAGCAATATTATGATGACTACAATGTATGCACGTGACATACATCAGCATCAAATTGTTAAAACACATAATTACGTATGCATACCTTGATTGCATCCCTGTCAGTGATCACTTTCTACAAGTACAAATGGTAAGAGATACGTAGTCAAAGTTACATATGTACGTACTGTGGAGTGATAATACATACATCTACTTGTGATATATACGTACTGTACATACCGTCGAGGACTTTTAAGTTATTTCTTCAGTACAGCTATGACCCTAGAAGTCCAATTTATCAAATCAGTCAATAAGCCATACACATCTGCACTAGTCACCCACTCACGAGGTAAATTCCCTGGTACTTACAAATATGACTGTTACTAGTAAAGCTCTATATTATAAGTCCCTTGGACCATTACTTACAAGTGATAATTTCCTCACGAGAGGTTATTTTACACTCAACAGTATTACCACAGAGTACATCAGTACATGTATTTCACACACAACAAGCACACAGGCAGGTATCGTAATTACACACACAACCATAAACATACGTATGTGTACTACCGTATAGTGGGAAATTTTCGCAGGACAAAATATTCGCAGATTTCGCGGTTGGCCTAACATCCGTGAAAATTTTATCCACGAATTAGGTATTTTTGTTGCTATGTCATATGACTGTGGCCAGCATCTGCAAGAATTTTGTCCCACGAAAATTTCCCGCTATACGTATTTACACACACACAAACACACACAAGCACACACAAAGACACACACACACACACACACACACACACACACACACACACACACACACACACACACACACACTGTATACACCACACACACACACACACACACACACACACACACACACACACACACACACACACACACAGACAGACAGACAGACAACATATGCTCCCACCTCCAACTGCTCCTTGAGAGCATGTTCATGCTCCTTTCTGGCCTGTGCTTCATCTTCCAAGTCCTCCTTGTCTTCCCAAACCTGTACATTAGCCAGCTACACAAGGAAACAAGTGTTCACACATAATATATTATCATATATACATGTAGGTACAAAATACATATGCGTGTACACATATGTTCATATATCATACGCACACATACTACCTATACATGTGTCTTCACACATATATTGTACACACACACACCACACAGGTGTACACACGTACACAACACACCAAACAGAGCTGCAGTGATCACAGACTGTACTGTTTCTATCAGTCTGGAATACTACTGTCTACACAATCCACCCAGTGGACCATGCATTGTAGGCACTTGTGATGAGATGTCATTGGTAATCTCTACAGGGCATTTGCTGAAGAACTACCTCTTGAAACAAAATGAATGTGAAGTTGCCATTCTAGCTTGTTGTCAAGTCATAGATATTTGACTAGTGTTATACGTCACAAGTCATGTGACAAACACGCTAGGTACTGGATTGGAAACGGAAGTAAATGAGCTGCACTGCCGTGAAGTACATGAGCATATTTGCAAGCCAAGTGATTGTTTAGTGGGTATTGCAGGGGACTTTGTTCCATGTTTTAAATCGAATTCCCGCTTCGTTTATAAGCAAAATCACTGATGGAGGCTTTTCTGCTCTTAGAATGTGCCCACAAACCTACCACACTCCAATGCATATATGCGCATATGATTTTATGTAGTATTTGGTGTATGTTCTGGTGGGCATCTTAACTTACCATATGTATGTAGCTTAAAACGACATAGCCAAGGGCACGTATGAGTAATTAGACTACGCAATCATGTACACGATTAGCATTTGTTCCTGAGTGACAGGTACGACAGTGAAGGAGTTTAAAATGAGGTTTTTCCTCATTTTATGGGTTTTAAAACCAGCTGCGACAAAACGAACCTTTGATGGACATGTAGGACAACTGTATGCTTCTCTCTATCAATGTTTCTCTTTCATAACCTTCGAAACGCCTTCGTATTTGGTACAAGGTTTTTGAACCATAAATAGTGTTTTTGGTTGTTTGTGACCACTAGACGACATATTTACATGAAAATTTCAATAAGTGTATGTGCCACTGGATATCACTCAGATATTCTCTCCTTCCTTTCAATAAAGAGCTGTACCCAAACTATAAAAATTTACTTTCATCATCGTCCTCGGAAATCAAATAAAAAGTTAGCACAGTTCGTTTCCCATACAACAGTATAAATTTAATACTTCATTTCCAATCCAGTACCTAGTGTGTTTGTCACATGACTTGTGATGTATAACGCTTGTCAAATATCTATGGTCAAGTTAGCATGGCTTCTGTCGACGCTTGTGAGGATTCTGCAGCAGATAAAGTATTGTTGCTGGCTCTAGTAACTAAGGATTCACACAGAATGTAAACTAATTGAAACTGGGGTTTTCCCCAAGAATTTTCCCATGTACAGTATTAGAACTCCCATCTTGTTCATCTACATGAAGACAGGACTGACTAACTCATAGTAGACATTTTCTTACATGTATAGAAAATGTACACAGAATAACAGGAGAGAATAAATCAAAACAAGTAAATTACTCAGCACTATTACCATACATAGTGTACTCCACTAGCCCCTAACTTCAAATCCTTTATAAACATTGGTGACAAATTATTATAACACAGTCTGGATGTACACATCATGTATACATCAGATATTCCAGTAGGTGTTATAGTTATATCATATTTTTCTTACACACATGCGCTCATACACACACACAAATACATGTAATATAAATACATGTACACACACATACACAATTACACGCATACGTACACAAACACACGAACGCATTCACGTGCACACACACACACACACACACACACACCTGCACACACCAACACAGACACAAACAGATGGACACTCACGAAGGTGGAAACATGAGAATAAACAGTAGCAACATCGGGGCGCATCTCACTGTCCTGGAAGCACCACACTATCAGTGGTTTAATGACGTGTTTGTCAGATAACTTCTTCAAGTCTTTTTCTCTTCTAAACATCTCGGGTGTTGTACCAATCCCCATCAATTCGACCTGTGGCTGGTGTTGTGTTGAAATCTCCAAAATGAGCACCCCAAGAGAAAAAGCATCCACTTTTGCAGTGTACTCTCCACCTGTCTTGAGAGCTTCGGGGGGGAGATAGGCCACCGTACCAGGCTGGGTAGTCATGAGGAATTGACTTCGATTGTCGAGAAGTTTGGCCTGTCCCAGATCACTGATCTTCACAGTCCCATCCTTCAGGAGCAGTACATTCTTGTCGCTGAGGTCTCTGTGGATGATTGGGTTCTTTCTCTCATGAAGGTACTTCAAACCTTTAAGGAGACAGTAAAAGAAGAAACATGTCACAGGGAAGCAGCCAAACTGTTCAACAGCAGGGGAGCCATACAGAGGTACACAAAGAAGCCATAAAATCTAAAATTTTAAAGGACATTGTTTGAAATCCTACAGAATAAATAATACTCTTGATATTCTACACAAAATTCAACAGCAACGGTAAAGCTGGAGTCAACTAATCACTGTGACCATGTACGTACAAATTAGGGTAAAGTGGGATAACTTGTTACACTGGAGTAACTTGGTAAACTGGAGTAACTTGACAAGGGGTATAAATTGGTATTGATAGCCTTGAGCACCCTCAACACTCAGCCAATGATAAAATTTTATAGCAGTGTTTACTCCATGGATAGAGTCTATACTTGGCCATAATTCAACATCAGTTACATGCAAGTTACCCTGCTTTAGGTCTACATTGTACAAAAAGGAACTATGCTAGTCCTAGCGACCAGTCGATACTGGATCGCGTGGGATAGGATCCAAGTTCCTACGGAGCTCACCTTCTGCGATTGAAGTAATGATTTCAAGCTGCCGTTTCAAGGATAACTTCCCTCGTTTGTCACGGAGATAATTCTCCAAACTGTCGTTCATCAACTCCATGACTAGCAGTGGCTCGTTACCGTCGTAGTAGGCCCCAATAAACCCAACCACGTTGGTGTGATCGAGGTTCTTCATGATTTCACATTCCTGGACGAAGTTCTCCAAATGATGTTGAGACCTCAAAAGGAATCCGTATATTTTCTTCACTGCTACCGGTTTATCCCCCAGTTTTGACAAATAGACGACGCCATATGAACCTCGACTGATTTCTTTACCCAGGATTAAAGCGGTGGGCTTCGGTTTGAAACTTTTGCGAAGATTAACTGATCCTTTTCGATCCATCCACTAGACTCCACCTAGTGTATAATAGAGACACAGCACTCGATGTCACATGCACACTTTATAACCGGAAATTCATTCTACGTATCGAGTTATCAAACCGCGTGACAAGTACACAATCTGACAATTGGGGAATTCCACAGCATATCATGCCTGTGCAATTGGTGAGCAAATTAATTATTTCCAGTGCATGTACTACATGGTTATTATTACATATTAGTGCTGGTAATCAGCCGTGTATTGATCAGAATTAATGTCCGGATCCAAAATGGGTAATGGTATACGTAGTACAATGGATGCAAATGTACTTCCTTTGTAGTTTATCAATCTCCACAGCTTGGAATTTACAGACTAGATGTATGCAAGTATATAATGTGTGCAATAGTATTAGCTTTGAAATCTAGGGAAGACCACCAGATCTAGAAAGGTAGTTAATTACAAACTGTAGCTGTATACCATATGGAACCAATTGTTGGAGGATAAAGAGAACTAATATCAATTATTTTATATACACAATAACAATACTGTATTCAATTGCAGTTTCTGGATGACATAATGTCATGTCATAAATAATGACTTATTATGCATATTATCATCATTAACACATTAGCTGCAAAATGGTAATTACATATTCTAGATGCTTATATACAATAATTCACAAATTATAATTCACAATCTTCTCACTAAAATGCATTAAAGTATTAATACATGGTACATTATGGAATAAGAAAATATAAACTGATCTAGTTCCATTTACAATCAACAGGAAAAACAGTACAAGAAAATCTATCCTGTCAGAGGGTGTAGATTGACAGATATGTTCTCACCAGTGCTAAGTACACCAACAATGGGGTAGAAACCCCCATACGGGATAACTGCGTCTGTTTCACCAACCTGCGAACCATTCTTGGTGAAATAGATTTTGCATTGAGGACGTCCTTTCTTTTTCTCCGGAGGAGTATCACTTATTCTTGCTTTGTACTTGACAACCTGCGGATAATAGTCATCATCAGAGTCGTATATGTCTTCATCGGAATCTTCATACTCTTCTGTTATTTCCTTCAACTCTCCTGGGTCATCTTCGGCCTTCACATCATCCCCATAGTAAGGTTCTATAAACCTGATTCCACAGCCCATGACATCCCCCTTTTTACAGAGTGGTCCGAATTTTGTACCCATGCCACGCTCCTTGTAGAGTTCTCCATTGTCCGAATGATACCCTACAGATCCTTCCTTCCAGCCTGGAAATTTACAGAGAGGGTAATCCTTTTTGGCCACCCCGATTGCTACTTCACAGCACTCTCCTCCGTCCTCGATGGTCAATTCGAAATAGTGGTTTACAGGAGTGAGAAAGAAATTAGCTATCGCCACCCCCACGTCTCTTTTGGCATTACTGGTACCATCGTAAACCAACGTTTCACCACTTCTAAAACGAACACCATTGCAACGAAGCCAGATGGACCGTGGGTTGAAGTTAGATTCCATCACTTCTGCATCCATTGATTCAGGATCACGAAAGCTATGTCCCAAATATCTGACAGTTTCCCCGTTGCTATGCATACCGATGAGAGGGTAAAACCCTTGGAGGGGGCGCTTCATCTTCTCCGGCGGCCCAACTGACTTGCCATTCTTCGTGAACCACACCTTGACATACCCGGTGCCACAATCGGTGTTGAAGTCGATTCCACACCCCATGACGTCACCCTTGGTACACACAGGCCCAAACGCACGACCTGATCCGCTCTGGTGAAATAGATGCCCGTCATCAGCATGGTAACCAATACCTTGGGAGTTCCAACCGGGCATGGCTGACATAGAGTATCCTGAATATCCAACGCCAAGTCCAAGAGCAGTTCTGATGCCTTTGTCCAGAATTTCTATTTCGAAATAATTCAAAAGAGGCGACATTGGCTCCCACAATTTTATTATTCCAACCGAGGAGCCTTTTGAAGAAACAAAGGTGAATACTGTACCCGAAGTATCTGGGTTCGACGGTTTGACATCGACATTGTGACTCAAAGCCCCTCCGTAAATCTTGTAAAGGTCGACTCGCTCGCTAGCAGAAGCAAGAATTTCTTTGGCCGCCATATTTGAACGATTACGTAGCTGGTATGCGGAAAGAATACGAATAAATACGAATTAATGGTCAATGGTCATAAAATCCTGGATCGATGCTACTGTCTGTATTTAAAAAGAGGATGTTTTGGTCTATTCGAAGCTGCAGACTGGGAATACTCCAAGTATATCATGTCATCTCCACCAGATAAAGTGGACATTGAGCCTGCCTTTCTGGATGGTCCAGCCTGCAAAAGATGACCATCATTAAACCACAAGCATGTTATGATCAACACAATTCATACTGAACAAACATATTAAATTTTATGGGAGACCTGTTAGTAGTACATAAGAACAAATTATCACATAAGAAAATTGTACAACATCAGATTCTTGCCAATTTGAAGTTTACAAATATGTAGTTTGTTCACTTTGTATCTGGTAATGCTGCTCTGTGTGTGTGTGTGTGTGTGTGTGTGTGTGTGTGTGTGTGTGTGCGTGCGTGCATGCCTGCATGTGTGTGTGTGTGTGTGTGTGTGTGTGTGCATGCGTGCGTGCATGCCTGCATGTGTGTGTGTGTGTGTGTGTGTGTGTGTGCGTGCGTGCATGCCTGCATGTGTGTGTGTGTGTGTGTGTGTGTGTGTGTGTGTGTGTGTGTGTGTGTGTGTGTGTGTGTGTGTGTGACAGGTTTGGAATAAACCCAGTTATGCTCAGTATAAGTGGGAATATCTGGAATATCAAGGAATATCTGTACACAGACTTGGAGGTATACCTCAACGTTTGCATGAGAAAACGAGACACTTATTGAAATGAAGTTGAGCATGAAGGGCTTAGTAAAGTTATTTTTAGACAATTCTTCAGGAGAGTAGGGAAATTTAGCAAATGTATTGAAGCGGGCTGCCATCTTCATAAACACACACACATAAAACAGGTCGAGCCTATTGTCAAGTAACAAGTATCATAACGAGTGAAGATCAAATTAGGGGAAGCTTCCCAATAATGGAATGGACAAGCCTGTTCATGATAATCAAAATAGACTGAAAGTGCTAAGGATTTAACAACATACACTGTACTTGAGTGTAGGACAATACCAGATTACTACTCACCTTCAAATATCCACTCCCAGGGCCAGATTTACTCACTCCGATGGTACCTTCTTCATCAGCATCTGCTTCGGATGCTGCTAAAACCTAAATAAGTACACATTATAGATCCATAGAGTAAACACATTATAGACCCAAACAAATAGACTAAAACACACTCAAAGAAGAAAGTTAAAACTTGAAGACCCAAACCCAAGAGCATAAACACACTACGCATGTTCATTACAGCCTTTATTCACATTAAACACAGCTACACATCAACAGGCAGAGCACATGGGTACCTGCTGAAGTAGTTCTTGTTGTTCCTTCTTGGTGTGACATACGAGCTCCTGGTCCTCCTCCACTCCTGGGAGTTTACTAACCACCTGCAAACAAACATAAATAAAGACAACAACAAGGTGTTAAATGCACCCAGTAAACACATAGTTCTAGCCTGTCTAGGTGTACTACAGCATGGACTACACACAACCTTTTCATGTATCTACAGCTACAGCTGTGACGAGGTGATAATAATCTAAGGTGAAGCTGGAGGCAAAGAGGCATTCACCACTTTATTCTACTGTAGCACACCTTGGCAAGCTACAATTATTACGCAGGATGCATACGCATGAAACTATATGAATTGATATAATAAAAGGTTAATAAATACTGTAATTCCGGAAATTAATACGGTATTTTATAAATGCGAACTTTGCGAGTGAATTCGCCAGTGCATAATTTAGAACGCCATTTTTAAGCGCGTATTATTCGTTTCTGGTGTTCAAAATGGCGTTGCGCATTTTATAATAGCATTTATATAATTCTACTCCAGATTTGGATGATTCGTATCATTTTAATCAAGCATTATTTTCCGGAATTATGGTAATAAAGAGTTGTGTTAATATTGGGGATGTGTGTTCACATCATGAATGGGAGCACACCTTTTCCTTAAATCCTACACAACATGCTACATACATTATGCATGTACATAAGACTAACAGAATAGAATAGATATGTACCTACATACAGTCCAACTTGTTTAGTAAATACCTTGAAGGGCACACCAAATCGGTACCTTCTATCAATATTGGCTGATTGGTTTACATGAACTACTAGAGATCAAGTGAAGTGTATGTGTTAATTAGAGTTGTACTATATACAATACAAGTAGCTTAGTAAGTGCCTGGGTTAGTACTTACGTACATACTCCTGGTTAGTGAGTACACTTCACTCAGTTCTTAGCTCACATACATTATGTCTAGCAGCACTAATAGTAAGTATCTCTGATAAGAAGTACAGATTTGGTGTGCCCTTCAATGAACTTACTAAGCAAGTTGCACTGTACTGACCAAGTTACTTACCAAGCAAGTCTTACTGTATACATGACTGATAGAGGTATACAGTGTACACATAAACTACAGTAATAGCTATCAGGTGTCTAGGCCCTGTGTGGAGGCTACTGCTTGCATGATTCACATGTTACAGGAGAGGAAATTCAATAACCTTGAAACTGTATCCTTGGTTGACCAAGAATCTTTGTCTCTTCAATGAATAATACATCTCCTGTGTATCCTACAGAGGGTATGCGTGATGATACAAAACAGTGAACATTCACTACATAACAGCGACAAAGCACAGGATTCAACAGTGAGTTCATACCTGGGATATTAGTGAGTAGAAGTAAGCATTGTACTCCTCTGCTACAGAATCTGGTGGTCAGAAAACAATGTGCAACACACGGACAGAAGTGAATGCATACATAGTACAACAAATCCAAGAAAGTGTACCTTTCTTTGGACGCAGAATACGTCCCAGCCTTTGAGCTTCTTGTCTTCTAGATCCACCATGAGCTGATATCTGCGCACATGTGGTACAGGGTCTCATACTGTAAATCTCGAATGACGGTCATACACAAAGTGGTAGTCATACCTGAATCAGAACATTGGCGTCTGGTAGATCAAAGGAATTATCTCCAACCTTTGGTGAAGACAAGTACATTACATCAATCATTATGACCACAATTGAATCCTCCTTTTAATATAAAGTACCTTTGATATGAATATGCAATTCAGAGCAGGATTGTGAACGAAATTCTGTAATATTTTCATGCGTTCCGCTTGAACTGTTTGTCCATCAATAAAAGGTCTATGGTGAGAAAGTAACACTGCTACATACATATACTACATAGACTACTCACAGCATACAGATGCACGCCCGAAAGACTCACTTGGCGAACTTCTTAGCATATGCACGCAATGCAAACACAATATCAGAGAATACGATTATTTTGTCATTTCTCCTACATTGATGAAAGAGTGATTTGGTGGAAGGGTGATTTGCTTTAGTGACTGGTGGTGTCATGTGAAACCATTCATCTGACGTTAACATACCGTTCGTGGTAGCGAATCAAAAACTGCACGTGTGAAACCACAAAACACATGATAAATACAAGTAGGAATGGGATAAATGCTTGTGTTGTGACAGGTACCTGACAGGTTCTCAACTTCATTGGATTCATGACATAAACCAGCTTCCTTTTACGTGTTCTTATAGACAAGTATTCCCTGTAGAACTCTGGAGTCATGGGGCACCACACCTGTATGAGAGAGAGAGATTAGAGAGCAGTGACTGCTGTTATGGAACATCCAGCACACAGTAGGAGCTGGGAACTGTAGTTGCCAGTACTCAATAAAATTGAAATTAGAAACTCTACTCATATAATTTTATTGGAATATGTACTGTAAATACATTTGTACATGATTATATCTATTAGATATTGTGTTCAATAGAGGGATCAAAACGAAAAAGAATACAAATTGACGCAAAAGTTTCAAGTCAAAAATTTTGGCTGTTGAGTGGATGTGCAAACACTATCACACCCTTCAGGTGTTAACCAGCCCTGCGAATGCTACCACACACTCCAGCCATGACATGGACTCACCTCAGCACACTGAACTCTAGCAATGAAACCACTCCTCTGTAGCTCCATCCAGTTTGCCTCGTAAAGTTTAGGTCCAATCAAGAAATTCAGGTCCTGTATTCTGTCATCTTCTCTCACCAGGGTGGCAGTCAACCCCAACTTACAGTGAGCATTCACAGCTTGAAGGAGTGTAGACAGAAGATGACTTTAAATCCATAATATGCACACACACACACACACACACACACACACACACACACACACACACACACACATACACACACATACACACCATGTCCATAATATCTAAGTATGCGTTATACAGTACATAAGTAATACTGTGTAATATATGCATGTGCAATGTACGTATGAAGTAGACAATATTGGTCAATTTCACCAATAAGCACTGTACACATATATACACACCAAACATAAACACATACAAACATATCATAGCATTTCTATGAATGTACACACACACACACACACACACACACACACACACACACACACACACACACATACAACACTGACTGTACAATAGAATGGGAGCTTTCAGTCATTACATAGTCGAACGTGTCATATATGTATGTCTTGGATGCGCTGTGACCACATGACTTGCATCAACCTATTGAACAAATGAGTTACAACATGCATTGCCACTAACCAGATAGTACTCTCCTGAACTTGTCGGCAGGGATAGTCTGCACCTCTGTAGTTGAAAAGAACATGTTATGAACCCCACCAGTTACCCCATGTATCCACCCCAGACAGAGGGAGGGGACAGGGTGCACAGCAGGAGGACACGCCTTCCTGTGCAAATCTTTGTCCTATCCGGCCTCCCTAAATGTCAACCTCATTCAATTCACATATTTCAAACATCACTTTCTGTTCTCTTATCCACGGTTAACCATACACACATATACACATACTGTGGGAGAGCTGTGGGGTGGCTTGGTGGAGGACCAGACCCACTTCTTAAGAAATACATATTATTTCATCAGAAAATTATGACCAAGGGTTCACAAGAACTTTGAAACACTATCCACCGGAAGTTACATAATATTGTGTGGTTCTTCTACAGATTGAATCCCCCATACAGACCCTTGAAGAACTGTCATGCATGTACATGGTACACTAATACCATACCGTCTAATAACATGATTCCCCATTCTCTGCTTTGTAAAAACTCCATCACTTTCTCTGATTCATAAGCTCGTTTTTGAGTGTAGGACACCATTGAATATGTACTAATAGCAATTCCAGTATTCTCTAGAAGGAATTACACAGAACACTAACAGATTCAACACGGCTACACTATCTGTACACGTTTGAGTTCAAAATTACCATCGGGTTTATCTTTTGCATCCGAAGTAAAACGGCAAATAACCCTGTCATCCACAGTTGACCACAACTTAAACTATATTAGTGTGTGTGTGTGTGTGTGTGTGTGTGTGTGTGTGTGTGTGTGTGTGTGTGTGTGTGTGTGTGTGTGTGTGTGTGTGTGTGTGTGTGTGTGTGTGTGTGTGTGTGTGTGTGTGTGTGTGTGTGTGTGTGTGTGTGTGTGTGCATGTGTGAACACAAGAATAAGAAGTAAGGAATAGGCAAAGTAATCTTTCATTACCTAAAATAATTTCATAACATGAAACAAACTTGAGAGCGCCACTGTTCAACTGCCACAGCTGAAGAGAGAATAAACATAGGATTAATTACTACAGCTACACTTATGACATGTATGTATGCATGTACAAAACACACACACACACACACACACACACACACACTGCTGCCCATACCTGAAGTACACAACACCAGGGTCCGCTTCCTCACAGTACACGCAGCTGTCACCCCCACCAATGTCTTCCCAGCTCCTACAATCGAATATACAAATACAACCATTAAAAAGATTCCACGAAATAATGTGTCTAAACATTATAAAAGATCACCGTGTATGAACATAGTACACTGTAATCTGTCTATAAAGACCACCTAATTGACCAAGAAAAGGTGGTGTCTGTTGATAAGAGAACTTTTAGTAGAGTTTTAGTAGAGGTGCCGCATTTTTGAGATTACATAGTGGATGGTTCAAGAGTGATCTTTAGTCACAAGTGGTCTAGGTGAGTAGGTATGCATGTACATATATAGCCATTTACACGTAAAGAAATGAAACACCACGCCCAGCATCTCTCCTCTCACGCACCACAAGGTAGCACAATGACCCCCGATCGGGCTCGACCATTTCCAAACATCTTTCGCAAACTTTTCTCCTACGGAATGACAGCACAATGTCATGATATTATGCAGACAAAATTATTTAGGAACGAGAACAAACCCATACAACTGAAATACTACTACTAAAAAACTCATAAAATGACAAAAAAGAAACAAAAAACAGTTGCAGAAGTTCACCTGATATGGTCTCAGTACAGTGGTTGGCTTGAGATCCATGCTGCACCCAGTTAAATGTCATTCAAAGTATGAAAGCAAACAATGGAACCAAGTTCTCACTTGATGTCTTTATTGACTGTATCATTTCGAAAATCATATTCCGCTAGTAGTGGAAATTCCATCTCTAAACATCTACAACAACAAATTAGTAGCACAGTACACATGGACACACACCATGGTTAGTAACACACTTTAATGTTACAGGCAATGGTCGAACACTTGTATGTACCTCTTCTGGAGAGTTTCCAATTCTTCCTGTTTTATTTCAAACGACACCGTCTTCAACTATGGGATATGGTAAATGTCACTACTTGTCAACTGTCCAATTTCACCTCCAGCAACGACCGTTACATGCACGCAAACACACCTCATCCAAGTCATCGTCATCCTTATCCATTCTGTCAATATAAGCAGCTATGTCTTGAGGCACTGAAGGAGAATTGTTCTGCATACGTACCAAAAGTATACGTGAAATAACCTCAAACCTTAATTGCACTTGTTTGAAAATGGTTGTGTGCTCGTCCATGTGTATGCAATGTTCACTTACAGTGTCCTCCTCTACAGCTGCTGTAGCTGGTTTACTCCCAAACTACAAAGTGCACAATAAATGTATGTACGTACAGTCAGTGTGTTGAACATACATAATATGTATATTATGTATCATACATATACATATGTATGTACGTATGTCATACAACTCATTTCAAAAGGTGAAACATGCATACCTGTATTCCCAATTGAGGTTGGGAAGAGGTGGTTGTGTCCATAGGAGTCTCATCATCTTCAAGCACACGTCTACATGAAATGTACAGGCATGGTATGTGATGACAAGGTACAGTTGTATAGGCTAGAACCACTGACCTTGTCTGCTGGATAACACTATCTTTCAACAAAGTTTGGAGAATATCCTAACGTGTACATACAAAAGTACAAATATAAGCACAAACCATTGAATGTGGTACAAGTTGAACCTTTATTATAGCACTCTCTGAATAAAGGACAGGCTACGTACAAAATAACCTCACTACAGAGAACACTTTTGGAGACACCAAAAAAGGACTTTCCAATAATAGTAATACATTATTCACCTCTGAAGAGTGGACAACCTCTCTACAGTGGACAAATTAACTAGTTCCATGTATCCTTTATAAAGAGGTCCCACTGTAGTACATATGTAAATTGTACACATGTACAACCATATCAATATGAAATTCACCAATATCAATTCACCAATATCACCATCACCATCACCATCAACACCACCAACATCATGGACCATTACCACAAGATATAAGTACTTTGCCAACTCTCAACACAACACATAAGCCCATAATACTATACACTACGTACTACTACATATTGTAGATTTATACTCACAGGATAGTGGCTCTCCACGAAATAGCGATTGTGTTTCAAGACCAACTTAACTTTACCACAGCTCACCGTACACAACTGCATACGTACAACAAAGAAGGTGATGGAGGCAGTCAACTTGGAAATACTACAAGGACCCTGAAAATATATGAAGGGAATGTCAATACTAAACCTTGATGAAGCTGATTATTCCTTCAGGAATATTGGTTTTGCTCAATCGACGTAGGTACTCAATAATGTCTTCAGTCTGCCGGGAAAGATAAGACAATTTCAAAAAGCGGAGACATAGGTAAACGTTTCTGCAAGAACAACATACTCGAAGACCAACAGATGAAGCGGCGTACAAGGAATATGCAGTGAGCTGGAATTCATGAATATGTTCCGGTCTGCAGATGGGCTAATTTGATGAAGGAAGTGTACATAATATTTTAGAAAATATGCTAGTTAACACAGTGCAATAAATAGTACATAACTGTACATTTATAAAGATAGCAGCAATGACCAAGTGCATGGCTATATAATAAACTAACTCCAATATGTACCACTTCCATTGGAGTGGATTAATTCCAATGGTACCATCTGCTAACAATCAGTGAATTAAATAGTCAATGAACTTAACAAAAGGCAGTGTATAATACATATGTACTGTCCATAAGTATGTATGTACACATAAAATTGAAATCAATTGATCTTCTGTACCTCGGCGATAGCAATGAGGAAGTCCCTAGCGTGCTTGTATACAGGAGAAAATGATTCCAGAAATATGTGACCATCTCCAGCCTATGGGAAGTCTGCTGTAACACCAGTGCAGCACAAAAAGATGCAAAAATCAACTCACGACCCAGAGTGGGCGGGACCCATGGTCCGCCTTCAAGGACAAAATTGAGCTGTAGTCTTTCGCTCCATACACATCCTGAATAATTATTTAAGACAAATATTCAATTAAAGGTATGATTAATTGATCACTAACTGGACAAAACAAAATCCATCATTACACAGAACGTACATACAAATACACATACCACCGGAGCTTCTTCCGTTTCTGATGCAACAGCAGATGCTGAGCTAGGAAGATCCTCTGTAAACATAGCGATAAAAAAGGAGAAAGCATTGTGTTTGTGCTACCAACACTAGTGCACAGTAAATATAACATTTCACTGTCTGAATTGATGCTACTACTGTATCCATAGTACAAGTGTTTATCATACATGGTAGGCATGGTATAGTTACGCAATGTACGTATGAATTAAGTAGACAACATTGGTCATTTTCCCCAATAAGCACTATACATGGAAACCAACCAATACATGCAAACATACATTATGGTGAATATACTGTTTCTGTGAATGCACAGACACACACACACATACATGTACACAATGGCATGCAAACACAAAAACACACAGGTAAACATACACATATGTAAACATATACGTACAGTAAAAGTGAAACATATATACAGAACACACACACACACACACACACATGTACACAATTGCATGCAAACATAAACACACACGCATAAGCATACACACAAACACATGTAAACATACACACAAACACAGATGTAAACATACACACAGGAAAACATAAAAACAGAACTCACACACACACACACACACACACACACACACACACACACACACACACACACACAGTCGCTAAAATACTTACTTGATACATTAGTATTCCAATTACTTTCGCCAAGCTTTGACTTCAGTTTCGCTGCTGGAGTTACTTCCCACTCGTCATCTACACAGAAAAGTAGGTCCAGTAAAACACAGTGGTATTACGTTAATGAAACACCACTATTTTCAGTTGTCGGACTACACGTGGACCTTGTATAAGCTTGGCATGATGGTAATTTTTAAGTAAATAAGGTCAACATATATACCTTCTGTCATTGATGTTTTATATTCACACAAATGCGTCGAGGGTACATATATTGTATATATCGATACCACATATTGTCGGTTATGTATTTCTCTACTTGGTATAAAATTGGTATTTGTATATTTACCAACCTTCACTTCGAAACCTCTTCCTTTTTTCGGCCATGATGACGTCAGCAAGAGTCATATAGATCACGTGTGCACATTGTCACATGAACCAATCAGCTCACACCACGCTTTGTGTCTCGTCCGCAAAAAGAGCATTAGCTCCAGAATCCTCCATTGATCAAACGGTACAAGGTGAACATGGTGAAGGCGGTCGTCTTTCTATATCTTCTAGTGGTAACATTAGTAAATGCCACAGTTTTCTTCGAAGAAAAATTTGATGACGGAGGTAAGTGACCAATTGGATTATTTCTGAATTGTTCCAATTCGATTACCCTTACTGTGTGTGGGCCCCACTCAGCGATTGGTATGGCTGTATTGACTGATAGAGAAAGTTTTTTCATCGTTGCTTACTATAAGTGACTTTATTGTCCTACCTGGATTACTAATTCTTTGTTATTCTGTTACTGCCCAGCTGCCTGGGAAGACAGATGGATTACATCTACAAAGAAGTCAGATTATGGGAAATTTAAATTGTCCGCTGGAAAATTCTACGGAGATGCAGAAAAAGACAAAGGTAGGGTGTTGCTTCACGTGTTTGTAGTCCGTTATTTCAGGATCCCGATGTATGTATGTGTGTGTCTGTATCTCTCCAGGGATTCAAACCAGTCAAGATGCTAGATTCTATGCTGTATCGTCTAAATTCAGCGAGCCGTTTGACAACGAGGGTAAGACATTAGTCGTCCAGTTCTCCGTAAAACACGAACAAATAATCGACTGTGGGGGCGGTTACGTGAAGCTGTTTCCCAGCGGATTCAAACCAGAAGAAATGGAAGGGGAATCACCTTACAACATTATGTTTGGTGAGTAAACTTCGTGTTCTTTCTTCCTTTTCAGTTTTGACGTTGCTCACACGTGATGTGGTGTGTCATTTGATCTGTACTGTGGACATTGTATGTTGAAGTTAATTTTCAGTTCACTTAAGTGTGGTTGTTGTGTTTACTTAAAGGCCCTGACATTTGTGGTCCCGGAACAAAGAAGGTTCACGTCATCTTCAATTACAAGGGAAAGAATCTTTTGATCAAGAGGGATATCAGATGTAAAGATGATGAATTCTCACACTTGTACACTCTGATAGTCAAGCCGGACAACACTTACGAAGTCTTGATCGACAACGAGAGTGCACAGAAAGGCAACCTGGAGGATGACTGGGACTTCCTCCCATCCAAGATGATCAATGACCCCGAAGCTAAGAAACCAACAGATTGGGACGATAATCCTAAAATTGATGACCCTGAGGATGAAAAACCGGAGGTGTGCGAGATTTTTAAATTCTGCGTTGTCGTTTTCCCCGTTGTGTGTCAAATGTTGTGTGAAAAATTCTGCCTTGTGGTATTCCCTGTTGTGGGTGAGATGTTGTGTAACTTCTGCGTTGTGGTGTTCATGGTCCAGTGATGTGTTCGTTTCCTATTTTACGGTTTGTAGGACTGGGATCAACCTGAATACATTGCCGATCCAGACGCCCAGAAACCAGGTGACTGGGATGATGACACAGATGGGGAATGGGAACCACCTATGATACCCAACCCTGACTACAAGGTGTGTAGTAGTGTAGTGTGTGAGAATTATTACATGTAGTTGTTTCATTCCTGACATGCATACATAATTTTGCAATGTGGTTTTGTGTAGGGTGAATGGAAACCCAAACAAATCGACAACCCCAACTACAAGGGAGAGTGGGTTCACCCACAGATACCTAATCCAGAATATGCTGAAGATCCTAATCTGTACCACTTTGCAAGTACAGAGTACATCGGCCTTGATTTGTGGCAGGTACGTGAGTATAAAATAGGTAATAAATGTGGTAATTGCACGTAAATGTTTGAACACATGTATCACTCATTAGGTCTCCATATGCAGTGCAACCTCAGTTATCCTAACCCATTGGGACATTAGATTTTTAAGAAGCGTTCAGATAACTCAAGTCATAACATGTAAAGAATTTTGCTTTATGCCAACTTATTAGCCATCACGAAATCCAGTAGAAACCTTTAAAAATACAAAAGAAACCAAGTAATAGCTTGCTTGTACTACAAGCATAATATTCTATCTTACACTATTAAGCTTTAGGAAGCCATGTTTATATGACATCATTAGTATTAAAATGATTGATGTATTATTTTGGGTCGTCCAGATAACTGAGTTTCGGATAATGGAGGTTGCACTGTGCATGCAATTGTGTCACTCGTTGGGTCTCGGTGCATTTGTAGGTAAAATCTGGTACAATCTTTGATAACTTCCTTATCACCGATGATGTGGAATATGCCAAGCAAGTAGCAGAGGATACCTGGGCAGTTACCAAAAAGGGAGAGAAAGAAATGAAAGATAAGGTAAGCAACTTGTTGTTGCGAATAGTTGTCGTATCCTCAAAGAGGCCTCACACTTGACTCAACTATGTATGGTATGTACAGATTGATGAAGAAGCTCGTAAGGTTCAAGAGGAAGAAGAAAAGAAACGTAAAGAAGAGGAGGAAGCAAATAAAGAGGAAGAAGAGGAAGAGGAAGAAGAAGAAGAGGAAGAGGAAGAAGAGGAAGAGGATACTGAGGTAGGTGCTTAGAAATTGCAGTGTGAGTATTGTTGCTGTGTTTGACCGCTTTTTTATTTGATATCTTCTTCATGTCTATCAGCCGGCTGGCGGTGAGTCTGAAGGTGGAGAGATAAAGGATGAATTGTGAATGCTCCACTCGCTGGATAGGAGTATTGTCCACATAGGAAATTATTATAATCATGGCAGTTATAGTAATTATTAATACATGTTAGGGAACAGAATGAGTGCATTTTTTTGGTTTTATGTAATACAATGCATTGCTAAACTGTCTGTAATGTAATTTTGATATTACATAATATTGAATGATTGACTACTACCATTGGCTGGCTAAGTGCATACCATATTGAATATTAATATAATACATGCACTTGAGAGTCAATTATACAGTAAGCAGGGAGCAAACTAGTTAGCTACATAGAAATAAAACGTGATAATGAATTATGTACGTTGTAGCCATTAATATTAATATGCCTGAAGGTGCTTTGTTGGAAACCATTATATTATATATAACAAGGAATGGAATTGCATGTGTGATATACACAAGCCAGCTATTTGCCTTGAAATATCCTCTCTGAAAGTACAGATTTGGTGTACATGTGTACTTTATTAAGTAAGTTGCATGGAGTGTATAATGACTTGAATTACATATTACTATATAGGAACACACACTACACGCTGTATGTACAGCTATATACTAAGTCTATACGTACAACATGCAGGATTGCAATTAAGTATATTACATCACCATGTACAACAAAACAATAAGTGGTAATTATTCAATAATAATATTATTATTCTTAATTATACTTCTTGTCACAGTACTAGTATAATAATATCACTACCATTGTGTTAACAATTAATTGTGAATAAGCATAAGATACAAAATTAATGTCTGAATGTGAAGCAAATGATAAACTGCATTAATTTGTTCTACTTGACACTGAAAGGCATAATAATACTATTCCTACACGAATGTATACCAGTTACAAGTGGTATGGAAGTTTTGAATTGCCCCCATACAATCGGAGATGGAAATTTAATTCCACTTCACATTTGAAACTGTAGGTCTTGCTGGTGTTGTGAAGTTATTTTTCCCCTGCACAAACAACTCATATTCGGAAGGACGAGGGGACCCTAAGGTTGTAACTGTTGTTGAAGTGTCTGCGTGGTAAGAGCTGAGGTAGTTGCCCATGTCGCTGTTGGCATCTTCACTTGGAGTTCCAGAGACTTGAGCTTTATGTCGGTCCCCATCAACTGTGGCTCTCAGAGTGGTTGTATTCTGTGCAATGTAAGTGTGCAGTGAAGAGCATGAACACAGCCACTAGCTACTACAACGTGTACAAAATTACATTAGTAGAGGAAACTTTGTTTTTGGGAGTTTTTACAATCATGAGGGAATATAGTTTCAACAAGTTCTTTTGTTGATTTGCAACCCTGAGAATAGTACAGTGGGACTATTATGATCAAAAATCTATAAAATCTGACCAAATTCTGAGACACTTGTAATTGATTCTTATTATATAATACACAACTGGAATACATTGTGTTACTTGATCCTTGGCTAAATATCACATTCTAATGATAGTGAGCCTTGGAGTGAGTATCTGGTCTCAATAAAAACTGGAAAACTGACAAAACTGGCTCTGATCACAACTGGAAGCCAAAATGCTTTCCTCCCAAAGATAACCTTTATGTCGACGTGACGTTATGAGTAGAATGTATCAATTGCTCATGCACTTTCTAGGGATGACATTTAAATGCGGTATGTTATACAAATGATATTTACTGATAATAGGCAGCCCATAAATTGTACAATTATTGACAAAGGCACGAAAGAAACTTACTTCATGTTCATCTTTGACATAGTTTGGATCCCACCAAGGCATTTGGATATTCTGATCCAACAATTCATCGTCGTGAAGGAGTTTATTGACATCAGCTGCAATAAAAGTCCACATATGTACCATACATAATACACATATGCACATGAATGTACGAATCTCAGCATGTAAGTAATAGATATACTTACCATCTGGTAAACGAGGTTGTAGGGGTATATTGTCTTGACCAATGGGTTTCCGGCGCATACCCCAGTTATCGTTACTTTGTTCCCTTGCTCTACAGGTGTGTAGTGTGGATGGTGGGATGGAAACAACACCAAAAAATTACATGTACACAATGTTCACTATGCACAGTACATTTACACATAATGTTTGCTATGTACAGAACATTACACATACGTATGTAATATTCACACATATGTAATGTTCACTATGTACTGTACATGTACACACATTGTTCGCTATGTACGTATATTGTACACAATGTTCACTATGTACAGTACATGTACACACAATGTTCACTATGTAAAGTACATGTACACACAGTACTCACCGTGATTTTGGTGATCTCCTTCTTCTACAGGAACAAAATATGATTGCAATAGCCAAGAACATGATGGCTATTACTACAACCAGAGCAATGACAACTGCAATAATCAATTGAATTGAAAATGGTTCAGTTTCTGTTGGTGGACTTGTAGAAGTTGTAGTGGTATTGTGAACTCTAACTCTAAATCCAAGCTCAGCAGCTAGCTGTCAATGAAAAATTGTAAAGAATTATAACATTGTGCTAATTGTGAATAACAGTTGCCATGGGATACCTGTTCTGAATTCTGGTTAATAATCTTAGCACTGTTGTTTACACTCAGAAAACTATAGTCATATGGAATATTACTGCCAGAAACTGGACCAGGTGAATAAAAGCCATCATAAAACACACCACTGACTAGCAACCTGAAGGGGATAATAGCAAGAAAGACAGTAAACTAGACAATACCTTGGATGTGAGAAGGTCTGTGGAAAAAATCACACTAACACAATTATTAATCACCATATCTATTATTATGATGACACTTCCTTTGTCACATACATCCAGAATATGTCAACCTGTTAGGACTTAAATGAATCAAGATGTTCACTACGTTGATTTATATGATGCTCAACACATTACTTTCCTCGCCTAATAATTCAATGCATACAGTAAACTGATGTTAGATGTTACACATCCCTTGATCCACAGAAGTTGGATAAAATCCAAATAAGTCATGCAGTTCAAGGTGATTCTTCTATGGTATTTACAGCATGTGAGCATCTATGGTAAAAAAGGTAATGCTAACTGATAAACGTTAATCAATAACCGTTTAAAGTTCCTTTTTTTCTTAGAATCATTAACAGATGGAATTTAACGATTTTTGGATAACCATTAATGCTTTTCTGATGAGCATTGATTTATATCGGTTAAGGCTCATTGTCAACAGAGCTTAACAAGCTATTCGAAATGATCTTTTGTACAGTATCCAGGGAACTGGTAGACCATCCAAGCCAAATGCAGAAATGATTAAGATAATTGAGGAGAAGATGAAAGAGGATGACGGAACTAATACTATGTACATGGTCAAACTCTTAAGGTTAAAGGCTACAAAATATCGAGGACGACCAGGAAGGCTTTGAGCTGGAATTTCCACGGTAAGTTCTGCCACATGTTATGAATTAACGGTTAACACTTTCCCGTAAACTAAATAGCAGATATTCATTGACGCTTATCTGCTAACTGAAAAATGCTAACCGAAATTATCGTTAACTTTTGCACCGTACCGAGTACAGTACATTGAATTGTGAACATAATATCATGGTAATAACTTGATCTTTGCACATCAAGGATTGCCAGCATATTAATTTAAGACTTACTTGTTGGAATCGAGCCGTTCGGCCACATAGTAGTGGAATCTGTAGCCTGTTACCACTGCTTCTAGCTCATCCTTCAATTTCTTTGCATCCATACCTTGTAGAAACACATTTCGACCAATCCTAGTATCTACCTCTAGTTTGAAAAGATAATCGGTAGAGAAGATCACCAGATAGAGCTCAGCTGAATCGGAGCTGAAATCAGAATCAAAAACTTTAATTGTTCCTCTAACAAAACTGTTTGTAGCTGTTGCTTGAAATGTAGGTCCAATGAGAATATCCATGTCTACTTCATCCGTTGTCAAGCCAAGTGCAGGCTCTACAGAAATTCGGTTCAACTGGTCTTGATCATCTTCATCGGAGACGTCCAAGGTTAGAATTACAATTCCATCATCATTCTCTCCCCCCACAGAGGCTCTAGCAAAGGCAACGTAAGCCTCGGAATCAAGCACAGGAGGATCGTTCACATTTTCCACAGTCAATGTGAAATCCACAGTCACACTCAATTGTGGATTGCCATGATCCCTACCTGTAACAGAGAACATGAACATATTGTTCTCTTCAAAGTTTAGGGATTTATTGAGAATAATGTTGAAACCGTTGATAAAAACAGGGGCATTGCCCGCTATACTCAGTGTTACCTTAGCATTGTCTCCACTATCCTCATCAGACACTTCTACATATGCTATAGCTATACCCTTGGGATTGTTCTCCTTTACTGTTAGAATGGTAGCATTGGGCACAACCATTGGATGATTGTCGTTCAGATCCAGAACTGAAATTTCTACAAATGTAGAAGTAATCCCGGTTGAACTTTCTGCTGCCACAATTAGCTGCAATGTGGAATGTTGCTCGTAGTCTAAAGTTGTAGTTAGACAGACTTTTGCTCCAACCACCAAATCGCTGTCCTCATCTCTATCAACAACAAGATGGAATTTGTCTTTTACTTCTGAAGGAATGCTACTGTTGATGCGAAAATGGATATTTCTTGCTCTAGATACATCCAGGATTTCTAAAAGATAAGTGTCTGTACACGTGCTACCAGACACCTCTGTATTCTCTGTGATGTCAAAGTGATGTATGCTGTGAATGAATGTTAAGCTTCGAGGAACTATCTTTATAACAACTTGAGTTGTCGTGGACACGTTAAACTGACTGTCATCTGTAGCCTTCACAGTCAAGGTGACATTCTGGTCAGCAGTGAACTTGCCAACTCTGGTCTTGTAGATAATACCTGATACTCTGTCAATGGAGAAGTCTGCGATAGCAAAATTTCCTTCTGGAGTTCCGCTCACTCCAACAATTTCAAAATATACTCTATCCAGATCAGGATCATGTGCAGTCAAGGTAGTAATTTCACTTCCGGCACTGATGTTAGGAGCAATGGGAACAATGTATTGTTCTATATTTGTGTTTCCATTGCCGAATATCGGCGGAGTGTCTGGTAGATTACCTACAGCTATTGTTATTACGTCAGTACTGGTCTGAGGAGGGGATCCGTGATCAGACATGATGAGAGAAACAGTATAATTAGGTTGTGATTCATAGTCCAGTTCATGCTGAAGAAACAAGCGAGTTCCTCGTATTTCAAATACATCTTCATGATTCTCGAGGGATAGAGATACCATGGCATTTTGTCCGTCATCGATGTCCTTTGTGACAATGGTGAATACCTCCTCACTAGCACAGCAGCGCTCTGTTATTCGGTAATATCGAGGTGCAATCAATACAGGTGCGTTGTCATTGACATCCAATATGTTGATGGTCAGCACCCCTGTGTCAGTGTGTTGAGTGTCATTTACGGCTATAATTAGCTGAAACACACTGTGACCCACATCTCTGTCCACGTTGCTCATTAGAACATTACCACTGACAGGAATTATATCAAAAAATTCGTTTGGATTCAAAAGATGGAACTCGAGCACTGCATTACTGTCACTATCAGTAGCATTTACCTTGTATACTTCACCAGTGACATTTTCGTGAACGTCTATAACCTGGGGGAGGTTGGTAATATTGGGACCATTGTCGTTTATATTAGCTATTAGCACTGTCACAGAACAGTTAACTGCAATAGTGAGGTTACTGGATGTTAATTGGCTGGTTACAGTAACTATGAAGTTGTACATATTTGGAGGTGCCTCAGCGTCCAAGGATTCAGTTGCATACAAAGTGCCGCCGTGTCTGACTTCAAATGTATCGGAATTGTCAGCAAAAGATAAAGCCTCTTCCTCTACAATAGCACCATTACCAGCAGTTACAGTTACATGGCCCAGAATATGCCCTCCCAAAGGTCTCTCCTCTATTACAAAAGTAAACAGGGGTCTGGAGCAAACTAACATATCTGGGTCCATCACAACATTGATAACTATTGTGACCTGATTTCTTCTTATGAGACCATTTTGATCATTAGTAGCTTCCACTAGAAAGGAAAAGGTTCTAAAGGCAAGATTTTCACTAGCTCTAACATTTCCCAAATTGTCTACGGTGAAAAATGTCCTGGGTGACGATGTAACAATACTGTAGGATACACTCTTTTCAAGATCTTCATCAGTTGAGGAAACTTGTAATAAAAACTCATTTTCCATTACTGGTCCAGAAATTGTTCTTGTGTATAATGGTTTGGTAAACATAGGATCATTGTCATTTTCATCAGTGACATACACTCGAACTTCAACTGTTGCATTGATTGTATCCGAAAGAACTACGCTCACTTGTAAGACGTATTTATCCTTTCTTTCTCTATCAAAAGAGTCAACCGCTAGTAGTGCACCACTGTACATATCAACTATAAATGAACCGGAATCATTGTTTGCAAGTAACAAGAACCGAAGTAAGTTCCTAAGACTAGTTGGAACATTTAGAGGTTGTATAAATCCAACATAAGAGCCTCGAGGACTATTTTCTTGAATGGTAAAGTTGAGCCATTCCTCATATGTTATTATCAATTGACTCGGTATAGCTGGAGAGACGAACAAATGTACTCGGACTTCGGTAGATTGCACAGGTGTTCCCACATCACTGGCTGTAACTGTCAACACATACCTACCCTCTGGAGGACAGTCCAGTGGTGATATTATACCGTTTGTTCTGTTAATAGTAAAGTTGCTGTCGGGGGAGAGCGAGTAAGTGACATGTCCGTTTGATCCATGGTCACCATCGCTTGCAGACACATTAAATTCAACAGAAGTGGTATCGTTGACAGTTGAGCAGTTGAAGGCGAAGGTGTAAAAAGATTGCAAAAACTGTGGAGCATTATCATTGACATCTGTAATGTTAATATACACAATGGCAGTGTTGTTGTGCTGCCCTGCTGTCACCTGCACTACCAGGTTGAACACTGGAGCCGTTCCTTCCAAGTCTAGAAAACGTAAATTACTAATCCTGCCTGTTTTCCGGCCTATATGAAAGTAACTTGGAGGATTCTGACTAAGAATGGCATACACAGGACTCTCTAGTACATACTCAGGAAGAGCACGCCCCACACTACCCACTACAGACCCCACTGTGGCATTCTCTTCAATTTCAAAGTAAAAAATGCTTCTTTCAAACGTAGCCGTATCTGTAGGGTCCTCAAAAACAGTTATGACAATGTGAGCAGTGGAATACAGTGAGTGAATCCCGCCATCTGCAGCAGTCACAGTCAGTATATAATGCCCTATAGGTGGCATTGCCACGGCAGGAGTCACCTCTCCTGAAGTATTGTGGATGCGGAAGAGAGTACTGTTATTCAAAAAGAAGTTGACAGAACCGTTGTTGCCAGCATCTGGATCTGTAGCTCTTACAGTGAGTACAATAGTCATGAGGTCTGCACGAGAGGTTGTCCTCCCATAAAATACGCTCCTATTAAACACTGGGGGGTTATCGTTTATATCTAGGATGTTGACGGTAATGCTGGATTGAGATACAGAGCCTGGTATTTCAGCAATGGCCAATAAACTGAGAACTGGCTGCAATTCTCGATCAATCTGCTTCAACACGGTAACGGACCACATTTCTTTGTTGAAGTACAGATAATTTTCATATCCTGTGAGTGTTATATTTACTTGCGAATAATTCAAACTAGTAGCATTCATTGTATTAGCAAGACGAGTATATTGCACTACATTGAGAGGTAGGAGAACTGAAAATCCAATAGGCGAGTTCTCAGTGATATTGACTTCGTATTCCGACTCAGAGAACATTATCCACTCTTCAGGGACATCTTCCACAAATATTGTAATGTTTGAATAGTTTTCTGTCGTGATGTTGTAAGAATTTTGATACTCTTTGTTGACACATTCCACAGTTAGGGTATATTCTGACAACGAAGAACCATCTAATGACTGCACTAGTAGTAACATGTTCTCATTGATTCTGAAAAAGGAGCCACCATTGGATATTGAAATCTGAATGTCACTTGCAGATGTGTTCTGAGCAGTGCAAGTGATGTTTAAAACAGAACTGTTTACAGCTGTAGTTTCTTGGATTGTAATGTTTGTGGCAAGGTTCGGAAATTTTGGTATAGGCACACGAAATACATTGAAGACAACGTTTTGAGTATTTGAAGTATGAACGCCATCACTAGCTACAAGTGAAATACTCAAGTTGCCAATTGGAAGGGCTGTAGCCACAGCAACACTCCCACTTGTAGCATTGAGTGAAAAATGTGAATAACTGCCATTTTGGTTCAGAATGTAAGTCAAAGTATTAATGGTGTCGTTATCATAAGCTGTAACTGTGTGGACAACAGTACCTATGGAGAGCTGCTGAGGCCGACTGAGGTACACTGAATCAGGCTCTATCACAGGTTTATAGTCGTTGATCACTGTAACAAAAAACAAAGAATTGCATTATTGTATGATTCCAGGTATTGAAGGATTAGTTTTTTCACAGTGTGCATACAGACCAGTGCCAGAGAAACTGCAGTCAAGACACAGAATGTAGCTTTTACATACGTACATACCTTGACACGTGCCATTCATCATTTCATATCCAATTTCACAATCGCACAAGCCAGTTGATGAGTTACACACCTCATAAGCTCCATCACAAACAGACACATTGGTAGAACAATTGCCTGAAAAAAAACAATGCAGAATTAATATTACATTCATATTTTGTGCCTTCTCCACCATCACTATATTAATTCAACCCTTGGCCATCTCAGATATAATAATGAGGGAAATAATATAATAATACCACAAATTTATCGACAGCTATAGGCTTTTTAGCACTGTAGATTGGATTTTCCACACATCAGTTACCAACAGAATATTTCACATACTCACAGGAGTAGGTATTACTTAACAATTAAACGTTCATACATGATTTACCAATTATGATAGCAATTGCACAGTACACACAGTATGTGTGCATTACTACATACAGTGCATGCCAAAGTGTTCCGGTCATGCAGTGCTGAGAATACATAACGATCGGATATTAACCATTTTCTGTACTTTCTTGAGCAATTGAGAGAAAACCAAAACAGAAACATTCTGTCATGCATGAAATTTTTGAGGAATAACATACTAACCGAGGTACAGTGGGAATGAATGAATCACGCAATGCACCACACTATTATCCCTATTAGTAGATAGATACCTTTATACTGTTTGATCAAATTTACCAAACGTCAAAGTGACATTGACATTGCCCAGAAACATGGCTTACCATAACCAAACGGATATTTTCAGCATTGCAAATATACAAATTCTATAGTAATTGTTCTTCGAAGATGCATGTAGAGGCCACAATCTACTTGAGGGTGTGCAGGCACATATACTATAATATCATGTACAGTGAAACCTGTATTAAAGACCACCTCAACATAGGACTATTTTTCCTAAATTAAATAGACCTTTACTGAATCACCCAGAATCGGATTACAACTACAAGGCAGCCCTGCATGAAGAACACCTATCTGCAAAGTCCACTTAAACTTGGTTCCTTGGGTGGTCTTAATAGGCAGGTTCCACTGTATATAGATAATGTTAATTTTCTGTTTGCAATGCAAAGATGTTAACTGTTGTTACCCACACATACTTGATAAAGGTGTTGGCGAAGGTGATATAGTATCTGTAGATGGAATAGCACTACTTGTTGTTAATGGGAGGTAAGAAGTGGAAGCAGCAGAGGTAGGTTCTGGACTGATGGAGACACTGCTGGTAGTCTCTTGGCTAGCGGAAACACTGCTGGTAATCTGTTGGCTATCAGAGACACTGCTGGTAGGTTCTAAACTAGTGGAGACACTGCTGGTAGTCTCTTGGCTATCGGAGACACTGCTGATAGTCGGTTGGCTATCGGAGACACTGCTGGTAGGTTCCAAACTAGTGGAGACACTGCTGGTAGTCTCTTGGCTAGCAGAGACACTGCTGGTAGTCTGTTGGCTAGCAGAGACGCTGCTGGAAGGCTCTAAACTGGTGGTAGTCTGTGGGCTAGTGGAGACACTGTTGGTAGTCTGTTGGCTAGCAGAGACACTGCTGGTAGGCTCCAAACTAGTGGACACACTGCTGGTAGTCTGTTGGCTAGCTGAGACACTGCCGGTAGGCTCTAAACTAGTGGAGACACTGCTGGTAGTCTGTTGGCTAGCAGAGACACTGCTGGAAGGCTCTAAACTGGTGGTAGTCTGTGGGCTAGTGGAGACACTGTTGGTAGTCTGTTGGCTAGCAGAGACACTGCTGGTAGGCTCTAAACTAGTGGACACACTGCTGGTAGTCTGTTGGCTAGCTGAGACACTGCCAGTAGGCTCTAAACTAATGAAGACACTGCTGGTAGTCTCTTGGCTATCGGAGACACTGCTGGTAGTCAGTGAACTGGCAGAGACACTGCTAGTAGTCTGTTGGCTAGCAGAGACACTGCTGGTAGTCTCTAAACTAGTAGACACACTGCTGGAAGTCTGTTGGCTAGCAGAGACACTGCTGGTAGGCTCTAAACGAGTGGAGACACTGCTGGTAGTCTGCGGGCTAGTGGAGACACTGCTGGTAGTCTGCGGGCTAGTGGAGACACTGTTGGTAGTCTGTTGGCTAGCAGAGACACTGCTGGTAGGCTCTAAACTAGTGGACACACTGCTGGAAGTCTGTTGGCTAGCAGAGACACTGCTGGTAGGCTCTAAACGAGTGGAGACACTGCTGGTAGACTCTAAACCCGCTGAGAGACCGCTGGTAGTCGGTTGGCTAGCGGCGACACTACTGAAAGAGTCCGGACTAGAAGAAACACTGCTTGAAAATAGTGTGCTAACAGAATCTGGAGACGTGAAGGTTCTGCTGACAGACACCGTGTTCGAAGGATCGGCGCTGGTGGATAGCAGATTATCCGAAGAGCTGACGGTAACCACCATGGTAGTTTGTCCTGTTACATAGTGGTGAACTGTAGAAACAAGTGAAATACTTATTATAAGACAACTATAACATACTACTATTAAGAAATCAACGATTGGTATTAGGATGTATACACCAAAACTAAAAAGTTAGGGTTACAACTCACCGCCCAGAAGACAATACAAGAAGACTAGGGCAGAGCTTCGACGGTAGAATTTCATACTTGCTAAATTTGTGCGACGAGTACAGCTGAGAAAGGTCCGGATACTTTGATCTCGAGTGTCGGAGGAAAACGATCAGACCATGAACCGTACAGGGCCTGTATGTATCGCCATAGGGCGGGGATGAACAACAAACTGGTAAACAACACGTGTGTGGCACAATCAATGAATATCATTAATAATTTTCGTTCCAGATAACGAAGATAGACGACACGATATACATAGTTACCATAGAAACGGCGCTCGAAAATGATGATGGTTTTCTCTTTGAAACAGTCATTGTCCAATATGATGATATTGTGAAATATAAACCAGTTCTATATAAGTACAGACAATAGGAATCAATAATTTTTTTTTCATTATCATAAACATGGCACCACACAAACCTAGCTATCTGTATTGATACTCATGGAGGCATATGGAGTGAATACTCGTTAATCCGCCACAATTCATTTTTGAAGAATGTGGTGGACTTACAAGTTTGGTGGATTAACTGGACATACATTGGTACTTGTACATTATATTGGTACTGGGAAATTGTGGTAGACTAAAAGGTTTGGTAGATAAAACTGTGGCGGGTTAACAAGGGTTCACTGTACCATTACATCTATATAATATGGTTCACATTTTACTGACATAATGTCATCTTAAATCCTAACTAGTAGAGGGTGAAGTGGTTTGAATAGTGAGTTGAATGATACATTAACAAGTGAGTGAGTTAGTATTTGTGCGTTGATGTAATTCAAGCTAGCTATCATTAGTACAATACATACACGTCAGACATGTACAGTTGCACTATTGCAGATAACTTTTGCAGATTTCAGAGGTAAATCAGATGTGATGTTGATTTATAATTTATGCAGCAATGCATCTTAATTGTTAGAATTGCATGAATAAGTGATAATATTATAACATAGCACAACAATGTCTACACTTTAGATGCATGCACATTTAATGTTTTCTTTTCTTTTCAGGGTGCCTCTGAAGTAGCCTATGGTTATATCAGTTCCCCAGGTGAAATAAGCTTACCTGATACCTGAATGTAAGCCCATACAATAATATACAATAGGGATGGATAGATACAATCACTAACTTCACATAAGTCTATATAGAATTAATAGAGAATTCATAATCAATCTCTATTGCTATATAGCTGGATTCACTTGCAATACCAATATCTACGTAACTTGGCATACTGTGGAAAAGATACGTACCATAATTATTATTATGTGGAATAATTTAATCGTAACATATCTACAAACAGAATTATGGTACAAGTGCACACACCAGTAGTTACTTAACTATATTACACAAGCACATACAGTACAAGCATACATACACGTACACACCAGACATAATGGATATAAAGGAATGATTAGGAAAATAAATCATGAATTAATCATCCAGCACCAAAAGTTTACAGAAAGGCTGGTTTCAGTAGGGCGGTGTCCATTTCTGGATTGTGCTTCTTCAGTGAGCAGTGTGCATAGTGGCAGATCAAATGGTCCAGAGTGCGGAATTCCAGTGGGTCGGCAAAGCCATAGCCTCCAGTATTACTCCTTAGTATTGCAATTCTCTTGTATTTGTGAGCATCCCTGGAAAACAATGTCAATATTATCAAAACAACACACCATCAGAAACACAATAGTGGTGTACTAACATCACATCAAGGGTATGTGTATGAAAGGTATTCCTTTCCCTATCAATACACTCAGGTGGGTCCTTCGGCCGTACCAGGAAGGTACCATTGGGCTTTGTGGAGAGCAGTGACCGTGACTGTTCACGTCTAAATGCAAAGGAACACTAACATAAACACAAATACATAATGTGGAAAGTATTTACATACATACGTACGTATACAATACCAATATCTGCACGTATTTATGTACATACGTACATAAAGCAGATTAAATACCATTTCCACTTACGATATTGAGTGGCTCAACCAGTTAGATTGATTTCGATGTGGTAAAGTGCTGTAATCTACCGAACCCTTAGGAATGTCAAGGAGAAATAACACATAATTATACACATAATTGAAGTGAAATTAAACAGAGGAATGCAATCTTACAGAGACTGATTCATCCAAACTTGACTCATCACGTGTAGAAAGTTTTGGAGGACGAGCCAACGTAGGAGGATAATGTTGAGGTCTTGATCTTGCCATGGATGCCATTGACATTAAAATTTTATCATACTGCTCCCTGCAAGTACACAATTACATGTACAGTTATACATACATGTACAGTTGGGGGAACAGAGAAAGACTAAAACACTAACTGGGATCTTTCTGTATGAAGTAAAGCATAAATTTCATGTGGATCTTCGTATTGGGATAGAAGATCCTCCTTTTCAGTCATCCTCTGGTTGATTTGTTCATCAGTAAAGCCCTGTTTTATCAGCCACCTGAATACAAGCACAAATTATTAAAGATCATAGTCGATGAATAGCTATCAACATCATACTCACTTGCGATGAAAGCTCTTACTCTCTGTCAGCTTCAATATCTGTGGTTTCAAAGCGTGCATCCTCATTTCCATATCCCTTGCATCTCTTTCTCGGAATGACAAATCCCTTTCCATCACTGACACTCCCTCTCCATGTCCTTGTGCTCGTCTTTTAACACACTCCACATTATCCTTCCAACTAAACAAACGGACAAGACAGAATGGTCATAAAGAACCTAAAAATTAATACTTCATAACCTACGCAGCAATTTCTGCATTAGACACATAAGGAGCAGCTTTTGATTGGATCTCTTCCTGATCACGAATCATTTCCACAATTAACTTCTCCGAGGAGATCTTCTCTCTGAGAGCATTAATTTCCTATTCAAGACAACATAGTTCACATACACCATCCCAGATATTTATTGTACAATACACACAATCAGTGTGTGAGGGGCAACACCGAAAGTGCTGCCATGGGCATATCTTGTAAGACACACAGTTAGTGTCTACCATGAGTTACAGACACCAATGGCCACATATAATCAGGAATGATTGAAACTTGGAATATAATTCAATGACTTACATGCAGTAAATACAAACAGTGGGAAACAGCTACATAGGTTTTCAGCAGGGTACATGGGAAATTGACAGATTGGATAATCCACAAGGGCAAAGTACAATGTGGAATGCCGATATCCACACATTTTTTTTTATATCTGAAGAACTCTGGTAAGCACGTTCACAGGCTATGATAGGGAGTGACACAAACTTCCATGCCGTGTTTGATTCACATGTGCATTCTACAACAAACCCGCTGGAATGTAGACCACTTGCTGTAATGTTCATTATACTGTGTTGTGAGGTCTTCCATACGTGCCTCTGCTTCAACTAGAGCTTTGATGATGGAATCAGTATCATCAACCATCAAGCCTTCATCCTCCTACACACAGTGATGATGTCAACATGTAGTGGTTACACTACACAACTATACAAGCATCTTGACATACTCTCATGTCCTCCTTGGACACTGGATACAGAAGTTGGGTATCCAACTTGTAACTGTAAGGTCTCAGAGAATGATACTTGTGATAATTGACTAATTCCACAACAGAATTAAACTCCAGAGGTTCTGAGAATCCATACTTCCCATCGTGAAAAATAATTCTTATTAATCTGTTTACACCACCAACTCTGTAAAATGAAACATAATACGTAGGCCGTAGTGATTGGCTCAATAATTTAATAAAGATGAATTAGTGCTCACTTAAGTGTCAAAGTGTATTCCCCTACTATTCTGGCTGAGTCTCTAACAAGAAATGATCCGTCTGAGCAGTTTTTCATTATGTCTATTACTTCTTCCCTGTGTAAACAAACAAGTTTCAAATTTACGTATGTGACATCAAAAGTAATACGTAAGTTCTAGGGTAAATCTTTTTCACCTGGATATGTTGCCCCAGTACCATTCCGCATTCTCCAACTTGGTGTCAACATCGGACCCTGCTGTTGGCACACTCGGGGAAGAAGGACCATTCACAACACTGTTCCCATTAATTGGAGAAGTAGTGTGAACATAAGTAGATTCTGTTACTCTCTGAATACTAGGTTGTCTTGAAACAGAGATGGAGTTGGCTACAAAGTAAAGAATTGCACGATGTGTGTAAAATAGACAAGAATGTGTGCTGTACTTCAACTGGCAAGTGTACCTCTTGGAGGTAGGGGTGGCGGGGTGTCTGGTTCAGGTACAGTAGGCAGTGGACGAGCTGTGGAAAAATAACATTATGCAAACAATAAACAAACAGGCAAAGTCACTTGGGTTGAAGTGATTGTAAGGTTTCTATTATCAGTCGGGTGTATAGATGACATGATAAAATCATAGTTTCACAATAGAGCCATTTAAGGAAGTAGTCTAGCAATGACATTACAGAACTTTGAAACTCAACACTCACCAAACTTGCTTGGTGATACACCAGGTGTATCTGTGCTTGCTCTCCTGGTTGGTACAGGTGGGGGCTGACTTTCTGTAATGAAAGTGAATATATCCAACACGTTGCGATTTTGTAGGAAGAAACCCTAGAAAGCCAACTCACCTGACATGTTAAAGTATCAAGAGGGTAACCTGTGAAGGAAATAAAAATCTCCCTTTGCACTTAGTTCACACTACGTGACCGTTTTAAAGTAGTAACACGAGAACGTGATACGCATACAAATTCAGTACTATTATGTGTCTATAAATACAATACTAGATCGAGACGACGTAAAGACAGTATGTATTATAATGAAAGCGATGGTGGGAATTACTTTCCCATGAATGAAACGCAATATACACGTATAAGTTACACCAATCACAATTCAAGTCGACAGTCAGATATACACAGATATCTTAAAGCCTTGGACGAACACCTATTTCAGTTTGAAACTAAACAAAACCTGATAAAACGACATTATTGGCAAAAAAACGTTACAATTTCCAATAAATACGTGATAAAACTCACCCTTATTCGTCCGAGGACAATCTTGATACAGTAATTAAAGTATCGACGCCAACGCTAAGGTACAAGTCTGTCTATATGTGGTTTGAGGAAGAATGGGCGTGCCCACAGTTTATTCCTTCCTAATTAACGGAATCCCCTCCTTTCGTTGTGCCCGATGGTGATAAAAACGGCGTAGGCCTATGTAGTAAGATACCGCACGAGAGGGCAGTAACCGTGTCTTGGAGGCGCGAGAAGGTATCTCTGCAATGAACCCCGAAGATGATTTAGTAGGGCAGGAGTGGTACTGGCCAAAGGCTGGAAGGTCCGTAGTCCTTAACGAATCTTAGTTTTTGAGGAATGTAGGCTAGAGGTCGAACCGGCCATAGGCATAGTTTTCTGCGCGTTCTTGGTATATTCCTTTGCTGCCCCTGTACATTGTGTAGAACGGAAGTAGCTGATGCATTAAGAGGAATGCCCGACGGCGCCTTTCTCGTTCGAGACTCGTCTTCCAGGAAGGGAGAATTTACTTTGACTGTAAGGTAAGCTGCTGATTACGTATCCGTCTACAGAAGCAATTCGCATGAGTTTACGTATTGTAATTATAGAAAACCGGAGAATAGTATGTTTTGTTGAAGTCGTGCAAACTGTTATTTGCATACTGCAGAAAAGGAGGTACTACAAAACTTCTCAGAATCCTTGAATACGGTTCCAAGTATGGTTTTGCCCATCCACTCATGTATACATCTATAGTGGAGCTTATCTCCTATTACCAATGCCACACTTTGGCGGAATACAACCCAGGACTGGATATAGAATTACTCTACCCTGTCCCGGATCCAAGAAGGGTGAGATTGTCTTATACTACTGCTGGATTGTGTGTCATGTGGTGGTGCTTGTCACAAACTCAGCACTGGTCTATAGCAATATAAATGTTTGATGCATGCATGTGAGAAAAACACACCTCACACATTGTGGTAGAAATCTTGTTGAATTATACATTATATCTATGTATACCTTGCAGAGAAAGGCTTCTGTGTCGCTAAGGGGGATGATTATTAGGTTGAAAGAGGCTGACGCCAACTATCGTGAAAAACTCAATGAATACAATGAAATGCGCACAGAATATTCCTTGTGTACAGAAGTGAGCCCAACCTGTAGACTGTTCACTGTGTGCACCGTTAGTGCATATGTGAAATGGGTTTGTCCTTTTCAATTATGGAATATGAGCTGAGTGCAATTAGTATCAGTAGACAGTTTTGTTATAATTCGATTAGTAAGTTTAGAAATTACCGGAACTTTGCTGTTATTTGTGTAGAAATTACAACTACTACGCACAGAGTTAGAATCTGAGAGCAAGGTTTCACAACTGCTCGAATCACAGAAAGTTGAATACTTTGAATGTTTGGAATGCATTGGAGAGTCAGATAAGTTTTCGTGAGTTGTACTCTCCACTAATGGAAACTATTCCTTTAGATATTATACGTACTATGCTGTCTATTAGATATTTGAAAAATTTTGATCGCATAAAATTCAAAATTGCCGAGAGTCTGGAGTGCTGTGAGGACCTCAGAATTAAGATAAACCTTGCGGACATGCACTGTAGTCGCTTGGATTCGAAGTTGAATGAGGTTAAACCCGAACTGATTGAACTTGAAAGAGAAAACTCGGAATTGACAAGGTGTGTATAGTAGTCAATTGATGCAACAATGTAACTATTGATGCATTACCTGTGCCTGTTGTGAATATACGTGTTGTGTTCAATATGTCCCTTTATTATGCAGCTGGCTTAGGTCCCATGGTATCACTAACAGGGAGTTACAGAGATATTTGCCACAAGTTAGCGATGAAAGTATTGTAACTGGAGACAAGAAAGCTAATCTGTATGATCTTTACTCCCACTTGCATCTCAGAGAGTGAGCCTCTGTCTGTAGAAGTTCACATGAACGGTAATTCATGATGTTTATTCCATGTCCACTAGGTATGGTGAAGAATTAGACGATTCTCTTTATATTGTCAGTTGTGGTATGAGACAGTAATCAATGCATTTGTGACACAATTTGTAACCAACTCCATACCTAGGAAGCTCAAGGTGATTTGCGTTCAAAGATCCCTCAACTTGATACCAATGGTTGGCTGGCTAAGGAATTTAGGTGCATACATATTGCATGTATTAGGCAGGTCACAACAATGTCTAGCAATGTTCAAATTTGATGTTAAATTCATGTTTGTATACTTTTGTAGTCGAACAGACTCAGTGAAGAGACTATCTATTACGCCAGCAGGTACATTTCTCATCCGTCCAAAAAACAGTAATGGCCTTGTGGATACTGTTGCTTCACCTGACGTTAGCACTACTCACACACATACCCTGGACATAATGTGAGTCTGGATAGATGGGAAAAAGTGCATCAATGTGTGTCTATGCTACAGTATCATGCATTGTCTGTATTTTACAACAGGTCATCCAAGGGTGTGTTGCATATACGCATATTTCAGGAAAAAGATGGAGGGTTTGGATTTGCAGAACCCTACAATATATCTTCAATTACAGAGCTTGTCTTGTTTTATTCCAGTAATCCCCTCAACAGGCACAATCCCCAGTTACCTCCTGACCTGAAGCTTGAATATCCTTACTTTCTCGAAAACAAGTAATCTTTGTTATAAAGGAATTTGCATTGTGTTTTTACTTTTACCTCATTAAGAGAAGGATTGAGCAATGCCATGTTATCACCCTGCGTTATCACCAAGTTATTGTTATGTTCCACTCGACTGAGTTTTCGTTCTGGTCCACAGTTTATATACATGTATAATTTTCCTTTTCCAGGTTTCATAAACTTTGTAAGATTGAAACTATATGATATTCATATTCATATTACTTTGTTTATCTCATATTTTTGTATAATTATTATATACATATGCTGAATTTTGAATTATACATAATTTTGACCCATGCATGCCTACACCTGTTCATGTATAATATATATACTCATGGCCATACTGAAATAGTATAGTATCAAGCTAGGGGTATCACATGTACAATTGGCATATATAGAGTTTACCATGGCCATATCCTTGTTGATCATAATTGCTCAAGCTAGTTCAAGTGCAACTATTATTATATACTGAAAAACTATTTTAGATCTAGACTTTTATTTGTGAACACTAGACCCATCTACCATAAAAAAATAAAACCACAATCCCTTACATGTGTCAATTGCAACCTCTCCACGAGACCCAGTGCAAAATATGTATTCTGTTTCCACGTGCTTTAGACAGACTGCTATTATAGTTACGAATTGAATCCATCTCAATAAAATTTAACACTCACACCAGTGGTCGTAAATGATAGCAGATATTCAAAACAGTGGTGGAGTAATGAAACTCCCTGTACTACATAATACATTGTCTTTTGTTATGGTATCTTTGACTTTTTTGAAGCATATGTAATAAAGACTTTTAATATCCCCACTCCTTGCCGAAAGCTGAAAGACATTGCAAACAAAAGATGAGCTCAATGCAGCTATATTATAGAGATCCCCATTGGTCACATATTCATCGCTCACTTACGTATGTACATACTATTCAATACCATATTATGTACAGCAGACAGTGTTGATGTAGTGACTGATACACGTGCAGTTAAATCACAACAAACAACATAACACTGAATTTGAAAATGAAGATAAAACTGGATGAACACACAATAAACAGATAACAAAATTCTTCCCCGGAATCTTGACTAAGCACCAAACATTCTATAACAGATCAAAAGACAGGTGGATAAGAAGTGCACACGTAAGATAATATAAAACACAGTAAGCCACACACAAGTGTATATCATACATCAAAACAGACCACACAAAACAATCAACTCACAAGAACATCAGTATCATAATGACAATATTCCATATTGCAATGAACACACGAAACCGTCTTAATGTTAGCAACATTTCCCTTATTTTATCCCCCGGGCCGGGAGCTACATCTTCAGCAAAGCCTTCCTGTTTGGATACCTTCCTGCATGTAATAAAAATTGAAACTTACAACACAATGCAAATTCACACAATTTTGATGTGGGTTAAATAGGCTATTTAATGGAAATGCCATTTAATCCTACGTGGACAAATATGAGTTGCACTAAAGTGGGCTGGACAGTTCAATACATGACAAAGAAGATGTATCATATGCCAGAATAGAAGATGAAATGATGTCTAAAGTCTTAAAGAGCGGTATAGTTCTGTGACCTGTTGTAGTCAGGAAGTTTCCGTCTGTATACATCTCAACTACCAGAATATTAACCAATTACACATACATATGAGACCTTACAGTTTGAAGTTCAAGATAGCTCCAGCGTTCAGCAATAGTGTGCTACAAAGAGAAAGGTTAGATAAAATCATGTAATACACACAGACATAGTACTATAATGCCACTGTTTTCGATGAAAAATGTAATTATCTATCAATACTTCAGGTTAAATAACATAGAACAAAGACTTATTCAGCGAGACTTCTATAGTTATCTGCTACTGACATACTTCACCAATACTCTTAATGCCCGTAATATGCATGCAGTAATTTGTACTAGCATCACTTAGCCTCACTCTAACCCTAACTGACGTGGTCCAACTTTACAATCTTAATATGGGTATTGGGCAGTGGATAAAGTTCTCTCTAGCATAGATCTTAGAGCCCCATGTCACAAGTAACAGTTGGTTTTGATTACACACAATTGTTCAACAAATAAAATTAACTCCATCTCTTTAATCTATTAATTATAACTTCAGTTACAGCATCTGTGCTCTAATGTTGGCAACAAACAGTAGTCTATACTACAATTGCTATTCTACTCCACAGGGGGTATGATAAACTGATCGAACATCAAGCCCTTGAACTGGATGGCATCTTAAACACATGTTAGGTAATGGGCCATACTGAGGCTTAGGGCTTGAACTTGTACGCTTATTTTGAGGTATGTCATGAAAATATAGATTGAGTGGACTTCCAATGATTGAAGTGACTTAGCAGGGCATGAAATCATAGATACTGTTGTTCATTTGGATACGTTTACGTCAAAACAACATACCAACATCTTCCAACCCAAATCTACCCAATCAGAAATACACAGCCTGTGGATTTCAAAATAATGGGGAACCTGGAACACGCATCAATCACTCGTGTCCTTAACTCACAAAAACAAAAGGATATCGGCAATCATCGTGTCACAGATACAAGCATAGGCATAGAGAGTGTCTTGGTAGATGGATACTCCACCATAGATAATTCAAACAATTTCCGCCTATGGGCGCTTTGGGTTAAATATGGCGTCCGAAGAGAAAGCAGATGTAAAACATCCAGAGTCGGGGACTTTACAATTGGGCGAAAAGGGAGCCGGGATTAATTGCTTGGATAAGACATTTGCCTTTTCTATCAACGGAGCTGTTGCAGGTAAGACTCACCTTTCTCTGTTGGTCCCTATAGGGGTCCCTATTACTGGAAAACTAAATTCCCTAATGGATGTTTATAATTGTTGTTGAAGCCAAAACTACTCTTGCTTACAGTACAGACACTGTTAGTTGACCTTAGTATAGCCTGTCTATGTATGGAAGACTTTTCATGAAGACGCGAATACTATTAAATGGTTCCTACTATTGCAAAAAGGAATGATTGGCTATTAGTTTACTCATACTAAGGCTGTTGTATGTGAAGTACCTTGCACATAACTGTCTAAATTATGTCATATTACGATGATCCGTTCACTTGTACGTTAACATTCTCAGGTTTTATTCCTCAGATTGGCTCATACAGGTTGTCCACTTATCTTCATTTGTTGTACATATGCAGGTGCAGCTTATGGATCTGTTGCAGCATGTTTCCTCAACCCCATCAAAGGAGTCAAGACACCAATGATTGGAAGAGCTCTTGGAGTTATCGGAACTAATTCTGTTCTGTTAGGTATATACTTTGCTCGATATCTGTAATGTTTTTTACCAATATTGTACATTATCTGGGAACTTTGGCAAGCAAGACAAGTGGCAATGACAAAACACAAAGTATCTAAAACGATTCAACTGTAATGGTCTTTGTCAGCTGCAAAATTGAAGATCTGAACTGGAGCTCAAAACATCCTACTTGTGTGTTTTATTCATCTCTTCGTTTTTTTGCTTGCTAAACCTCCCAGACAGTTCAGTGCTGTAGCATGAGCCTCTACCACATCATCACACATTGTGCTTGAATTCCTGGCTCTCCCTGTAGCTGCCGCTGGTGCCAGTTTTGGCAGTGTGACTTGTCTGTCAGCACGCTACCGAGACAAAGACGACTTTTGGAATGCTGCTCTGGGTGGTGCCTCTGTTGGAGCTGTCTTTGGACTCAAAGGTGTGTGTGTGTGTGTGTGTGTGTGTGTGTGTGTGTGTATTCTGAATAGTGGTCCTAACCTGGTGATTGCTGACGTCTGGCAAGTGCCATGATTGTGTGCATACCTTTCACTGTCTGAGGGTCGTGTTTCAGTGTGACATGGAAAATGTAATCGAGAATAAAACACATGGTAATCCATGCATTCTTTAGCTAATACGTATGTAGGTATTGTAACCTGGAAAGTAGGCAAGGAATAAAGAATGCTTGGATGATTGTAATTATTATTATAATTAGTGGAGGTTTATAGGAAGAAAAATTGACGGATTATAACAATTTTACAGTAAAAACTGAATTGTATTTCTCTTGTTCACTGTACTTGCTCTTTACATATTTCTTTCTTTTATTGCTTTTATATCAGCTCGTAGTCTTCATTTGGGTCTGGGATTGGCTGCAGGATTAGCGATTATCTGTGGGGTAGTGAAATACAGGTTCTCAACCTATCTCCCGGAGTTACCAAGTAACACTGGCATACGGAAATTTCCACCAACGCCTAGTCCAACAAGTGACAACTCACATTAGATGTTATCCACTTGTAATCTTTTAGTTCTCTGTGACTGCTATGGTGTATATGGCACATTCGATATGTACATTAAGTTGTTGTATTCCATTTATCACATTGTGGGTACGTATATATCACTGTCAGTTCCAGAATTAGTCGAACTTTGGAACGTTGCGGTATTGTTTACACTCGAGTGTACAGTTTTCGCTTACGTATATTTCCGTTTTGTCTGGAGAGGACGCCGGGCGACGATCGAGATTTCTCTGTAGTCTAGCTAGCTAGCCCGTCTCCGCACACGCCCCATGGGCGGAAAGTGCGGAAGACGTCTCCCGCTCTTAGCGCCCGTAGGGCGCGTGTGCGGGGACGGGCTAGCTAGCTAGACTAGATTTCTCTGGTGACCTCACTGTCGTTTCGAAAGTACGGACACGTGTAACAAGTAAAATGGCGGCCGACGAGGAACGGTTTGACGGGATGCTTTTGGCTATTGCCCAGCAACATACCGAAGGTATTGAGCAGCTTTTACATACTTTCTTTGGTTTCTTACGACGAAAAACGGACTTCTTTACTGGTGGGCAATCGGGAGCTGCTGAAGAAATCATGTTAAAGAAGTTTCGAGAAGAGCAGAATATTGCCCGCAATGATCTTAAGAAAAAACAGGAAGAACAGCTAAAGCGAAAAGCCAAAGAAAACCGAGCTAAGAATATTCCTAAAGATGAACCGAAAATTGTCGAATTGTCTGAAGCAGAAGCGGAAAAACTTCAGAAGGAATTGGACAGCAAAAAAGTGCAAGGTGATCAAAAATCTGAGAAAACGGATGAAGTAGACAAATCGGCAGTGGATTCGAAGGCAAATGAAGACAGCGATGATGAAGATTCCAAAGGGAAGATGAAGCCAAACAGCGGAAATGGGGCTGATCTCCCAAACTATCAATGGACCCAGACCTTATCTGAAGTTGAAGTACGCATCCCTCTAAAGGTGGATTTCAAGGTTAAGAGTAGAGATATTGTCGTCGATGTTCAGTTGAAGTCGCTTAAGGTTGGCTTGAAAGGTCATCCGCCAATCATTGATGGTGAATTATATGCTCGAGTGAAACCCGAAGAAAGCTTCTGGACTCTTGATAACAAAGTCCTTGTTGTTCAGTTTGACAAGCAGAACAATATGGAATGGTGGAACAAGCTTTGTCTCGGCGACCCTGAGATTAATACCAAGAAAGTTCAGCCGGAAAATTCAAAATTGGCAGATTTAGATGGTGAGACTAGAAGCATGGTGGAAAAGATGATGTATGATCAAAGACAGAAAGAAATGGGTCTCCCAACCTCAGAAGAACAAAAGAAACAAGAAATTTTGCAAAAATTTATGCAGCAGCATCCGGAAATGGATTTTTCCAAGGCTAAATTTTCTTGAGATTTGTTTGTATTGTTTAGTGGCATGTGAACGTTACACATACTGTATTTTACAATCATACATTGAGTCCAAACAGCCATGGTAGTGTAATCTCAGAGTATGCCATCAATATTATATAACTTTGTCAGTTCTGTGGTATGTGTAAAGTATGCATACATTATGTTATCATAGTATGCTTTGTTGTTTGATTTCAATCCTTTTCTTATAGAATTCTTTTTGTAGATAAACGGCTGATCATAATATAAATTAAGCATGTACATTGTTACAAGACATATTGTTAATGACTTGCCACCATGCACAGTGGATGCAATGTTGCTCCCCTTTAATTTGCTAGGTTTGTTAACATTACGAGGGGTAAAATAATTGTAGATTCCTTTAATTATATTGTGATGAAATTATTACAACTGCAATAGTTCAATGCTACATACAACACAAGGTTGAACTGAAATGCGCTACACGTACATACAAGCTTGCTACAGGAACAAAGCTATTGAAATTGTTATTAAATCATAATTCAGTTCCTCCAAATGCTTCGATTTCCTTTTTCCGATACTGTGGATTCTGGTACTCCTTGGCTGGGGCGACATACATGGGATTGTCACTCTAATGGAGATCAAAGTACGTACACTATATAATTTTCTTACTTGGAAAATTGCATATGCAGGCTAATCCAAATCATGTTTGATACAGGCTAAGGATTACTGATTCATTGCATGATCGAAACAGTTTAAGTGACTTAGTGGGGTCATTCTATGCTGTTGTGATCAGAAAAAAGTGATGCTGTCACTGCTGTTTTTTTCAACAGTTTTAACATTCCTTTATAGCTGTTCAGTGTACATCTTAAATTGAGCAATATAACAATGAGAAGAGTTGGATAGTCTAACGATTTCTCAAGAATGCTCACTGATTTCATTGCAGGTCTAACAATCAAGGGGAGGAGATGCTTAGCCAATGGCCATGGTTAGACCTAAAATATGAATGGGAATTTATTTCTTTTTTTATGGTTTTCTCACGACATTTTTACTCTACCACAAAAGTTGTGTGGCTGTGGCTGTTAAGATTTTAACACCCTTGTAAGGTCAGGTAAAAAGTATGATGGATTGTATATGGAGTAGAGGAGATGATAGAACAACAGACCATACATTGACCATACTTGACACAAATTATAAACAGTACATATCTACATACTTAATCTAAGAAGCAATGGCGGAGTCTACACCATACCTTGCTCCATACTTGATTCTTCTCTTGGTTTTTGAGAAAATCACGATATTCCATGTAGTCCTACAAAAACAAGAACATTACATTACTGTCATCAATGTGAATATGCGAATGCTACACAACTCACCTTCCAGTACACTGCAGCACGCCAGATAATGAGAGCTAGTAATCCCAAGACAATGATCCCCAAAACGATGCCCACAACTATAGGCCAGACTTGCTCCGTTTCACCACAGTCATCTACAGTCAGTACATACATGCAACAGTACAACAAGAACACTATAAGTAAGCATCAGGTAAGACAGACTTGATTGAATTCTCTGATAGGTGCCACTACTGCTTTCTACATAAATACTCAACACCATATTAGTCTCAGTGCCAAGGAGGAGGCTATCCAGGTAGAAAGGTAGCTGGCATGACTGGTACTCCACTTGGCATCGACGGAGGTCTTTACTGGGATATTCCTGAGTGAGTTCAACTAATGTTCTGTTGTTGAACAGTGTCACATTTCTTTCAGACCCACAGACTGCTTGGCAATCAGACGCACCCCGAGCTTTGCATATAACACAATCCCCGAGTTTACTGCAAGACTCTATGCAATTCTGTTGGAAAGAAAATCCACTCAAATCCGAAGCATTACCACCCTCCATACAAATACCCAACACCATGTCAATCTACATGCAGTCCATAAAGTACGAGTCAAACAATAAACATGATAAAAACATACAGTTGAAAAGAAACAAGAGGAAAGAGACTATTGCACTGGAAACCATGGATGTACAGGGATGCTGCACTGACTGTCTTACAAGTATAAGGCAGAAAACACTATGTCAAAAATAGTTGTTTAAGAAAACCGCAATAGTACTTTCCCTACGGTCCAACTTGCTCAGTAAGTACCTTGAAGGAAACACTAAATCTGTACTACTAATCATAGGTAGTGCACTTACAATCAGTTTTGGACTATAGGCTACATGAGCTTGGGACTGAGTAAAGGGTACTCTTTGACCAGGAGTATGTGTTTAAGCAAGTTGTACTGTATATAGTCATTCATGTTAACCATATTGAGCATACAAATCTACTTTGAACAAAGTGGACTTGATAATGAAAGAAATAATCATAATTAGACACCGTACGTGTATAGTATCCAAACTATGTACATGTACCTACCGGACAGACGTCACAGTAGCGTCCAGTGCGAACACGGTAGTTGTTACAGAGACACAGACCACAGTTACAGGTGCCTTGTCCAGAACACACTCGCTACGAGGGAGTAAAATAGTAGTAACATCTGTGTTTACAAAGTGACACATGCAACAATGTTACAGATATCTGGACCACTATGTGTTTCTTTGAACAAAAATCACCTAATTCAGAAGTAATTGAGTAATACACGCACTAAAGTAGCTGGGTAATATAAGTCAATGTGTACTCCTAACACTTGCACAGGCATTGTTTCAAAGAAAGTTAGGACTTGCTACATATGTAAGTTACGTACCTCTCTGGAATCTTCATTACTAATGCAGCTCTCGTTGGATGTAGTGCAGTCACAGCCAACATTCTTGTATCCTTCTTCACAAATACACTTACTGGTGCAAGCACTACAGTTACCATGACCTGCACAGCAAATTTGAACAAACCTTGATTAAATCTATACTGACATCAATGCAACTGTTTGGTAGAAGTACATCACCAACCATTGCATATCTCTCCTCTGGGGTTCTTTGGGCATGCTTCTCTGTCACATTGACAAAAATCTCCTTCATACGCAATAGAGGTACCCGGTTGCTATTGTGGTTCAAACAGCTTCCATGAAATGAACGTTGTTCTATTTCGTTACAAGTACACAGGTACTCCACACACACACTAGCAACAATACGCACCGAATTGCATTGACAGTAACCACAGGAACAGGAACCTCTGTCACTACATATACTGGCACCTTCTCTGATTCTATTGAAAACAGAGAAAAGACAAAACAAGCAGTAACCACCTGCAGTAAAACTACTCTATATGATGTCACCATACTGGCATATGGGCTGGTTGGTTGGAGCCGTTCCCTGGCATTCACATCCTCCACCGTAGAAGCCTTTCTGGCAGAGGCAAGCCCCGCATTCCAAATCTCCATTGTTATTGCATTCTGAACTGCTCACCTCCTATGTGACAATGGCAATACACATGGATCACACCACGCAATACATAGTCATGGCAATGAACTCTGGGAGATTACCAGCGGGTTGCACACTGCATCACATGAGCAGTGGAAGGACATATTCAGCGCCACACTCCCAAAGCCTACAAATGATATCATGGCAAGGGTGTGGCCTTCCGGGTAGGTGGTACACACTTCTGGATTAGCTACCAGTGAGAAGGTATACACAGCAGGATTGGTGTTGGTGATGTTCACGCAGATATCATTAGAGTCGTCACGAAGTTTACCAAAACCACTGGAAAAGTACACCAAAAATAAACAATAGACACAAAGTAAGAATCAAATTATACATTCATAGATACACAACACTCTACACAATATAAAATGGGTCATGGTTCACTACTAGTAGAAGAAAGTCAGCCATGCCTTGTACTGGTCTTATTATCCTCAACATTATGGACATTGGTAATCTTGATAAGTAAAAATTCAACTATCTCACTGTTTAAGCATGTTTGGATGGATCCCCAACTTCTAACTATCAGGAATGGTGTACTACAACTGTTAAACAATTAAGTACATATGTTACTAGCAAAGAGTGGAGTGTAGGTACTGTATCAATACTAACAATTTCACCAGTCAATGTCAGATGGCATGAAAGTACACTCGTGTTAGGTGTATGTTTCCAGATAGAAATGGCTACATACATAACACAACAGAACAGAATAATTTATAAATGACTCACCAATTTGGAGTGACACTAATGTTAACACCTTTAATAGTGGGGACAATTGGAATGACAGTACTGGACAACTCCTATAGTAGAAAGGATGTTCCATTTTATAAGCATTATGTATGTACATGTGTATGTCTACACCATACAGTACCTTGTATCTCTCCTTTGTGACACTTTCCAGATTCAGAAGATTTCCATCAATGACTCCTACGAAGGCACCCTTTAGAACTGCCACAAGATTATCATACAGTGTCTTTTGATTGGCTGTTACTGCAAAAATTGGTATCACTGAGTGCTCCCGAAACGTTCTGCCCAATTGAGAAGTGGAAGGATAATCAAGGTTTTGTTCCTCGGAATATTCATTGTTCACAAGGTGACATTTGCCATCGTTTGGCTTGATAATTCCTGACAGTTTTCCATCAAGGGCATAATGATATTCATCGTCAGTGATAGCCAGAATCAGACGCCTAGCCTCATCCCCACTACGCCAACCAATGGTATCCTGGAGAGTGAAAAAAGTATTGATTGGTGTTGCATGATTAAAACAAATACAACTTATCAAGAGTATAATTGAGTATTACATTATGCATTAGATATAATATACAAGTACATTTTTGCAAGCATTTACAATTATGCATGTCAGAATATACTGTATTTGTGATGTGACTGAATCTATGTTATCTCTGTAGTGAAGTATCTGCACATAGTGCACACTTAGTATAATATTATGCAAGTGAAATGAAATGGTTGAAAAGGAAAAAAATAATGATAGTACAATGTACACATATGATCCCTCCTCGCTGGTGAGATTTCACGACAACATAATAAGTGCTATTTTGGCACCCCTACACATAGAGTGCTACCAAACTCTATGATAGAACAAGTCTTCATAGAACAGCGAATACATATTAAACTTACAGTACAAACAGCTACTTGCATCAAAGCATCAAAAAGTCCTTCAGGATGATCAAAACTGGCAGATATGTTGGAAGAGTTGATGGCAGACTAATTGAGACGGGAACATGATATCTGGCTATCAAACACACACGTTTACTTCAATAGAGAGAGCACAGAATGCACTGATAGTACCTGAAACTCGTCGGTGGCCATGGTCAAAGAGAGACGATGTTTGAAATCATAGGCTGGGTCACACCTACTCCTCTCCACATATGGCCCACTTGGAGAGCGACCGATGCCACACGGATATTCACGGCTATATAACAAACAAAATTCCGGATTAAAATTTAAGAGGTATACGTAGGTAGTACATAAGTAGACTCATGTAATGTAGTGTTGTGCCAAACCAAATAAATATAACATTCACAATAGGAATCACAACCAATATTAAGGTTTGTTATTAATGTTAATAATTAGAATCATTTTTCTTTGATTGATACTGAGTCTGCGAACCATGGCAGACTAATAGCGATGCATACATACATTCAGTACAGGCAATTGTTCTAGACTGCAATTTAGTACATGTATGCACATATCACTGTTATCATTAATAGTACTGTTTTAACAACCACTAACAAAATACTGAATGATAGAACATAATTGCATTGTTGATGGTTATATCGGTCATTAACGGCTTGTAATTATTGGTTAGTGAAACATCTGTAAGTTCCCTTATTGGTACAAAAACAATCCATCATGCATAACTTCAACTCTATCTTAATCTAACACCAATCACTAATTCAATTCAAAGGAGAGAGACTCACTTCAGCTGATCGGAGAAAGGGTACAGTGTTTTATCCACAAAAGATCCAAAACCAAGTCTAAAATCACTGGTCAGTTCAGCCAAGGTAGTAACTGCATAAAAGTTCAGAAACAAAGGATCCACAGCCAATTCACAACAATCGAGCAGTTCTAGCATAATATTTTACACATACGTAAAAAGAACTTATTCTAAAACATCAATAATGGATTGACTTCATTCTGGTACTCACACTGTCTCACATTAGTAAACATGAAAATGATGCATAAATAACTTGAAGCATTCATTAATTCCATGAAATACTATCATAGAGGTTGAGGACAGCTGGAATTTCACTGAAAGGAACAGTTAGAGCAGGCATTTACTAAATATAGACACAGTTGGGTGAGGCAAGTTGGACAGTTTACTTCAGGATTTGTATTCTGTACCAGCTATAGGTTCCACGTCTTGGAATAATTGAAAGCAATCTGGGAAATTTGTAACGCTAAAAGACTTGAAACTTAATTTGGATGGATAAAAATCGATATAATAATCTAGCTTGAGTGAAAGAATGAGTTGAATGACAAGAGGTAGGTAAGACAGGTACAATTACATCCGATTTTGCATCATGGTGCAAGATAGTTACATGAAACTTTTAACTAAACCTTCTATTTCCATCGTAAAGCCTACAAATATTATGAAACTGCATTGTGTACATACTAACCGAGCTTTTCTGAGATCCTTCTTAGTGTGTCTAAATCATCAGCCATTGTCAAAGACAAATCCATTAATACATACATGTCAATAGGAAAGTCATCAGCTGGAGTAATGACAACATCTTTACTGAGTGGGTCCCCTATTAAAGTACATCACAATACTTGAACATTAATTTTCACATAAAAAGCAGATTACTTCCTACCTATTCTGAGCTCCACTTCTATAGTCTGTGGATCAACACGTGCTCCCTAGAAAGCAACAATACAATGTAATTAGGAGACCAACAACAAAACTAAACATTTTTATGCGAGCGGCTCAGCCTAAAAACTCTTTTTCTCTTTAGGTTACGTTTGATGAATATATTTTGTACCTGGGAATGACAGCAATCAGCCATGTGGTTACTTTTCAAGACACCCAGTAGTTCTCTTCTTCCAACACGTGTGATAATGAATAATTCTATCCTAAATTAGGAACTCACTCCTTTGAGTTTAATATTGTAAAGAAGTTAGTCATCAACTCAATAAGGTACATAATACGTATGTTTGTACTATTTTGTTCATTAATCATGGTACATGGGCGTTTTCTTTGATGTGTATAACTCACCAATACACTTCAAAGTGTTTAAAGGGTGTATACCTTCTCTATTATGTTGATGAAGTCTGTGTGTTTACAGTAGCTTGGAATTTGGAGCATTTCATTGAAATTCTAGCATAGAAAACTCTTTATAGTCCACCAAACTGTCGAGAAAGCAATTGTGTGATCTGGATGTAATACAGTGGATATATTGCTGAATAGGGATGGTTAGGTCAGGTATCTGGTGGATTGCTTTAAGATTTGTCAATTTCTGAGCTGCATGACTTGAAACAATTGAAAGATATTTGGGCCATGTGTAAATTGGGATGGGAAGGATCAATTTGATAAAGCTTGAGGATAAGAGTAGGTTGATTGAGAAGAAGGTGGGCAAAACAAGCGACTTACACATTATCATGGTACAAGAATCTGACGGTAGAAGGGATTGAAAGTTCAGCCATTTACACTTTCAGGCTCCACCCTCAGGTGTGTAAATTGCTAATCTTACTGTTCTCATTGCATAACCTATACTTAAACCTGCATGTACATGGAATGACTAACAAACTGCATACATACTGTTACATCTACATACATGTGACTACACATACCGAGGGTGTGGATTGGCTCGTCTGTGTACTTTGTGGAAAGTATATTTTGTCTGGAGAGCATCCCAGTGATAGTAAAGTTGCATTTGTCCCGCAAAACTGAGCAACTGCTCCTGTTGTTGAGTTTGAATAGCGAATGCGGTAGTTCTACAACAAATGAGACATGATCACAGGTGTGCTAAATAGTGGAAGCACATAAGAGTTATGCATGTAGTACCTCATCATTGCACCATGCACAGCCTGGTGCCCTGATACAATCTCCACATTTCTTGTACACTGGGCAATCTAGATTTATCGAGACAACACATGGCGTGCTGAAAATATGCCACAATCTCTATATTATCTTACTCACTACCGCTGGCACTCTCCGACAGCGTGAAAGAAGTTAGCAGAAAAATGAGGAGAATTCGTCGTTTCTATAACAAGGTAAACGGATACGTTCACAACCAAGCCATTTTATATCCGGGCACACTTATCCATCTACAACACAAATCAATAGAATATGACACGCACGATAATGACTAAAGCCTAATACCGTACGGTATTCGAGGACAGTTCGATGGCTTCTCGTATCTCTACTGTAGAGTCCTAATAAACTCACGTAGAATCCGTACATATTCGACAGACTTCACCAAGCCAAGCAAGATCAATCTGTGGAATGTTAGTGGGCGAGGCCTAAGTTAACCAATCTTGTGAGGGGCGGGTGCTAGAGTACAAATTGAGTGGGTTGAGACTCGACGTGGATTATTATCTACTATTACAGTTACGCGTATGAATACATATTATATACAATGGTATTATTATCACTGTGGAAAATTGCACAAAAATCAAAACTGTATGATGTGAGCTCATTTTAAGATACAACAAAAGAATAGTGAGTTACATATATGCAATTGATATAAAAAAACAACAACATAAATAATTATAGTTATTAGTATTAATAATTATAATAATAATATTAACAATAATACTAACAATAATACTAATTGTGATATTAAGACTACATGATCAAAGAATAAGGACATTCAGTTAAACAGTACTTTAAGAGGAAATATTCCCCTCTCTAACAATGAGGTTAGCAGGGTCCTCAAGGTTGATTGTGGTTCCTCTTGATCTAGTACCCCGTAAACACATAATTGCAGATCTGATCAGGGAATAACTGATTGTGCATCTTATCCAACTCATAACTTTGTTGTAGGGTTGATCTCTCTTGTCTGCTATCATGCACGCAAGTCTCTTGTACATTAGCTCTGCTGTTTTGCCCATTCCTCCAGTTGCAGATAAAACGATTGGGGTGAAAGAGCCGTGCTCCACTTCTCTAACCCGCTGTTCGTACTTTCTTCTCTTTTCTCGTTCATGGGTGTTAAAGGTAGATGATGTCCGGCTGAGATTACTAGGAGCAAGCGGATTAAAAATCCTAACATCAAAATATGCTTCCTGTCGTCTTTGCCAAAAACCATAAGCCTTAATATCAAGCCTGGCTCCATCTTGTGTGTTGGCTGATCTACATGTAAATGATTCACCAGAGAGGGACTGTAAATCTGGTTCAATCTCAACTTCCACTCTCGTTTACTTATAGAAAAATTGCATATGTTAACGTTTTTAGCTTAGACTATAGACTTGACCAATTTGTATATCGCTTATACACATACGTATGTACCTTTGTTAGTTTGATAGTCTTTTCCATCTAATTTCATCATGCATCAAATTAAGTATAATGTTTCGATCATATGATTATCGTGATAATACAGTGTAGTGATAAAATGCCTATTATTGGGATGTAGGTTTGAGAATTAATATTATGCCACAAATGTATCGAGTACATTATAACAACTCTCAACCTTTGAATATTACTGAGTGGATAAACGATATATATGTACAGTATAGTCCAAATTGAAATACAGTGAATACTCGTTAATCTGCTGCAATGCTTTTTCAAAGAATATGGTGGATTAACAAGTTTGGCGGATTAACTGGATATTCATCGGTACTGGTACATTATATTAGTACTGGGAAATTGTGGCGGATTAAAAGGTTCGGGGGATTAACGGGAATTCACTGTAGCTCACCAATCAATTTGAAGGCTACTCAAATCTATAATTCTTATCTGAGGGGTTTGCTATACAATAGCACCTTAAAGGAAGTAGTTGACAAAATGTACATGAACCAAATGGAGTGTATGTGCTAACCAAGGGGTATACTAGATAAGTGCTTCACAGTAAATGCTAACTTAACTGGGAGTGTTTACTACAAATGTACAACAGTGGGACAATACTCTGGAATATTCACTGTGAGCAAAGACTGCAATAAGTCCCAAATAGACATACTACAGAAACAACCCGAATGAAGATTAATTAAGTATATAATCCACTACATAGGATGCTTGAGATTGTGTTCATAATTTTGTTATTTTAAGCATTCGATCCGTCTCAATAAGAAAAGAACTATATTCAATTGAAATAATGAATTTCCTACAATATTTGCATAATGACTAGGGGAAGTTGCATGATTAAATGCAAGGTGTGATGTCAGGCTTATCACACCATAGGACATAGGACGGGGTATTCAACTAGCTATGCATATCAGCCATGAACACACACACCTGCACAAGTTCTCAACCCAACAGAGCGTTAGAGACCAAACTTCAACCCCTTACTGTGGACGTACTGGATGAGGTCAGTCATGTTAGGGAAGGTGGTAGGATTGGATTGGATGGCACTGCTGGAACTGCGGCTCTTCTGCCAGCAATCATCGATATTGATATACTGATAGCCAACTTTATTCAGGCCACTAGATACCTGTACACATGTCAAGCAGAGCAAAGCAATACATATTAACAGGTAATCCTGTATACATTCCACTATATATAGGTGTCACACAAGTATATACGCAGTTCATACGAATGAATGTACATGTAAAAGATAAAACTAGGTAATTCCTACCACTTGTGAATAACCAGCACATGGGAACCAAGTGGCTGACTTCACTGTCAGGTAAGTTGCAGCCAAAGTGTATCGTTACCAGGTGATCCCAACCAACTCACGATTGCCAGTATCCAAGCAAACCACACGAAGTGATTATTCACCATAGCATCAGCAGCACCACGGATCACGCCGTCATTCACTCCACAATGGAAGTGGTTCCAGGAATTCCAACCCATTTGCAGGGTCCTAGCTAACCCATTATTCAACGATTGAGTGCCGCACTGAGAAGGCCAAGAAAACAAGGAAACTATCCATGACTTTTCCACAGAAGGAGCAATACCGCCTTCTCCCAATAATCACCGCAGTCTTCCTACGTGACCACTCCATGAGGGGGTACAGATCCGGACACTTTCCCTGACATCACTCCAGCATCCTTGTGGAGCCACAGGTCACGTGCCGATCGAGGCCTGCTGAGATTGGAGACCAACGGTCTTGAAGTCTGTGGTGATGGTTGAAGTGTTGGTGTCGTCTAGGTTCAGCAGAATGACAGCAACGGAGCCTCCAGAAAGGGGACCAGCCCACACTTGTTCCTTGGAGTCACTGCTGCTCCACACCATGTGACCTTGAACACCTTTCGAGAGGCATAAGAAGTACTCAAACAAGTAGGGAAAGCTGATGAACTAGATTATACAACACACACAGGTTTTTGCTTGGTAAAGCAAATTGCTATCTGTGGATCCTTCCACAGATAGAAATTTGGAAATGCCCCCCCCCCCCACCTCCTTGAAATAATAGCCAAAATTGACTCATTAACATGCATACCCACAACCAACGCAGACAAACACACATACACACACACACACACACACACACACATACACACACGCACGAACACACGCGCACACACACACTCGTACACACACGCACACACACACACACACACACACACACACACACACACACACACACACACACGTACACACACATACACATACACACACAGACACATATACACATATGTACACACATGCACCTGTATATACACACACCACACACACTTAGACACAGACACATGTACACACACATGTACACACATGCGTGCATATATATACATACCACACACAAAACATACACGCACACACACAGACACAAAAACACACACAAGAACAAACACACACACACACACACACACTGAAATTGTACACAGGCAGCAGCTGTATACATCTCCTAATGAAACTCTGGATCATAGTAATATTATTGTGAATTAACAACTGTCATAATCGGTGTGAAACATACCTAAAGAGTCTTGATTAACTGCAATCACTTCAGAGTTACTCAATATTTCCAGTGCATCAGTGGACATCGTGGTAGATTGAAAATGTTCCTTGGGCAGGTAGCAGCAGCTTTTGGAATCATTCAACGTGTCAGCATCATCTTCCGTATGTTAACCTTCGTAATGCTGACCAAGAGGGTCTTCAAGGCGTTGTCTGGTTTTGCCACGACTGTTTAATTTTACTTGCGAGTTATTCAATAAACAAAAGAATCATGTGCGCGTGCACACACACACACACACACACACATACATACACACACACACAGCCCACTAAAAAATATACTATACACACAAGTAGCTGTAGACACCAACATTGTAGTGGTTCGGCCTTCAGAGCCTCGTCAGTACAGCATTAATATTTTCACCATAGATACTCTACCTAATACTCTTCACACAAGTGTACACGCTGGTACACACGCACACACACAAACATCGATATCACAATAGTATGCCTATACTCTGTGTACTCACACACACGCGTGTAAACTGTCACAAATACACACATCCAAACGTGAAATGATTGTGATTACAATAACTACAACAAGTAAATTCCAACAAAGCACTGACTGTTTCGGGGCACGCACACACATACACATGCACATGCAAAAACATTATGCTACCAACACATACATGCACACACACACACACGCACACACACACACAATGGAGATTACGTAGGTAATCGGAGTTAATTAGGGAGGCTTACGTAATAAGGGTGTTGCGCAACTATAAGTAATGGACGGTAGAGCGCAGCTCGTTATGTGAATGGGTCGTTTGAATGAAGGTTTCGCCGATCGAAGATCCAATGTACGTTGTAGTTCGATGCGCCGACCAATCTGGATATTTTAGGTGTTGCGTGGTTACAGAAATAGTCATTCTGTAAACAGAATTCCCGAAGAGAAGCGAACAATTTTGTTTTTATTCCCTCCCTTCTCCCAGCCCTTCAAGTTAGTATGGAGTTCAAGGTAGTATGGAGTGTTGTTCGGGGGAGACTCGCGTAGCCGTTGTTTCTCGCGGGTAATTAGGCGGGCCTAGGGGTGTAGGGGTAGGGTTGTTGGGGTCTCTCTTTGTGGTTAGTTCTGCAGGTCGTCAAGATAGTTGGATCGGTCGTGTAGCTCGTTTTTCTCCACCATTTATTGGTGTGATAAGGCTGGGTGTTGAAGAAGCATGGCTTCCCCAAACCACGTGTAGGGGGGGGCGTGTCGATTCGATGTCCCAGCCGACCGCCAGTCATGGGATCGATCGATTCCGTGGCGAGGTTGGTATTTGAGCAGATCGACCAGATCTGACTACGGAGCGATGATTCAAAGGCAGTTTGATTCAGGATCTGGTTTGTTCGGTAAGCGTCTCTAATTAACACACACACACACACACACACACACACACACACACACACACACACACACACACACACACACACACACACACTCACACACACTCACACACACACACATACACACAAATGCAGAATCACAGATTTGCCACTCCTTATATACCCGCTGGACACTTCATATTTCGCGCCATAATGACGTCAGAATATTGATCGCAATCCACTGCGTTGCCGTGTTGGCGAATACGTTATAAGATCATCGGAACGCATAACAAACGCGATTGAAAATTGCATCGTAACATCCGAATATAGTCTAACTAGTTAGACTACATCCGAATACAACTCGATACAGCAATAATATTTCATTTGAATAGAGCAATCAGGTAGAATAAACAAACGAATGCAATGTAAAATTTCATATGCTCCAACACCTTTTAAGCGCCCATAATAAACGCCTGCCTCAAACAAGCTTTACTTTCGAAGAGGGATTTCGGACTGCGTAGTTTCCAACTCATGGCACTGGGGGTTGCACATGAAGATCAGACGGTAAGTTTTATAATTTTAAAGGCGATCATTTCATTATTGTCTATTTAAATTTTACTGATTACATGGGAAAAGCTAATAAAGTTAGATGGTATGCATTAAATAGATAAGTTAAAGTCCTTTTGAAGCGTAGTATTGTACAGTGTCATCATTTGTCATCTGGAGAACTTCTTTTATCAACTTGTCAATGCCCATCGCCTGCATGTGTGAACAAGTTGCTAGTAAACATAAAGCATGGAAGTAATGTCCACACAAAACCTCTCTTCCACATGATATTAGGCTTACCTGTGGAAAAAGAAGGTTATTTGCAAACTTGAGCCATTTCAAAATTCCACTGGTAGAAAGGATAGTTGTTAATAAGGGATTTTTGACTGCAAAATCGGTAATATTCATTTCTTTGCCAATGTGCTAAAAGGCCTTTTCGGAGAATACCACTCCTCATCAGTAGCACTGGGCAACGTTCTGAGTAGTCAATCTCAGCTAAGTAGAGTATTGACTAGGCTTTATAGCCTATCAGGTCGTTGTCTGTAGGGTTCAGTGTAGTACAAGTAGTGGATTATTATCTACCGACTTTAACACCCTACGTAAAAGTCGCCGCTTGGCCGTGAAATCTTCGATCGATTCTTCCCAAACAGGGCAAGGCTTATCTTCCACGTTTCCGTGGTTATCTTCGAGGCATCCAAAAATAGTCCTCGGTAGAAAGGACAGTTGTTAATAAGGGATTTTTAACCAGAATCGGTAATATTCATTTCTTTGTCAATGTGCTAGAAGGCCTTTTCGGAGAATAGCAGGCCAGACTAATTAGTCTCGTTAACCAGACCCAGTTCCGCCTAACTTCCGATGAATAATCGGAAGTTAGGCGGAACTGGGTCTGGTTAACGAGACTAGGCCAGACTAGTTTTACAGCGGAAACCCATTCCAATTAGTAATAGTTATTGTGCAATAAGGCGCCAATGCACAATTGGTCATACAATAACTTACTTGTTGTATGCGCCCTCTAGCGCTTAGTTTTCTGGCGGGAGGTTGGTACCTGTTTTTCAGTAGCTGCTATGGCTGAAATGACTTCGAAACGTGCTGCCATCTAGGCGTTTCAACTTCGATATCGACGACGACGACTTCGCGATTATGTCCAAACTTTTTCAACCCAACAACACACAGCTATCTAGCTACATCGTGTGGTCTCCGGCAAAACCTTCGCTGCATGGGTTGAAGAACGGAATAAACACAAGCCTCAAGCGAAGTGCCCTGAAAACGTGCTAATGACTGAAAAGAAAGCCACTCTTGCGTATTGGCTTGGTTCATTTGTGACGGAGGCAAGGAAATAAGACGGCGCGACGACTTATTCTCCGAAAATCCTCCGCGTTCTTTTAATAGCAATTCAGTGGCGCATCAGAGCCATGAAACCGAGCAAGCCTGTTAATTTTTTCGCCGATTCGGAGTTCCACCTCCTTCAGAATAAACACAATTGTTACAATGATTCAGATTGTTATGATAACATGGGCGCATAAAGCTGACAATTACTAATCGAGCACACTTGCGGTTGAAAAGGTCAAAAAAGTGTGCAATTACAAAAAACAATGCACACTTTTTCCTTTGATGTTAACCACAACCATACAACAATAATTCCAAATTGCCGGTGGTTCATTATTATTGTACGGTGACCCCCTGCAAAATGTTCTCCGAACAATATTTCTGAAGATTGAGTGTATAGATAGATAGATAGATAGATAATTATTATTATAGTGCAACATGTCAACATTACAGACACTAGGACATATTGTCCAATGAAGCACTTATAGATCAACAAAAACTATACATAGGCAAAAACAACATGATCAGGAACAAAATCTGTCAGTCCACATAGTATAGATCTTCTTCATAATTGCTGGACTTCGACATGCAGCAGTCAGAATCAATACAACTTTAGCTTCATCATTCAAGGTTGGAAAATCAATATATTGCTCCATCATCTTCTTCATGAGGGGGAATCTACAAGTTTGCCACACACTACAGTGCAGTAGCCAGTGATTTAAGTCTTCAATATCTCCCGACGAACACTCCCTGCAAGCACGAAGCTCTCTTGGGATCTGTCCCCATCGCCCAGTCTCGATACGGAAATGAGCTGTTCCCCCCCTCAATTGCATTAACACACGCCTATAGATCTTTGATTGAACATCGGCACACATGGGACTGATGCTGTCGCCAAGAGAATGGATTGCATGTAAAACACTCAACTTTGGCCGCTCTACCATCTCCTTCCTCCAGGACTCCAAAACCTTTCTCTGCGCAATATCACTCAACATACGCTGTACTTCATGCCAAGAAATCCCCTGTAGACTCTGACCACTAACATCAGACCATCCAAAAAGTGTGAGAACATCCATAAGATTGTTCAGCCATGGACCCCTGGACACGGAAATGGCATCTTTAGCTGCTCTATGGATAATACGGTTTTCAAACATGGGAGACAACAGAATCTTAAACTAGAAAACCACACATCTCAACCGAGCCTCCCACATTAAAGGGAAGCTTGACATTTCTGCCAAAAGAGATACCCTAGGATGGTTCCTGCCCACTCCAAAATATGTTCTTAGAGCCCTCAGTTGTAATTGCTCCAAAGAGTCCATTCTTTTAAGTAAGCCCCAAGCTTTTGCACCATACAAAAGAACTGAGTGAACCATCGACTCCATAAGTTTCTTACATGTGCCACTATATACTTCACCAACTGAACGACATTTCTGTAACAAAACATTCAAGGCTAATTTGCCTTTCTCCACCCTCTGCTCCTGCATCAATTTCATTTCCAAATACTCGTCAACCTCACATCCAAGATACTTATATGAGGACACAAAAGGTAAGTGCTGACCTTGAATTGCAAGAACACCAGCACATCTCTTCACTCTTTTACTTCTGAAGTGTACGATTCCTGATTTCATAACATTTTTCCGAACACCCCACTCATTACACCATTTCTCCAAAACCACAAGACCACGTTTCAACTGAATTGCATCTTCACCAAACAAGGAGGTATCATCAGCATACAACAAACCTGGTACTAAGGAGCCTCTACAACTGACACCACAAGCTTCATTCTTCAATTCAACTACCAAACTATTAATGTACAGAGAAAATAACAGGGGAGAAAGAACACAACCCTGTCTTAAACCCGTCCGTACCTACTCCAAACTCATCACTGACCACATCAAGCAGCTTCACCTGACACCTACTATCGAGGTACAAAGCCTTTAAAAACCCGAGAAAACAACCTCTAACTCCATTTTGCCATAGACACTTCCATAACTTCTGCCTATCCACCCGGTCATAGGCTTTCTCAAAGTCAATGAACGCAACCAACATGCCCTCAGGTTTTAGGGCCATCTGTGTTTGAGCCAAAAGAATCAATGATACTATTTGCTCAGGACAACCTCTGCCCTTTCGGAAACCACCCTGCTCATTAGCAAGTAGGCCATTCTCCTCAGCTACCACAGCCAGTCTCTCTTTCAATATAAGGCAGAAGACTTTACACACCATCGATGTAAGGGAAATACCACAGAAGTTATCTGGCACACATGCTCCAGCTTTATGTGACTTTTGCACAGGAACAATCAAACCTTTCCTCCACATCTTTGGAACCATCCCCGACACCCAGCACTCATTAAACAAAGCTACCCATAAATTCCTCAAGACATTGGCACTCATCATGCGGATAGATACACCATCAGCACCAGGGGAAGCTTCACTATTAACTTGACGTAATGCCCATTCAACCTCCTCAGGTGTAATCAGTCCATTCAGCTGATTGGAGTAATCAAGATTAGATAAGTGACAAGAATCAGGGACATTTGAACATTCCAAGGTCTCATCAGCCTGAGATTCCCCCATTTAGTAATGACTCAAAATAGTTCTTCCACACTTGTATAGCATCCTCACCAGTGACAGTACAACCATTGCTGTCCACTGCTTCCTTCACATTAACCTTACTTCTATTCTTTTCATTCAACCAACTTTTCCAACCACATTCCAAAAATGTTTTGAATTATCCAGGTTATTCTCCAATTGGCATCTCAATCCCTCTTCAAAATCTCTCTTAGCTTTAGAAACAGCCTTGGAATACATCCTTCTCTTCTCCAAGTAACTTCTACGCTTTTTATTCCTCACCTCTTTACTACCTTCATGCAACCAACTAGCCTCAGCTTTCCGCATATCTTTCCGCATCTTAGCAAGAGACTTTGTATACCATTTATTACCCTTAATTGGCTTCGGATTAACCTCTCTTAGGCCACTCATCATCACGCTAACAAGCCTCTCATATACCCCATCAAGACGACATTGATTACCATCAACCTTCTGTAAATCCTGCATAATGCCATTTAAAAGAGACTTGTTATTGAGATAATCATCAGGAACAATGAACCTTTTACTACCACCATTATCCATATTATCCCACTTGTCAGGGGGTTCTGGAATTTGACCAGGGGATATCTCCCACAGCAACAATGAATGATCTGGGACACGACAAGGCTCACAATCTTTACATATCTCTTCCACACATGAAGACATGGACTTCACCACAAAATTAGTAATACTCATGAGATCTTTCTGGAAAACCAAGCAGTAGTCAACAACTGAGGCCCCCCTAGATGAGATACATGTAAAATCATCTACACCTCTACGCCCATTCACCAAACATAAGCCAAGATTACGCATAAACTCCACCAAAAGTTCCCCATGTTCATTCTTTACATTGTCTACCACCTGTCTCCTCTGATCAACATCGCACTCACACAAGGTTCCACACCGAGCATTAAAATCCCCACAAATCACAACCAATCCCATTGAAGCAAATTTCTCGACTTGTTCAGATAAACACAAAAGCCTGTCCAACATATCAACATCTCTACTAGACGATACCGGAGGAATGTAACAGACAGCCACAAACATAACAGCCCCATTCTTTCTACATTCTAAGCAGATCCATAGCGTATCCTCAACTTCATCATCAACTATTTCCACAATCCAATCTGTGAAAATTTTATTTCTTATCAACAGTCCGACTCCACCAGAACCTCTGTTAGCTTTACTATTCAGTGAATGCCGGTTATGGCCAAACCACTTGTAACCTTCAAATTGTACCACTTCATCCCCTTTCAGCCATGTTTCAGCCAGACCCATTATATCTGGCTTGAAAAACTTGATGACCTTACTCCTCATATCATTTTCCTCTACTCCTCTTTGTGCTTGCCATCCATCACGATTAGTCCAACAACACACATTCCAAAAGGCAATTTTTTGCGAATTTAACAGATCAACTGAATCACAATGATTAAAAGATGAATTGGCTCACTATCAGCACTACAAATACTACCCACTTCCAAGTTGGCCCCACACCTTGGCCTGCTTATCGGTCCAGTACCCTCACTATAGCCACGTCCAAAAAAGGGGACTTCTTCTGAACTTTCCAATGGTCATCTAACACCACGTTATCCAAGTCTGACAACGCACTTTCATCACCCTTCAACCAAAACCACCATCTAGTTCCACGATTATCCTCTCTATCCACTCTAACAACATCCATGTTGCATGTATATTATTGTCCCATCGAATAAATTTTCCCAGTGAATACTGCGCAGGGGAACATTACTCACTAATGCATAATATAGCCCTCCTCTATAGCACCCCCTTATTCAAAGCCAGCCAAACATGCGGATTTCAAAGTCTTGTATTTTCTAAATCTCAATCCATGGCCATTGATTTGCATTATTAACAGCTTGCATTTGCATGGGGACTTTCATTTTCACCACATTTAGAACTTTTATTTTCATGAGCTCTCAAGCAGTGCCATGATAAACAAATGAAGTGTTACAAGGATCAATTAATATAGAAGATTTCTGAAAAGAAGCGAACGATACTGTATACAAAATTGTGTCAGTACTTATGTTATTCATAGAATTATACTGTATTCATTCATGCATGTTTACAAATGCATACACATGTACACACACAATGCACAACAGATATCATATTTATACAACAAAGAGGACCACTACACAACAGATAGGCACTCTACAATTAAGAGAGGTACACTATATACACAGCAGAGAGGTACATTACTCAACAGAGAGGTGCTCTACACAACAGCAAGGTACAGGCACACTACACAAATGGAGGATATATAATTACTCAACAGATTAACAGGCTCTCTTAACCATGGAGAGGCACGTATGTAGTTTTCTATTTGTGATTGGTCGTATTCAAGTGTAAAGAAATTCAATCCAACTAACGATAATTAAAATCCTACTCTACTTCACGTGGTACAAAACTCTGAGCATGCATGATCATGTGAAAGTCACATCATCTTACTGAGTGTGCATAATAATATGCAAATCACATAAATTACACAATACAATGTATGCGTATTACACACACAAAAGCACAGCAGTGAGTTATGTTACACACCACAGGTACACTTCACAATACAGGAGCACACTACACAAGAGAGAGGCACACTCCACAACTAAGTGGTATACTACACCACAAAGGGGTATTCCTTGGTACTCATCTTGTCTACTGTACTCTTCATGATATTTCCACAGCCTAAACATTACACATTAGCAAAGATCACCATTTTAAACAGCCATACATGTATACTGTATTGTACAATACAAGGTGGGACAATAGTTATGTACACAACTAATTTGAATTATATAGAGTGCCTATAGGATTCCGTCATCGATGTATACTATAACATTTTTTAACCTGCGTAGTCTACAGCAGGAAGAAAGATGTGTAACTGCCTATTTAATCCAGATTACCCTGCTGGATTCACAACAGCCATCTATGTACATACCAAGCTTGTAATATCTACAACTACTGTATAATATATTTGCGTAATCTACCTTATTCTGTGTAATGTATAAAACTGTGTGGTCTACAAAAGCTTGGCAATGTGTGATTCACTCAATGTCTAGTGTAGGCATAAGTAATTTGCATCAGACTGTGTGATTCTCAAGAGTGTGTGTAAGACATTGCCATTCACAACACACTTAAAATCTACAACAGCCTGTAAAATCCATGCATCAGCAGATTGACAACAGGTGATTTATTTCTTGCTTGTCTAGATCTACTTAAATTTTAAAGAGTATATATGTATCTGTAGAGTTAACAGAGGTACAAACATGTATACGCTGTACCTCTGTTAACCTTCTTGAGTTATTTCTATAACTGTGTTTAGCTGAGTTTCTCTGTACTATTTGTTAACTGTGCACAACTGCCTTTGTTGTACTCAACCGCCAGTGTGATCTTCACCTGCAGTGTTGCTCAAAAAAATATAAACCTCTATAATATAGTGAAACCTGCCATAAAACTGCTACTGACATGCAGGCTATATATTATTTACAAGATCTAACGATTATCATTATCTGTATGTATTATTGATGTTATATCATTTACACTAGTACTATGAATTTTATAGGCACAAATTATTGGATCACAATAATATTATTAGTATTATAATACTGTAATGTTAGTAGGTATGATGATGAGAATTAATAATAATAGTATGTTTACCAAACTAAAGGTGATCAATTAAAACAAAAAAAGATCTCAATTTGAAAAAGCAGCTCAGAAAAAGTTCCTACACAAAGGACAAGTGCTCTTCCCACTGGTGTGGAACCACTTGTACTACAAATGGGGAACAGTGAGGTAGTCATCAAACACAATGACAGAATATATAATTATGTAATAATCATAATGACACTCACCAAACACACTGAATGAAATTCATGATTGCAGGTTTTGCAAGCCAATTTAGGTAGGGAATAATTTGAAGTGTGAATAATGCTGAAACAAATCATGCATTCTTGTACTCCAGCAAAATGCTTGTCAAGGTTCGACTTCCACAGTAGCAAACCATCATGCAATGATCCATTCTGGAGATGGAAACAATTTGTGCCATACTATTATTACAATACGCATCCCAGAACATCTCACTATCATGGATATACGTATATGACATACGTACATACATTGTATGCTTCATCATTGTTCCAGTTACTGTAATAGTTTGAAATGGACAATGTCCACATGTTCAAGATTATCCATTCTTACAAACTTTAATGAACACAGAATATTATTGATTTAATACTACGTACCTATGTACGTATGTACATCAAGTAAATAAATTGAAGACAAGTCCTCTCTGTACTAGGGTTGGTGACTGAATACATAAAATGTCCTATCACATGTTGGTCTATAGAGATGCAGTAAGGAAGATGAGACACTTCAAACTACTTGTTGGGAGTTGAGACACCTCAAACTAGTTGGCACATGTACGTAACATAAGGATGTATCACTGTCCAACTTTATACAGTTGAATTTTATGGATAACAGGCATGTACATATAAGCAAACATAGAGTCCATACTATGTAGGTATTCTGGGAACTTCATAATAAAGTTAATTTAATCCACGGAAAAAGGTATGTAAGCAATTCTTATCAACAATTCATATTACTCAATACATGCATGTACATGTAGTACGTATGTATGTATATACATACAGTGAATTCTCAATCTACATACATCTACATATATCTGTACATCAGTCCCATGGTACATTGATATAACTACATCTACGTATATCTGTATCTACATCTACCACTGCTTTATCTGCTAAACCATAATATTTGCTATAATTCCCAACACCAATACAGTACACAAACAGTAATGAATATACAGATAATCCACCTAAAATCAATAATCTGTTACATTTTCCAAAATCAAATTATAGCAGGCTAAGAACAAGTAATTCGAGTTCAAAAACTCGTGGGGCTGCCGCCCCCCGCACTCGAATTACTTGGCGTCTTCCTTAGATTCAGAATAACCTTCGCTGAGGTTATTACGTTCATCGGAGCTTCAGCGCACGAATTCTAGCCCAATTTCCAATGGTCGGCGTTCGAAATCGGCCATCTTGTTTTCGCGCAATATAAATTAAAATATAAATTCATTGTTACGGTTACGCGTAGGAACACAATTATATATATATATATATATATATATATATATATATCGAGCGTTACATACCGGAAGTCGAAATGAAAACAATATAGGGGCTGCCTGCGGCAGCCCCTAAAAATTAACTGCATGAATTTGATATCTACATATTATTTGTACATACCTACCTCAAAACAGATAGTTCTCACCTGTTTTGTAAGAAATATATGCAATTGTAACATCCATTTCCTCCACTGTGATGCTTCAACTCGAACACGTTTCCCTTCTCTCACAGTAGGAGGATGGAGAGGGTAGTCCTCTGGTAGCAAAACAATCAATTCAACTGATACATCCTCTATCTTATATGTCACAGACACTTCAGACACTTCACTGAACACACGAACCTAGATCCATGGACAAACAGAAACAGTAGACAGATATGCAAGTTCAATGATTGATTAAAATACCTCCATGTTATCTCCATAGTGACCAGCAGCCTCTTGTAAAGCCTTGAGCTGATTTCGCCTCAGGAGTGAACTCACTGATTGACTGATGAATCTGGTTGGAAAAATAGGACTTAGCGCATTACCATGTATCTCATACTAAGATGTTATTGAATATGAATCACGTACAAATATACACATGCGAAGTGGCTAACTGAAGGCCTGGCAATCAGCCTCTATGGTTGAATGGACTTCCCAGTATGGAGAATAATGAACAAAGTAAAATAAAATGACCTACACGAACATATCAGTCCCGTGGTACGTACATTAACAAGGACAACCCTTGGCACCATGTATGTACCAAACCATGTGTATACACATGAATCTGTGTATGACTGTCTGAAAGTGCTACATGATAAAGTTTCAGATATTTTTATGTAATATATGAAGGGACAAGATTCTTGTTCTGTCAGATATGAACACTTGTTAGAACAATAGTGTGTCAATTGAGGGAGGACCCCCTAAATAGTGGCACTGATGTGGAAATGTCCAGATGTAATGACTGTGAATTACTTTTGGAATTCTTGCGCATCTTGACGGCTAAGAGCTAAATACCACTGCCTCAGCATTACCGGGAATTGTTGTGCAATTTTCCAATCCACAAAGCAGGCTAGTTGGTGTTCATCTGGCTCCAAGGTTACTACAGCAGTAAAAATTGACAACTAACCACACAACTAAATAGAAGTACAGTGTAAACGTAGTACATGCAATCATGCAAGCTATGCATTCATATAAGGTACCTGTTGGGTACTGCAAGTCCATGGTCAGCTGGGTATAATTAGGGGACAAGTAGAGGCAAATGCATTGCATTAAGGAATCGAACGTTTTCGTTTCCTTGATGATACCTTGTATCTCAACTTTTACCTAGTGTTAAAGAATAAGACATTGTGCATGTGACACATACGTAAGATAAAAACGCATGCTCACTAACCTCAATGGGTGCTTTCTCTGCAATCTCTATGACACCTGCCCACAGCAACAACAAGGCAGAGCTGGCATGTGATGATGCTGGTTGAGACAGCAGTGAATCCTTCACGCTTACACCCCATTGTGCTAGGTTGGGGAGCAAACTATCCTTGATATTAGTGACTACTTCTCCAACAAAGAGTTTAACATCTTTGACTCTAAATAGGTGACAAAAATTGTATTATTATTATTATTATTATTATTATCATAATGTACATACATATAGCTCATGGATATACAGTACTGTATGTATACGTATTCACTCATGGTCGACGTACAATTCAGCAGTATTATCCATCTGTTCATCAAAGTGAAAGTCATATCTATAGAGAAGCATATGTACATACATGTTTGATATTACATACAGTACATATCATATGCATACTCTAAGCATGTATCACAAAACCCACCTGGAAAGTAACAAGGACCCCATAACTTGAAAGCAATGGTTTTCATTAGTGAGTAATCTCGCTAGGCAAGGTAATCCCAAAGTACATGGAGTTTTCATGTCTTCGGACCACTTGATGCACAACTGACAGAAATTACGCAAAAAAATACTTTCACACTTGTTCCACTGCAATGGAGACTCTACAATTAAGGAAACCACAAATACATATATAGGAATAACAATGGATTAAACACGTTATTTACTCACGTAATAACTGTTCACACAAAGGATACAGAACATCCATTATAGCAGGTTTAAAAAACTCAATCCACTCTTGAGCTTGAGACCCTTCGTCACTTGTGGAACTGAAGAAACTGTCTATTCTTTGACACAACCTCAGAACATTACAGTATAGCAGCATTAGGTTTACATTCTTGTGATCTTCATTGACCAGAGATTGGCAACACATTACAAGGAGGCAGAGAATGAAGTCCCAGGCAGCAACAGGCATACAAGTTTCCAAAACCAGATCTTCCACCAGGAAGAGTACAGACAAAAGAATATCTCTATTGTAGTCAGACAAATCTGACATCCTGTAAGGATTAATGCATATAATATATACATAAACAGTGGTGGAATCCATAAACACATGGACGCATGCATGTGGCATACATATTCATCAAAAAAACTAACTTGACATCCCACTTCATGAAATCTTGCCTCTCTTGTAACTGTACCAACAACAGGATTAAACTCTGTGATAAATCTATGTCTTGGGAATTATGAAGTACTCTTAACTGCACAGCTACTCTACCAATCACAGATGCCAATTCTTGAGCTATGATGTAAATAAAAAAGTTAAAAAAATAATTATCAAATTAATATCATTGATCATTAAATCATACGATAACACACTGTACATACATACATACATACGTACGTACCATCAGAATGTTCTGTAGGGAGAGTGAGAGGTGGTAAGTCTTGTACAATGCCAAACTCTTTTACAACTTTCAAGATGAATTGGAAGGTTGGAGTACTTGAAAGCTTTAAAAGTGAACTGCATAAAGGAAGGAACTGAAGATGAAATACATAAGAATGGAGAATAACAGATGATAGAGTAGAAAGAGAGACAATAGTAACTTCATGCCACCAGTGATAAACCACTGTTAATGATATATACGTATGTATGCCACTAGAGGTGTACAGTGCTAGCAGAGAAAAGCAAATTACTTCCTTCACAACCTCTAGACCTTTCCAAACAAATTGGAATAGGATATCATCAACTTCAAGAATGTACAGAATTATTGATTCAATATTACTATGTATGTACATGTATGTATGTATGTTCTAACTATGTACAAAACAGTAAGCGCTGTACTAGTCAGAAGTCTCTTACTACTCTTTCCCATCCCCACAGTTATCCACTTGGGCAAACCATACTATGCTAAAAGCTCAAGATTAAAAGGTAAATCCCTAATACAAATCAATCTTCAACCAACCACATCTACTCATTCACTGTAAAAAATGTTGCGATAGCTAAATGTGTCAGCATTTAGGGATAGGAGCCCTCACTGAAGATGATTCTCAAGGTTAAAAAGTGTAGGAAAATAACAACATGAATTGAACTGTACTTTAAGTGTTTTTAACTATTTTAAGGCTTCATCGATCATCAAAAATCTGCTGAATATATTAACAGAATAATGCAGATAATTTTAATATTGAAAAAAAAATCATTTACAGGCATATACAGTACATAAAATACATACAGTACCTGAGTAATCCTTGAATACAAGTTGTATCAAGACCCTCAAACGTAAAATAGCACTGCAGTATACATCCAAAGCTCCAAGTCTTTATACCACCTTCAGTATTGGACAAGTGAAACAGCTCTTTGAGGACCTCTTCGTGGCATTGGTTATTTGAGAGCTCCATCAGAATACTGTGAATGCCATCTTGAAAAACACAATTGCAGCGTACATCACCCTGTACAGAAAACCAATTCAATATAGACACTAATCCATAGTGTTAAGGATGGCGTAGGCAACAGTATTATTGTTGCCTTCACACTAAACATGCTCTTTACTGGAAGTCAATTGTTCAAAACTTAAGTACACAACTCTGGGGAATCTATGTCAACTAATTACCAATGCAATCGAATGGAATCACATACCATGAGCAAACAAAAGATAAATAGGTGCAAGATTTGTTTCAACATTGAAAGCAAATAACTGTTGTGAATAAAACCCTTCACTACATTCAAGGTTTTGAATAGATTTGAAAAAAAAGCTAAATACAGCCTTTGGCACATGTACACAATTTGGAAGCAGAATCAAGTTTCAAATGTGGACCATCACCTCCGGAAAGTTTTCAAAGCAATTACTCGTGTTACCCACTTATTTTGCCGCTTATTTAAATACACACATAATAGAGATATTACAGTATAACAACATTATAAGCATTTGTCACCTTTGTTTTGGCAAATCCAAATTTCTCCCAATGATATCCATATGACAGGATATTCAAAACATGTGAAATCTGTTTCAATTTTTCATTATTGATGATAGGACCTACAGCTAAACCATCAGCAAGGGCATAGGCCATTAGCAGGCTCTTTCTATATGATTGAGGAAATTCTGATGAAATCCCGATTGTATTTGAAAAGAGGAGCATTTCTCCCTTAGCAAACTTTTCTGCAGCCAAAGGTGACAGATAAGGGAGGGGCTACATTGAAGAGAGTGGATTGCAAAGATGTATTTGACATAATGACTTATTACACAAATCTAAAGACCTACAGCTACATATACATACCTCACAATCATCAAGTAAACTTGAGAATACATCAAAGAAAAAGACATCAGGAATGTTTCGTACAAGGTCAGCAAACGAGATAGCAAAATCACAAAATCTATTGTGCAATTAAAACAGATGAAAGGCAAGGATTATCCACTAGGATACTATACGACCCTCATAGGTTAGCATACCTCTCCATATCCAATGACTGAATAGCTGACCATAAAGTACTACATACAGATGCAAACACGTTTGCATGGGCATCAGAACAGTGATGACAGAGACCAAGCAAGTGTGAAAAACACTTTTTCAAAGACTTATCCGCTACTTCATCACCTACGTAAAAATTATTGAATCATAATTACAAGGGAAATGAAATTGTAATTAGATCAAAAGTTGACATTCAAATCTTACCCTGAGGGCAAAATAACAAAGTAGTAAGATATGTCAGAAGATCTTCTACTTTAGGAACAAGATCAGGCTGCACATTAATGAAAGGGAAGAAAACCTTTTACAGACAAACGCACAATATGATATTAATGTGCTGTACAAAATTATTACTACTGAATAATTACAATAAATATAGCATTGCAATATATTAATTGCATGTACAAACTGCATGAATGTTCACAATACTAAAAGATATCCATTTACTCACAGTCACACTTTGACTGTTGGCATCAGACAACAGAGCAAAATACCAAAGTTTGTCGGCAGGCAATTCTTCACAGTTGAGTTGTTTCAAAACATTCACAGACAGTGTTGAGACATTGCCAAGCAACTGCCGGGCCATTGGGACAGGAACCCACTCCTCTGTAGCATACAAAGATACAAATGACAAGAGTTGATGTACAGCAGAATTAACTTCATTACAGTGACAAACAATTACAGCATTTTTTGTCCCGTAGGGTAATTAGGTACCCTTGTACATACAGTATTATACCCTACTGTATTGCAATGTATGAAAGGCACACAAAACAGTGTGAAGTACATGGACTGCATAACCTACAAGTTATAGAATAATAGTAAACTTGTTGCTACACATCTACTCTAAATAACCTATCCCAATTCCTATTTCTATTGCTTAAAAGGAATGACAAACAATGTCCTAGGAATACACATTAATGTGCATATGTACATACGCATAGGACATGCAATTAAGAACATGGTCGAACAAAGAGATATCAGGTGAACAAAGGTTTAGGGAAAAGCAGAATGAAAAAAGTGAACACAGTTGGTAAAGAACACAGGGAACACTGTTACTCAAGAACACGAGGACGCATACATACTAACGAAAACATAAGACATAACACATTCAGAAACACAAATAAAGAACAACCACAGATTAACACAGACAATTATAGTCAGCTATTAAAGAACATATGTAAGCAAGAACAGTTACCAAAACTACAAAAATAACACAAACACATGCAAATGTGTGTGTGCATGTACAGTAAATAATGTACACAAGTCATTTTGATAAAATTGAAAGTCATAAAATAAATGAACCTTTCACCATACATTCCATTTCACACATAGTTGTACAAACCTTGACAAGTTATTACTTTATGCAAAATATCGTAGCTGATAGGATTATCACGTATGGGTAAATTCTTTGAGTCAATGATAATTGGAAGTAGTTTTGAAACTGCACCATGTCGAAGAGGTGAATCCAACAGCTATAAATGTCATGTACATACAAACAGGAAATGATAGCAATGTTATCAGCATATGGATAAGCACCATGTCATAAAAACAAGCAATTTGAGTTACAAAACTCATGGGGCTGCTGCCTCCCACCCTCACAATTAAATTAATAGGGGAATTTTTATTCAGGTTTAAAGAAAATTCACTGCAGATATTACATTCAGTGAAGCTTTTGTGCTCAAATTCCAGTCCAATTTCTATTTCTCTTAGTTTCAAAATCAGTCATCTTTTTTCATACAATATAAATCATAACTTCCCTGAGAGGGTTTTGTGTAGGAACACATACTACATACGTATGTCAAATATTACATACCAAAGTCAAGAAGAAATTAATATACAGTAAATACATGTGGTAAATAATAAATCTAGCTTCATCAGTACAGTAATTTCTCGTTAATCCGCCACCACTTTATCTGCCAAACCTTTTAATCCGCCATAGTTTACTAGTACCAATATAGTGTACAGTACCAATTGATATCCAGTTAATCCGGCAAACTTGTTAATCCACCATAATCTTTGAAAATGAATTGCAGTGGATTAACGAGTATTCAGTGTACATTAATTTACAAATCTAAGCACATTTTAACATGCGTACATATGTACGTACTTATGGATTATGTACATACGTACATACATTGCATACGTACCTTGCAAAAAAATACAGGCAGCATTATGGGGTAAAGCTGTAATGAAAACATAAAATAAACATAAAGTGCATGTACAAGCAATAACAATTGGATTACTGTACTTACAATACCACAGTATCAGGAAGAATAAGTGATTACACAAATGCACCATAAAACTTACATCACAAAAATCTGTTATCATCTCAATGGCTGCATCATGTGACTTCCCACTAATAGCTATCCATACCATACTTTCAATGAGAAAATCAGTATAATCCATCAGCAATGTGTCATTGATGGTGCAAAATTTCTCATGTGTGGAAGAAAGTAGAACAAAGAGCGAGGATACACTGGAATCATCACTTTTGGCAGTAGATGACATGCACAGAACAGGAGCAACTAATTCTGGAAGACCAAGTTCCAATTCGTATGATAATTTCATAGCAGCGGCAAACAGCTTCATGTGTGGGTTTGATCTCTTTTCCACCCCAATGCTGAAGCACTTGGTACAAAGATTTAACAGCGTAGATTTCAAGGCCTTCATAACGGGGAGGGTATTAACTAGATGGCTCTCTTCATTGTATTCCTTGTGGCCTTCTAGTACAGCATGCAGGCAGCCCCATGCTCGCTCTACAATACTTCCCTGCTGTAAGAGACAACAGAACAGAACTAATATGTACCTCACACAACAAGCATGCAAACCAATCTCAAGTGAAAGACGTTAAAGAGCATAAAAACATGCAGATTACATGTACAACACACTACTTTGTATGCACAAGTACGCATTCATGTGCAAATTACATATTACTGTAAATGTACCTTTGAGTTACAATCACTAGAGACTGCTTCCACTAATACAGTGTCAAACGCTCTTACAACTCCAACTGATAAGTTCTCAGGCAATGGCAGCAGTAATAATTTTCTCAACAAGTTACCACACAATGTCGGAGCAGTGGAGGATCGCATAAAATGACAAATGGAGTTCTGCAAAAGCTCTGACATCTAAGCCATAGTAACAAGGAAAAATTAAAGAAAGTTTGTATACTATACCACATTACATGTGCAGAATAATATGCATAATATGTCATCAAAAGCACTCAAATGCTCACTGAACTAAAAATATATATCAACAAAATATTGTACTATTAGTAGCATAGTACATACGTGTGTACAACAAGGATAACACAACTTACTGATGAGATGAAAGAGCTTTCGTTCACATCATCTGCATGACTTACAAACATGTAAGCACAAATGTCTCCAAAAGTAGCATAAAAACAATCCGCATCACTAGGGTGTCTTCGAGTTATTTTGTTGGATAATCTAAAGAGTGAAACATCAGGGAGGCTATACTTTGGTCACTAAACACACTGAAAACTCAAATCATGTATTCTAGCATTGTAGTATGTGCTAGCATGTACAGGTAATAAAATTTAATGTATAATGAAATTCTATATATACTACAATCAATACAAATGCAGTAAAATGCATTTTTACTCACCCCAATACCAAATTACCAAAGATCTTTCCTCCAAATTTGCTATCCACACTCTTCAGCTGTATAGAAAAATCAGAAAAGGGTTAATATCCACTGAAAATAATAATATGCATGTACATGCTATATCATTCTTTGGATCTTATAGGAAGGACCTATTCTCTGTGTTTCCTTCCTAAAGCCATTTGCTGACCTTTTGCAAATTGATTAGTCAATAGTCAGATCTGGGGATCTCAGGGTTATACAGGATATGCATCACTATTGGTCTTTGATGTCACCACCAATCCGGATACACAACACAACATGAATCACTCTAGTACTTTATATAGGCAGTACATAATGGAATACGTAGCTGCCATAAATTTTGATCATCTCTATCATATTGACTAGTATACATACTACGTTCAAAGTGAGACCCACTGCACTGCATGTATTGTATATATATTCACATGTGCACACTTACGTGGTAATACAATACTTACGTACTTGTGGATATATGTTTTGAAGAAGAGGAAGCAATAGTGGATAAGTCTTTGTAGTTGAGCCATGGCCTCCTGTGATCAAAAGAGCTTCAAAACCTTTTATTAAAGTTGTACTTGAATCAATGTATTCATACCATCCCTATTGAAAATGATGACAGTTTATGCATACATGAAGTCCTATCACTGAATTGTGATTCTATACAGAATACAAACAAACCTTCAAATGAACAACAATAGCCACAACAGCACACCACAGATGAGGCACAACAAGTGGATCCCGTTCCTCAATGGAATTGAAGATTGCAGCAATAGCAGGTCTGTTATCAAGATTCTTGTGGATAGTTATAATTTCAGGACAGATTTTATAAATCGAAGCTCTCACCTATTAAAGCAATATACGTTAAATATTGAAAATCTGAAATACAGAAAGTAAACAGCCTAACAAAGAGGCATCAACATATCAAGAATGATCATACAAAGAAAAAGAAGACAAGTGTACATACATTATACCATTTAACCAATACTGTGAATGAAGCAAGATTAGTCGATTTCCAAAATGCCCAGAAAAATGAACCCATGCTTTCTATAATTTCAGTAACCACATAATCACTTGTAGACATTAAAATACTCACATTTGTACATTCATGTTTAACTAGTGCCCATAGTTTTTCATTCGTCCATACTGAATTTACTTCTTGTATGTGCTGCCCAATGATTTCAATGGGTGTGGACTTTATTAGTCTATGGAAACCCATCAATCCCTGTAAAGCCAGCAATTCCAAGTATAGTTTCCGCTCATTATCTGATGAAAACCTAGGTAAGAAGAAAAATGCTAAAAGCATAACTAACATCTTAGTAAAGAGTCAAAATAGCCTTACTCACGTAATCCTAGAAAATAACATACCTTCTCCCAAGTACAAGATTAGTAGTAGACAGCAGTTCACTGACATGCTGGTGTGAGAACAGAGAGAGTACACTTTACAAAAACATCATGTGCTAACCATCCCACTCATGCATGTTGATACTGAACACAAGCAAGTGGAAAAAAAAACAAACAAAAATACAGTAGCACAAGAGTGAACTCATGCAGGAACAATAAATTTGTTAGTAAGTGGTTTATCACTGAAGTGATTGGAGCATATCTTGTCAGAATTTGAAATCCTGAGTTTTGCGCTAAAGAAGAGCTTCTGCTTCCTGTCCCAAGCACCCTTAGATACGTACAATTAAATGCTATGATG
>OZ026562.1:2807500-2870000 GCA_964020155.1 Chondrilla cf. caribensis
GGAATTACCAGACATGTCCAGAAATCTGGACACCCCATCAACTGGCAGGAAGGATGGATCGTTATAAGGAAAGTTGATAAGAAGAGTTTGTGAGGCTGTGGAGATCCGGCAGAGATAAACCTCAAAGCTGATTTGATCCTTGCCCCTTTGTGGATTCCAATCATCTCAACCAGAAATGAAGTCACATGACAGGAAGTGCTCTATCAGGTGGTCCAAACACTATTTAAGGAGGACCTTCTTTATAGCACCTCAACTTGCTGAAAACAACTCTCAGGGTGGGAAACGTCCAAGATGACTCTTAGACTAACTGTATCTCAAAATGTTCCCAAATCCGAAAGAATTCGTTCAACTTTATTATCTATCAGCGCAGTTTGAAACCCATACTTGATAAATACTGTACATGTATTCAGTACACACACACAGATACACACACACACACACACACACACACACACACACACACACACACACACACACATACACACACAAATACACACACACACACACACACACACACACACACACACACACACACACACACACACACACACACATACACACACAAATACACACACACACACACACACACACACACACACACACACACACACACACACACACACACACACACACATACACACACAAATATACACACACACATACACATACTTAATACCTACCAACATTAGCGGTTGTAAAATAACAATATTAATTCATCTAAAACCTAATAAACTAGAGCAAACTTAACTCACCCTTTTCGTCCATATGCTCTAGAATAGTTGGGGTTTAAATCAATAGCTCTTTGACAATCCCTTTGAGCTGAGGAATGGTCCCCCAATTTAATATGGACAAGTGCCCTACAAAACAGAATGTAAAATTAACGAAACAATAGAAATATTTAAAAAAAATGACACAAGGAGAGAATAATAGGTATATCTCCAGTACCAGTTGACGCCTATTATTATACGTACTCATGTTTGATAACAGTGTTCAGCTCAAAGCAACCATAATCTGTTCACTGGGGATACATGCAAGGACGTGCATGGCTTAAAGCTCTTGAAAGCAGTTCAAGTAGTTCATGATAACACATTGGGCATTTTACTAAACAAACAGTGTGCATATTATGATAGAAAGATATTGGCAACTTCCCCCACACACAAGGATTCATTAGAAGCATTTCTGTACACAAACACATGGAGTATGTGATTGAATGTGAGCAGAGAGGTATAAATACTGACTTTCGCATCACCTTAATGTACATATTCCAATGTTAAGTACATATAACATTACAACAGAATAAGGGTATCTTAACAACATGTCTCACCTGTTACAGAAAAACACTGCATTAGTATCATCAATTTCAATAGCCTTCGTATACAAACTCAAAGCAGACTGGAGGTTTCCATTCTTCAATTCTATGTTACCTAATAAGTTTTCAAAGCAAAACATTCTTTAATACTGCAAAAATTAACTATAAATACAGAACAATCACTACTCAAGCTATGTACGTACAACCAGTACAAAATAATCTAGAAATTTACATTCATGAACGTAAACCAGGTACAAACCAGAGCATTTTTTCTTGGATCCACCTGAGCACACGCTAGCCCTAGGTTTTGATTTGGATTTCATTATGAGGAGCATATATGAGCTTCCAGTATTTCAATTCCGAGAAAATATTTTCTGTTCATTATTTACATAATTATGTATGGTTATACAATTGTTAATAATGAGATAATTCTTAATCCCTTACAACTTCGTATATAATGCCATACTGCTACATTGCTAACATATGCACTTGTTGTAGTTGGTTGATACTATATACGTAAGTATACTGAACTTACTTCTGGTAATAAGTGTGGCAGAAGGTTGACTATGCGAAATGTATGTGAAGATGAATGAGGTTAGCATATGATGGAGACATTGCAAGCATGTGTATGTGCTTAAGGACATAGTGGATGTGTGATAATAATACAGAGAATAAAGAAACACACCTTGTGCTTTCAGAGACTCTGACTGTTTTTTCCTATCCTCCACATTTTTATCAGACCTATTCCTTTGGTATTCAGCATATAAATCCTAATGAAAATGATACATACAATAAAAAGCAGTAGAACCTCACACACATCAAGACCATCTATGTAATAGACTGGTGGAAGGGGTTTGCGTTGAAGTGCGGTCCAAATTCTGATGCTGAAAGTCTACACAGTAATATAGTTGCAGAATTCCTGGGACAGAAAAACAGAGGTCCTAATTATTACCAAGGTGGTCTCAATACTGATGTGACTCTTTAGTAGGATTCTACCATACTACTATGGAACTGAAACTTCACTTATAAAGTCTAAATGACCACAAATTCTAGTTCAGTTTCACTTCTACAGACAGTCTTAAATGTGAATTCACTGAATATACACACATACTGTAGCAACATTGAAATCATACAATCAATATGTTGACAAATGTACATACAAACAAATCAAGTTCACAGCCGACAGTATCCGATTCCATTTGGTCATGAGGGACAGGATCAATGCCAAAGACTTCATGTAAACACTGAATAGCAGCTAAAACGTTAACAAGACATAATATGTGAATCACTTTTCACATAAATTCGTGAATATGTATATTATAAAGAGTGAAAGAAAACACAGTCTAAACTCTATCACAGTAAATTTGTAATGAGTGTGTGTCTATGAACAAACTAATACATGTGCCAGTTACAACTTTCTTCTAGCATTGTGAAGAAAGTAACCATTTGAACCAAAGCTCTGGCAGTCATGTCATTTGGGGGATCGCCCAAATGTTATGCTGCATTTGGTCCCCACTAAATAGTCCCCTGAATCAAAGCAAAAGCAAGACGGATGAATTGTCTCATCCTGTTATTTATAATTTTCCCAATTTTCCCACTGTACTAACAGGTTCTAGATAGTTCATTGAGCTTGTGAGCACATTTGAACACTTACATACAGTACTACTCCAAAAGTCAACTTATAAAGAGATATTAATCTACCACATTTGGTATACGTAAAGAATGAGCTATGGTCAAGCATGGGATATTTTGTACATGCTGAATAATGTACAATTGAGCTAGTTTAAAAGGGATTCTTATTATAACAGTCTACATTTGTGAAGTATAACTAACAATGTTATGGTTACAAACCAAAGTCAAAATATACAGATATGAGTAACATAAATTGGCTTGAACAGTGAACACTGCAGCTAGGACAACGTAGAATTATAGTAGTAGTAGCCTTTATATAGGAATGATATTACATCTAGCTTATAGGTCGAGTCGTGACAACTTCATGATCCAGTATAATGATACCGTCTGGGTAAACGTGGTAACGTAAAACACTGGGATAACTAGGAATCGATGGCCTTAGCACTCTAGCATTGAGCTATTGTCGGTGTAATCTCCAGAGATACGTGATTCAACATTCGATGACAGATGTCAATCGTTGAAAGGTTGACGCTATCTAAAGACGCTGATTCGAAGTTACCTAGGCATTTAAAGTTACCCCAATATACCAAATAGCCCAAGTTACATAGGAATGACAATACAGTGACCAACTCTTAGCTGCTATACAACACTCACTACAGGGATAAAACACCTTCTAAAGTCTCTTTGGCTTCATCGTCGGTTTCTTTGTTATGTTTAAGCTTCTCCAAGTATCTTACTATAGCCAAGTTCAATTCTTGAGAGGCCATGGGTGAGCTGAACTATAGAGTTAGAGCATCAATTATGGCTGAACGAGTTGATCATGAGGTCTCAGGTCGTATGCGTCCCGAGCAAATACACGTACCCAAATTAAAATTCGACATTGGAAATGGAGACTGAGGTCAGTCAATACGCTGATTTTTAACTGCTGTAGACAACGTTGAAGGTGGAGTTTACATTCTTGTGATGTCGAGTGTAACTGTTAATTAAGGAGTGACGTAGGTGGCCATACCGGTAACGTATACCTAGGTATGTGACGCTACGTTCGCTGCGAACGTACTTATAGTTTGTGCTTCGACTGACGCCGAACTTAAAACTGGAATTGGTGGCCATGATAGATGGTAAGCAACAGTCGCAGTCCGAAGAAGAAGTATTCACTGGCAAATGTGGCGTCCCTACGCGTACGCACCGGTCTTCATGGGGCTACCTCAGTGTAGGACGAGATCAAGAGGATGAATTGCCGAATCCCAAGGCGGAAAAACTCCTGAGGCGAAGGAGTTCTTCGTTTATGGCCGTACAGTCAGCTTTATTCCAACTAAATTACATCAGCGATTTTGATGTAGTGAAAATCGGAGAGGGATTCTTTGCCGAAGTTTTCAAAGTGGGTTATCACTGAAAAAGAGTCATTTTGACCCTCACGGCATAGACCCTCATTATTATTGTAATGGCACGATAGAATTATTATGTATCTCACAAGAATACAGGCTATATTCAATACTTATAAACCTCTCGTAGTACTGTTGTTATTAATTTTATGGAATTTACACAAGTACTCCTTATTCTGCAACATTGAATACGCATGTCAGAATGGATATAGTAGCCTCGTGATTTGTGAGAAGTCTACTTGTAAAATAATGTATATATGCCCCTTGAAAGCTGGGATCAAGATTGGTTTTTACGTGGTATTGAATAAGTGCACAGACGTCACGTCGTGTACATGTTATCTCCAAAAATTACCACTACCCACAACTTTGTGTGTGGGAATGTCCTGGCAACGCTGTGAAGTAGATGTACAGCTAAAGCTTGTCTTTCTGTGCCTTGCATCAAAGTAATGGTTGAAAAGGAACCAGTAATTGACGCATTTGAGAATTGGTGTGTGTAGCAATGAACAATCATCACCAATTCATGTTAATTTAACACAATTGTGTTAACACCCACTGTTTATCTGAATGGTCACGTTTGTTAAAAGAAGCCAACATAGGGGAATATAGTGGCATAGCTTTATGTTGTGGGAGCATATGTAGCAAGTTGAGTTTCAACAGTTTGTTGCATATGCTACATAGCCTTGTAAATTTGATGCATCAAGATTAAAGTGATTTTTGTTCTTGACTTATGTAATTGCATGATATTGACATCTTGCCTATTTCAAGAACATGTCAGCAAAACACATCAGCTTCCCAATAGTCTGTCCTCTGTGTATGTTGCATATGTTTGTTATTTGCATACCTCATATTTAATGTAGTATACAAATATGTATTGTAGTTGTAATGATGGGAATGATGTGCGTATTGAGGAAGGTTTATAGTCTCTTGTTACATTGTACAAGCAAACATTTATGAATATTACATCACAATGTTCATTATATTGAAGGTATCTCTTCTTGTTTCAGGCCACCCACATAGCCACTGGAGAGATTATGGTGTTGAAGATGAACAAACAAGCACAAAATAGTAAAAAAATGCTAGATGAAATCCAACTCCTTAACCAACTTGCACATCCAAATATTTTAAAGTGAGTAAAGACTGAATTATTACTCGATAAGATATGCTTTTTGTATAAGGCTTTGTATCCATAGTTTGTTGGGATATATTTGTGGCTACCGATACTTACTCCAATGCGTAAGAGTAATGTATGTAGCTGAACATGACCTTTTTGCCATGAAATTGGGTGTCTTGATATGGCTGGACTACTACAGGATTGTCAATTTCATTATGTAACAGAAGGTACAATTTCAGAAGATCTGGATGTGTTCTCTCATAAATACACTCAGACTGGTGTACTTTTTAATAGTTATGTTGCATTGTATGTTTGTTGTGAAGTGTATTCTATTGCTCCACCATGTTAATCAGCAGCAGTAACTGTTATTATTGATTCAGGTTAACAGACAAAAGGTGTAGATTTAACGGGAATGCATTTCTGAGTACAATTATTGCAACATGTTATTTCATCACTTACATAAGTAGTAAATATTCAACTGCCTATATACTTCACATCCCATAAGCCATGATAGACACTAAGATCAGTCCTAGTGTTGCACTTCCGTTATCTGCACCTGAAGGTTATGATACAACACACAATGATCAGCAGCACCAAATTTGATTACACATGTACGTATGAGTGAGGGTACTACATCATTCGTAGTAACCCACATGTCTACTTTACTCTGTATTGATGCCTTCACTTCAAACTGTTTATGAACCAGTAGGCTACAAATCAGTAAAAACTGTGGATATTGTATGGAAAATATTAGTTGAAACTATTATCCTGCAGACTCAATATTATAATCAGTAAAACCACAGCACATTATACATTTTTGAACCCAATAGATAGGTAGAGTCCTAATCGCTGTTGTCTTGTACTAGAGTACACTTGACATGAGTGTACAATTATGTATGCATCACGCTTGTTGCCAATTTGTTCAGGTACAGAGGCTGTTGCGTACATGAAGGTCAACTGCATGCTCTAACTGAGGTGAGCTTTACGTCCCGTAGTTTATGTAGCTATTAATATTGTCTGAACACTACAAAAGGTGAATTAGATTAAATAATATTGAATGAAAATGTTTGGAAAGTTTTTTGTTAGAAATTTGTATATCTGGATTCACATAGCAAAATTATACATTTGCAAGTAATATTTTATGATGATACCCTCAAAGTACATCAATAACCTGAACAACACATGCAATAGATTTTGTTCAGCCCTTGATATGTGTACATAATATATTTTCGTTTTACATGTATTAACTAACATTCCGGTACTATGCTTTGTATACTTCATTCTGTAACTTGATATGCATGTACAGTACATACCAACAGATGTCCCTACCTGTGTACCAACCACAAAATGGCTATTAATTTCATGTATTTGGTTACAAAACCATTCCAGTGCCAAGGAATGGTTGCATTATCTCACTTACAGTATACAAACACAGTATTTGGATTGACTTGACTTGAAGGGATGCGTGAATGTGTAGGTGTATCTGTGGGTATTTGGGTGTACCCATTGGGTGTACTTCCGGGGTCCTTAGAACACTAAATCTTTTTGAAAGGATATGGAATGTTCTTAAGACTATTTTGGATTGAAATATTATAGCATTGTAGTAGGCTGCTACATCTGCGTTTATGTAATGTATTACAGAATATTGTTAGTAAGTAGTATGTATGTACATAATATTCCACAATATACGTGTGTTCTTTGTTTCAGTATATCAATGGAGGAAGTCTGGAGGACATTCTTCAAGACAGGACAGTCCCTTTACCTTGGACAATGAGAGCTAGCATAGCGAGTGACATTTCAAAAGGAATGGCTTATCTCCATAGTAAAAAAATATTTCACAGAGATTTAACTTCAAAGGTAATAGCATCTTCAATATGTGTCAACATGCACATAGTTTATTTCAGTGATGGAAGAAAATCTGTTTATGCCCATACCGTAGAGCGGGAAATCTTCGCAGGAGAAAATTTCGCATTTTCGCCCGAAATGCAATTTTTGTGGTTTTATTTTCACGTTGTCATGTTTTTTGCACCACCATGTTAACACCAGTGTTTATTCGCCTTCACAATGGTCTCCACTTTCACCTTCTTGGCCAATGGACAGTCAGGGTTGGGAAGATTCTTAATGAATTGATGAATTTTCGTGCTCAATAATTCCGCGAATTTCGATTGATCGCCAATAACACGAAAATAAAACCTCACAAAAATTTGTATATTATGTTTATGTACATAGCCTTGTGTTTCTCATGTATATTCCTTGTGTTTATGTGTAATTTTTGGTTTAGAGGAGGGGCAGGGTGCTGAGTGTTCAAGGGGACCTGTTATACTGATTACTAAGAAGAGGTTATGGGATTCAATGGGCTTGATCCCCTCAACTGGCTGTGTTTGGCATTTTTTCTCCTGCACCCCCTACCACTAACTAGAGAATGACAGCCAATTAACTGTTTTGAAACTGATAATGTGTAACATTGTGTGATGTTTGTTAATCATGTAGTACACATGTACTATTTAGTTGGCATCTTGAAAGGTAGCCGAATAGCTAAGAGATTTCTCACTTGCAATACGATGATTATTTATAATTAAAGATTAAAATAGTAGATCAAGTTTAAATAACTCCTGGGCTGCTTACGGCCCTGGAAACTCGACTGATTTCGAGATACTATAGGGGGTGATGCCCAGTTTATGACATAAATGCCTGTTACAGTGTTTTACCTATATGTATTGCTGCTTTGCTAGATGGCTTCTTTAGGTGTAAGATATAGCAGTACATTATATTATGCAATACTTGAAATTACATGTATTTGTTTTTGTGTCTACAAAATAGAATCACAACAAGATAATTTATCATTAATTATGTTAATATTCTGTTCTAAGAATTGCTTGGTTCAAATTGATGAGGGAGCATACATCAGAACTGTTGTGGCTGATTTCGGATTAGCTGCAAAATTTCGTAAACCAAGGTATGTATGCTGTACGATAAAATATCTCATTTTATATTCTATACAGTGTAACTTGCTTAGTAAGTTCACTTAGTCCATAGGTCATCCACTCCATGTTACTTGGCATTGATAGTAAATACCACTCATAAAAATGCCGTTTTTGTGTGTCCTTTGAGATACTTACTAAGCAAGTTAGACATTAGTTTAATTGTATTTAATGCTTTAGTCCGAATGTATTCTGTACGTAATATTGATATTGGAGTGGTATTTATTGCTATCATGTACACAGTTATGATCACTCATATCATTAACATCTATAATATTATGTCATTCTCATATATCTGTTTTCTACAGTGGAGAATATCACAACGAAGTAGTCGGTACTCCATATTGGATGGCACCAGAATGCTTGTGTGGAAAACCATATTGTGAACAAGTATGAATGGATGAATAAAATTTATGTATGTATGTCATAATATGTTGCAAGGGTGGATCAAAGGGTAAAGTGTGCAAATATCTGCACTATTTGCACACTTCCCATTGCTATTGCACTCTTTTCATGCCAAGTAGTTGTTATTGAAATGTGTCAATTACTTGCGGTTTGTTCAGCTATGACAGAACACCTTTGGGTGTGAATTAGTGTACTGTTATATTATTTTATGCGGAAACATACTACGAACGATTTAAGTACTTCACTCAAGTTAACATTCAGGCTAAAGCTACCCTAGCAATATATTATGTATTTCACCTAATTTGTGTGTGTTTGTGAATAGCAATATTGATTATACATTATTTTTATGTACTTATGTATGAGTGTATATATGACTCTTATTATTCTTTATCAACAGGCTGATATCTTCTCATTTGGTATTATATTGGCAGAACTTGCTACCAGGGTTTCAGCTGATCCAGACTTTTTGCCTAGAACTAAAGTATGAACGTATTATCAGAACTATTCATTGCTATGTATGTATGTACATGCTGTTTGAATATTTCATATTTATTACATTAAGGTTTATGGAGTGAACTTTCATGACCTGAGAAAAATGACACTGGATTGCCCAGTTGCATTCTTTGAATTGACAAAGACATGTTGCCAAGTAATCAGGACGCATATGCTATTTATTATGTGCAATATTATGGATATTTTCCTCTCAATTGTAGTTGGATCCAAACTTGAGGCCGAATTTTAATGAGTTGCAGCACCTGTTGGAAGGTATTCAATCGGAAATACGAGAGAACAATGCTTCTACTTTACAGGATGGCAGCATACAGCCCTACAAGCCTAGGAATAAAAATAATTCTGGAAGTCAGTCATGTCCAATACTGGTATTCGCTAAGGAATCACTCTTTATGTCCCATTCTTTTGGCTAGTGATATTCTGGCATTTCTTCATTGTTTTCACATGTAACATTGTTTTTATTCCAATAATCATTGCAAGGATCTTTGTTTTTATACGCAATGCCAATAATATTTTGATTATGTACATATGTAACTACTGTATTTTATTTTTGTTGTGTGTTATTATCATAACATGGTTTGCTACTGAGATATGAAGTATATAATTATAGTGATTACAAATGCACATTGTGCACATGCACTTGCAAAATATAATCATCCATAATTAAAAGTTATTATCTAAGGATCGTGCGTACCTGTATATATATATACGTACATAGCTGCAAAAGGTATCTACAGTATATATATACAGTGTTGTTATATGTATCCCGATTGGTGAACACACATACACACACGTACACACACACACACACGTACACACACACACACACACACACACACATACACACTGACACACAAACACACTGACACACACACACACGCACACAGCCCACTAAAAATTATACTATACACACAAGTAGCTGTAGACACTAGTTAACATTGTAGTGTTTCGGCATTCAGAGCCTCGTCAGTACAGCATTAATATTTTCACACAAGTGTACACGCTGGTACACATGCACACACACAAACATCAATATCACAATACTGTAGTATGTCTATACTCTGTGTACTCACACACACACGTGTAAACTGTCACAAATACACACATCCAAACATGTGAAATGATTGTGATTACATTAACTACAAAAAGTAAATTCCAACACAGCACTGACTGTTTCAGGGCACGCACACACAAACACACACACGCTACCAACACACACATGCACACACACACACACGCACATGCAAAAACATTATGCCATCAACACACACACACACACACACACACACACACACACACACACACACACACACACACACACACACACACTGCACACACACTGCACGCACACACACACACACACACACACACACACACACACACACACACACACACACACACACACTGCACACACACTGCACGCACACACACACACACACACACACACACACACACACACACACACACACACTGCACACACACACACACACACACACACACACACACACACACACACACACACATAAATGTGCGAATGTGCAGAATCACAGATTTGCCACTCCTTATATACCCGCTGGACACTTCAAATTTCGCGCCATAATGACGTCAGAATATTGATCGAAATCCACTGCGTTGCCGTGTTGGCGAATACGTTATAAGATCATCGGAACGCATAACAAACGCGATCGAAAATTACATCGTAACATCCTAATACCTGGAATACATCATCGCAATCAGTACAGGAAAAGAAAAGCGAATAAAAAGGTAAAGTGACCCCGAACTGCCGACGGGGTCTGTTACTCCGTGTTTTCTGACTTGTCCATACATTTGAATAGAGCAATCATCACCTGTAGAGGTAGAATAAACAAACGAATGCAATGTAAAATTTCATAGGATTATCCCCACACCTCTTTTTGCTAGGTATTAGAGGTTTGATGGGTACTCGGCTATTGTTAACTTGCCTCTGATTATAGGTTGTACTGTCGTTTTCAGCTCCCAAAGAAGTCTTTCCTCGCAAATTTCTCGTCTGTATTCACAACGCTAACATACTTTCGATCGTTTTGACGGGATACATATTTGTTATACCCCGCCTTTGCTGGGTACATGGGGATATACTTGAGTGTCAGGAAGCGATAACCTCGGGCTTCGCCCTCGGTATATCACTTCCTGACACTCAAGTATATCCGCCATGTACCCAGCAAAGGCGGGGTATAACTAATACATGTAAATATGCAGAAAATATTTCATATAATATTATTACAAATCGAATGTCAGAAGTTATATACATATACATAATACCTTGACCCTTTATTATATATGATATATACATAATATATAACATATATATATATATATATATATATATATAATATACTTTATATATGCAGTGATAATAGTACATTATTACTATGTCATGTACGTACGTATATTATATACAGTATATGTAGTGTATATACCCAATATATGTATATAAACAATGAATCAGAATGGAAAAAAGTATAACATTACAATGATATAGTCAAACTTGCTTTACAATACGTATACTATACGCATTAGATGTCGCTACATAAACTATACATACAAAAGTAATAATAAAATGTACTCTGCGAAGTTTGTAGTTAATTGTGACAGTCAATAATAATAATAATGTACGTAATAATGTCGATATGCTGTTAATAATGTGTACTCGAATTTCTTCTATTGAGGACGTGTGCGAGCAGATGCTCGAGCATTCATGCTACTGCAAATAAAATAAGAATAGAAACATACTACAGTGAATTCTTGTTAATCTGCCACAATTGGTTTTCAAAGAATGTGGTGGATTAATGATTTGGTGGATTAATTGGATATTCATTGGTACTTGTACATTGTATTGGTACTGGGAAATTGTGGCAGATTAAAAGGTTTGGCGGATAAAGTGGTGGCGGATTAACAAGAATTCATTGTATGAAGTCGAACACATAGTATGTAGGTTGACTGCATGTGAATTAAATTAAGTTTTACATATGTACATTCAATAAAGCATATTTTATAGAGAAGATTAGGGGTATCCATGTATGTACATACTGTATTAGAGAGTTGATCTCATTATGGTCAATTAGTAGTGTACTAGCACATCCAATATTATTAATCTAATCTACTGTACTAATAATTATTATTAGTCACTGTAATATTAATTCCAGTTGATTACCTAGATGATGACCAAGCCCATTGAATAGATATGGATAGGTGAACAGGTGAACATAAATGGTACCATAAGAACTGTACATTTCTGCCAGTGAGAAATGTGTATATAGTGTAGTTTTGTAATATTTTTAAACAGATGCATATTAGTACAGAATAGAAATGGGTACCAAGGCCAAGACAACATCAGACAGTTCAGTGACACAGTGAAAGGAGTTTAATACATACAGTGAATATTTGTTAATCTGCCAAACTGTTTTATCCACCATATTATTTTGAAACAAATGGGTTTGTATGGTAATACCATACAACTAATCTGCCATCTCTCAATTCTTCAATGTACCAATTTTCAACTTTATATGGGGTTCAGTAACAGATAATCTGCCAAGTGTCAAGAAGTTCTGTTGGTATAGAGCAAAATAGCAGCAAAGGGAGAAGAAGATTTGATTACAGAGAGAGGAATCTGATGACAATGCAAGATATACTTGCAGACCATTTCTGGAAAAAGGGGAATGTACAAATTACACAACGAATAATAGGACATGCTGAAGACGATCCCTATAATCCACCAAAATTCTTCCTGAACTTCTTGGAGTAGATTAATGAATATTCCTTGTAGACAGTAACTTACGCCTTCAAAACTGGAATTGTCCCAGCAGTGCGACTGGGGGTGTGCATTAAGCCATCTCCGGGAAACACAACAGAATGCTGCTGGTTTGAAGCACTTGACACCCTGCAAAATATTACAAAGCAATAAACCATAAACCAACATACGTACGTATAATACATACGTATGCATTAAAATATTGGTAATAAAGTACAACACACATGTACCTGACTGTTGAAGGAGATTGTCTTGTTCTTAAAGTGGATACCCTTGTAGAAAATGTACAATTTAGAATAGTAAGCATGTTATTTAATGTAATAAATGAGGTCAATATGTAAAGGCTTGAAGTTAACCATCATACTAAGAAGCCACCATGTGCACACTAACTTGCTTGATCTGATTGGTACTTTGTGCAGTGATTTTCTCTTCAATAAATCATCTCCTTGAGTATGCAATTCCTGGAGTTCAACGCATGTTTTACCTTCATCAATGCTGTAAACCTGACCAAAAAGGATAACAAATCAAATCAATACTTATTGATACAAATTAATACAACAGACGTCACACACAGGTGTGCTGCTTTCAATCATTTGTAGAACACAGTCCTCCAAGTTATATGCTTTTGATGGCTTATCATAGACTCCAAACTTGCCACTCTTTTCGATGATGAGTGCTTGCTTATCTTTTTTCCCAACATCTTTGGAATCTATAAGTGAGGTTATTGCGTATGATTGATGCTTAATATTCTGTGGGTTTTGTAGCAAACAAACTTTGCAGCTGAGGTCCCTTATAACTCAATAGGTATGCCTGGTTCCTACAATGAAGACACATACAGATCAACAATAGATAAGAAATCCAACAATAAGTGCCTTACTCTTCCACAAAGTGTTGCTGGGGACCTATAACAGATCCTGGACGGCAAATTCTGCAAAAAAATGAAAATGTTGAATAATGAAACACACAAGCTACATATGTATGTACTCACAGAAATTACACATTGACCTTTAAATTGCAATATTTGAAACAATGCATCTTATTGACACTAGTTCAGACAAAGTCTTAAGGGGCTTGCCTAAGCTTACACAGTGAGCAGAGATACATAGATGTGCAGTAGCCAATGATGAAATAGTACACACAGGCACTGACTGATGTCTGCAGCATGGTCTATTCAGGTGGGTATGGCAGTGCCAGCATCTCCATAGGTGCTTCATTAAAGATACACAATGATATACGTACATACAGTATATACAAAACTCTGCACATTGCACGTGCTTATCTACTGTATCAGTAATTAGGTTTGCCCCAATTATAGCACAAAATACATAAGTCAACACATACATTCTTGCATAAATGTATGTATGTATGTATTCTACCTAACCTATATTACATTGAAATGACCCGTAAAATTCCATAAATGTGTCCATACTCTGTAAGCCGTATATTCAGTAATTACCATCATTCCTAATGAAACACAATTAACCTCAGTTTCCTCTGAACAGGAAGGGCTGTACATACAAGCTGGATGTAAATGTGTACAAATGTCCATACCTGCACCATGCAATAGCCTCTGGAGCGGTGAAATGGTGGTGCTTTATCAAGTAGCAAGCAATCAATGTACCAGTACGTCCAAGTCCAGCTGAATAAAGGAATAACATTCATCAGTCAGTTACAGGATGGTGTGCATTATACACTTAAGGTGTAAAAACACATTGTACACATGTAGAGACAGTAAAAATGTGTGTGTTGAATCATAATATAATCATATTCAATGTGTTTTTTAGCTAAAAATCCTGATGTATGCACATTCCGTGTGAGTAAACAAGAGAGGAAGTGTTACCACAATAATATTCAATTTTGTTATCACTATGATAAATGCCAAGAACAATAATTGTATTATCACATACGTAAATAGAGCACCATCTTTGCTACATACGCACATAACACCTCTCCAAGACATGTTTTAATGGTTCATTGCATGACAAACTGCACATTTAATTCATTGAACCGTTGGGCAGCTTCCAGCAACTGTCATCAGTGAACTGAAAGTTTATATTATGCAATTGCAAAGTTTCGGTTAGTGTGCAATAGAGTTATAAATGTCCGTTTTGCATACTATACCCAGTAGTCTGGGCGGATATGATTATCTCACCCAGGACAAGGAGTGAAAGGGGGAGCCAAGCAGTAATTGATATTAATCAACACCTCTGTAACATCGATAATGTTTGATTGGCATCTCTTAAACTTTAAAGTAAGGGTAATATTAACACTTTCTTAATAAGTACAGATACTTTGGATACTCACAACTAATCACACAATTAGTCTCTGTTACAACAAGATCATTTTTCTTGTAAGGACATTCAAAAAGACAGCCATGGCAGGCTAGACTACATACGTCCCTAGCCACTTGGACCTCCATAACATCAACCCATGATTTTAATCAGCCTGCAGTAGTCATCAGTACCAAACAGGATCCTTTTACGATGTTTGATAGTTTGTTAATACACCATGTAGGAAGACAATTGCAAAGTACTATTACTGGAGGGTTCCTAATAGTTCCTTTTATGACTAGAATGCATTGATACCACAATAAAACCAACCTTTGCAATGAACTGCCACAGCACCAGGGGCATTTTCCACTATAGTTAGAAATCGCCTAAATGGATGAACAATACACATGTAAATATGTACGTACATTAATTAAAAATTCCTCTATAGTTGGCTAGCAGGTACTACAGGTTGTCATCAGTATGCAAATTACAAATATTCTGTATGGATGTACATACGTACATGTGTAATGGATATATGTATGCATCATAAAATGCAAGAATATATACGTACATGGCAAAAGTTTTACAATTAAGAATTTTCACAAATTTCATTAGGAGAGCACTTTCACACTTCGTTTTAAGCCTTACTTCTAGAATTCGAACGAAACTGTACTATCCACCGTACTTGAAAGGTGCCATTTTCATGACACGTTTACAGACAAATGCAGTAGAAGTACGGGTCACTCATTTACGGGTTACGGACGTGTCGACTACGTACGGTTAAAAAACGGGTACGGGTACGCCCGTAGTACGTTCAGTTTTTTTACTGTAGTACCGTAGAAACATACGTATGCATATCATACAATATTAAACACCACAACTATTTATATATATAATGTAGATAGATACACAAATACATACGTATCTACGTACCCAAACCTTAAGAAAAAACAGTGTTGGTAGGGTACTAAACAACTATGTATATGTAAGAACTCTCACTTACTCCATAATGCTTATAGTGGGAGAACTCCCATCCACAAAAAACAAATCACGGTGTTCAAATCCAGCGTCGGTGAATCTTTTGGCATCATACATCCTTTTGTTGAGACGAACTATTGTAGAAACATTGTTCTTACGAAAATAAGAAAAGTAAGCTTCTGGAGAATGTAGAGGGTAGCCTAACAAAGAGAATATATGTATATTCATTATTAGATAAAATACAATAATGATAAACGTAATGTATATTATATTTACATCCATATGTATATTCATAATCCATTATTAAACAAACAACCCATTTTATCCATAAGGCTATGCAACTAAGATTCTCATTCCTGTCTCCCCTCATCTAACTGGTGTCAAGATTTTGCAAATAAAAGTTTCTGCTGAGATCAAGGGCCATTTAGGCTACGACCATTGATGATGATGTATAACGTACATAAACACCTGAACAATAAACAACAATAAATACATTCCCTTATCATGGTTGCTCACCATTTTCCACAGTATTCTTATTGTGAGGCCCACAAAAGGCTAAAAGCTTTCCTATGAAATTCCACATACAATGATATGTAGTACACAATGCAATGGAGACACTTATAAGAACCCACTCACATACCAGGAACAATCCAATTCAAATCCCCATTCTCCACTTTCTAAAAAATATATTGAACAACTCAAGTAAACTAATGGATTTATTCCAAGTGTACACACACAGAGAGAAAGTGAGAACTAACTTCATAATGCTCATATTCACTGATATCAAATGTGTCCATCACAAGAAACTTGTACTTGATAACCTATAAAAGGAAGAGACGTTGATGGAAAGCACTTGTGAATCAAAATTCAGGATAATTTCTACTTTACACATAATGGTGCACACGTAGCATTAACTAAATAGTAAAAATACAGTATAATATACGTACGTACGTATGTACGTATGCTAGCTGTAGATACACGTATGTTCATCTAGCATGTTATGTTCATAGTTCTTTCCCCTTTTAATCACATGCACTATGCATGTGTGTATATCTATAATAATAGTTGCAGACTTCAATGTTCATGGACAATTTGAAGCTACAATGTTATACTACCTTTAACAAATACTAGCAAATTAAGTACCAATCTACATATAGGTAGTAGTTACATAATAGTGCATGTACAGAAAACATAGCCATCCCATACCTTGGCAATAGATGAGTAGCAATGATACAGGGTCAAGTTATAGGTCTGAGGACCATCAGCAGCATCACTACAGAAGAAGCAAGGATGACATGAAATTATGACTCGAATGGTTTGAGAGGTGCAAAGTGTTGGTCTTGGGAACTATTATACTATAGCATAGCAATACAGTGCATCTCCAGTTACATATCCAGACACATCCATCTCATGTCACAAAAGTCTATTCAAATAATGAAGTTGTATGCTTAAAATTCTGTGAAGTCAGAAATATTGGTTAACCCTCTGAGCTCTGCCTACCCAAATCATATTTATACAAGAACAAATGTAAGAATTCCTTCACAATTTCATATTATTGTAGAAGGTAATATCCATTCACAAAATCTGGAATCCTTACATACGTATGTACAGTTCATTCAGTACATGTGTATGAACCTCACCGAAAAGAAACATATCCTGGGCCATGCTGTACCATTTGAAGCACCTCACTTGCAGACTTGTTTTGACAAATAACAGCATATGCACCAATGAGATAGGCAGCATTCACTCTTTTTCGGTGATCATAAGAAGTCCAGTGCACTATTTTCTTAGCAGCTAGTGATGTTTTCTAGTTAACACAAGTATAAGAAACACATGATTGGGGTACTAATTAGTCTGGCTCGCTAGACCCAACTTCTCATTATCGCGCGGGGGCGAAAATGAGAAATAGGGTCTAGTAACTATTGTCAATTTCACACCTTGCTCGATCATCGCCGAGGGCATTTATAAAGAAACACTGCGTCCGGTCGAATGTGTGAGTTGTACGTATTTTGGACGCTGGAACGACTTCGATGAAGGGATACAACACGGATGGCGCAGGGATTAGAGACTAGTCGCTCAGAAACAACATGCTGTGTCTGCGCTGCCTCTGACGTTCCGCGCAAGGATAGGAGAAAGGTTTCTGAGGCGCTCGCACTCACCGTTCTTGGCCCAAAACTGAACAAAATCGGCCAGATTTCTCTGAAACTGCCAGACAACGCTATAATCATAGTTTGCAAGCATTGCAGTGATCAGGTAGCGAAAGTGGAGAGGCTGGAGACAGAGATGGCTGCTACAAGAAGCAGAATTGTACAGCTCGTCGATCTGCACACTCAGCGCTGGCAGCGAAGGAAGCGGATACTGTCGCCCTCTTTCAGGTACTGGGATCTCTCCAGCCAGCAAGAAGATAACTCTTTACCTAATAAACAAACGTAACTTTAAACGCCCGCGGAGCGGCTAGTGCCAATTACTGGCAGTGTCATTTCAGTTGCCGGCGATTTCATTGGTCAAGCCGAGGTGTGAAATTGACAATAGTTGCTAGACCTCTTCCTCTCGCTACCGCGCCCACGCGCGGTAATGAGAGGTTGAGGTCTAGCGCGCCAGACTAGGTACTAATATACATACGTACATATCAGACAGTAAAAAGTTGGCTTTACACTGTAATCTAGTAAACTGCTTTTTCAGACTTTAATAGTCGAAATCAGGAAGTGAAGTACGTGTGTACATAAGAAATGATTTGCAAGGAAATGATATTCTGGAGCTGGAGATGGTGGAGTGAGGAGTACGTAAATAGCAGGACATAAATTCAAGGGAAAACTGAAGCAATCTGTACAAACATCACACTATTACTAGCAAAAAGTCTGTCTGAAAAATTGATGCTCCAATATGTACGTATGTACAGTGGATATGTGAATTTGCACATACTGTATGGTACAGGTTTTATATGGATAAAACCTGTACCATACAGTAACCAACAATTAAAAAGCGATAGGAGTTACGTACTTCTTCACTCATGCCGCATGATGAGAGTTTAAAACACTTCTTTACACCATAGTATACTGAGAAAACGTATTGGTTTCCAATCTGATTTGGATCTTAAAGCCTTTTCACCATTAAAATGGAATGGTATGCTTAAAATTATCATTATATTAATTATCAAAATACAGTATGTAGAGCATCAAACAGCTAACTCAGAAACTGCTGAAATAACCAATAATCATCACATTTCCACAAAAACAGTTAACACTTTATCTGCAAGGATTTAACACATAAACAATCAAAGTAACTTATTAAAGGTGCTAATTGAGAACCAATAACTGCTAGAGACAAAGTAAGGAATGAGAAACATCATATTTTCTGTGACCTGTACCATACAAACATATAAAAGCATATACATACCGTATAGCGGGAAATTTTCACGGGACTTAATTTTCGTGGATGGCTCCAAAAATGAAAATTCGCAGACAAAATTTTCATGGATGCTGGCCGCAATTGCGTAATAGAACCATGAGAACGCCCAATTCGCAGATTTTATTTTCGCAGATGTTTGGCCAATCGTGAGATCCGTGAAATTTTGCCCCGCAATAATTTCCCGCTATACAGTATACGTAAATGCATGTACATATACACATTTCACATACATACATGTATACCTTTAGTTTTTCAGTGACTTTTTGGCAGTAACGAACAAGCATGGCAAGATTTAGGGGTCCAAAGTCTGAGAAAAAGCTGAGACATACATGTGTTTGTAGATGACATGTAAAATGAATGTGTGGCCCTTGTAGAATGTTACAAACAGACAATTCAGATTTGCAAACATACTTTTCGTAAATAAATTCATCATCGATACAGAAAAAATGATATCCAGAAACCTTTGGTGGCTTTCCTCGAAGTGTAGTGAAATAAAGTCGGCCTGTTAAAAAAACAGATAGACATGGACATTATACACAAGATTTCAGTAAAGACAGTGTTACAAACCTCCACAAGTATCATGAATTTCATTTTCTACAACAGTTCTGAAAAAATCATAAAGAACATGCCCTTTCCTACTTCATCTGGGCATTCAGTAACATTACACCTATTGATTCAGGGTTCAGTAGTATAGAATTAGGACCCTTGAGCTCTTTTTGTTCTATTATTTCTAAAGTTTGGGTACTTGGTTACGTAATATCGATACTGTATATGTATTAAAAATCATTAGAGAACACAAAAGGATGAACAACCAACAAGTGTGATTTCTTACCATCTGTAGTCATCTCCAGATGAGTATAAGTAAGAATTCAATGTATGTTTTCGTTACATAGTTTATCTGAGTATGTTTTACAATGGGTACTGGATGTGGCTATAAGCAGTCTATTACTATACACGGATAGTCCATTGAGTACTGTGCACTGACTTCCCTGCAAAAGTTGCACTATTTCGGGAATGTAAGCTCCATCTCTGCCTTAAAGTTAACCTTAGAATTGATTATTTGTACATTGACTTTACTTCAAACAGATAAGTAAACAAAAATAATAGTAATGCTATATCTAGAATCTACAACCACAAGGGACTAGAATCATTGACCTCCACCCCGTTGGCATTTTAAATAACTTAAGACGATTCGGGCTATGCCACGTACTAAATACTTTCCTTCCTGATCGAGGCAATTCTGATGACATGGATCTTAGTCGATGCCCAGACGGAATCAAATCACTGATAGACAGTTGTCCTTAAGGGGTACGGGTCCCTATATGTACGTATGTAGGACGCTAAAGATGTACTTCAATAATGTAATGTAGGTTTATGACATATTGAACACGCGCGATAGAAAGCTTGGCAACGTTTAACTTTGAGCAATTCATATCGCGATGTTCTGATTTTCTACTCACCCTTGACTACTTCACACAAGTCTCCGAGGAAGGCATCACTCCCTTTGGCCATCTTCTGCAGATTTGGTCCGTCCTGTTAGTAGTTTTGGTTAGTTTTACGTCCAGTTACTCGTCTGTTGGTAGTAAACTACAATCGGAGAACAAGTTTCCCTAGATGATCATAATTCAAAAAAGCGTCCGTAGGTCTCAACCGAGTGAAGAAGTGTAACTTCCGCTAATTTGCTACATTCCTTTTCAACCGCAATGTTATTGACTGTAGACATACAGACTCTACTTATTAGGGAGGCGCCATAATATAAATGGTCGTACGCGAGATGTGTACCTCAAGTTCAGGTTCAAGTTCAAATTATTTCTACAGGAGATCTCCACAGCACAATATGGCTGGTATAAAGGAGAATCCTGCAAATACATACACTGATACGTAAATACAATTAATAAACAAGTAACAAAAAGTAAGAGAACAAAGCAATACAACAGAAACAAACAGAACAAAACTATAAGGAGGAACAAAACAAACCAAACCAACAAAGAACATCAATAGTGGAAGGATAATTTAAAACAAGCAATTAATTTCCAAAAAATCAATAAATTACTAAATAATCAACTTAATCAATCAAACTTAATGATGTAATATAGAAACTACAGCCAACTTGAACGCTTGGCCTTTGAGTCTTCTGACTTTAAGTGGAAGTCTGTTCCAGACTTTTTGGAGCCTGCAAAGGAGAATGTTCTGCGTCCATGCTCTGTATTAGCTTGACTTACAAACAAGTTATTGGACCCCTGGTGATGGCAGTTTCTTGACACCTAATGTTCTCATTAGCTTGAAAAAACTTCTCAGTTCCGATGGTGCATACCCAGTCATGATCCTGTGTAGCATCATTGTTCTTAAGTACTCTCCCCAGTTCTCTAGGGATGTCCAGTCCAGCTTGTTTCTCAGTTCGGTGGTGGGAGTCAAGGGTGGTTGATCCAGAATGATCCTCATCCTGTAGTTCTGTGTTCTTTTGAGATTGTTTACAGGCTCTTTGGAGCATTCCTGCCAGACTAGACAGCAGTAGTCCAAATGTGGAAGTACTAGGCTGCTATAGAGTTATTTCTTTAGGGTTGTTAAGAGGACTTTTCTAAAACTTTTCAGCCTAGAGAGACCAGCCCAGCATTTCTTTGATAGTTCTTTTACATGTTCACGCCACTATCAATCAAGGAACACTCCTAGAGATTTAATGCACTTTGCCCTCTCCAGCTCATGTTCGCCAGCAGTTACACAAACATCGATTAGCTCTGACTCCCTACGCTTTCTACTCAACACCATCAGCTGAGTCTTTGTCACATTTAAGCACAATTTGCTGGCTAGCACCCATTCTTGTATTTTTCACAAGTCTTCGTTCAGCTTCATCTGGAGGGCATCACTAGACGAATCCACTACAGACAGAGTAGTGTTGTCACCATACTGCCGAGCTTGGCAGTATTTCAGAACAGATGATAAGTCATTTGAACAGATAAGGAACAACAGTGGCCCAAATGGAGCCTTGTGTCACACCCCACATAACTCCAGACCAGTTCAACTTCATATCATTCACCTTCACTTTCTGCCATCTACAACTGAGGTATCCGCTAAACCAACCTAGATCCTTATTCCTTACTCCATAATACTCTAGCTTCTTCAATAGTATCTCATGATCTACCAAGTCGAAGCAGTGTTGGGGTCGTTACTTTTGAAAAGTAATCACACTACTTATTACATATTACTTTTTATTTATGTAATTCGTTACAGCTACATATTACTTAATATTAAATGTAACTTGTAATAATATTACATGTTACATTGACAATATGATACATAATATTTCCACCCGAAGAAAGTAGTTTTCTTGCACGTGTCTTCTATCTTTCCGCATATCATTGCAAACTCGTGTTTGTTGAAATCATGTGATTGATTGCACAATACATTGAGTCACTCTCAGTCAACACAGCAGTTAGGAAATCATAGCTACTGGGTGAGAGGGTCGGTTTACAGCCATTGAATGCATGTTTCTTGTTAAAATAAGCCTTTTGTTTTGTTTATTACTATATTTATAGCCAATATCAGTATTGGAGGCAAATTAAGTACCGTGTTACTTTTTAGTTTGTAATATACTATTCGTTACTAGACAGGTATTTCGTTATATTACTTAATTACCAGTAGTGTAATAATATTACATAACTGAATACCAGAGTAATGCGTTACTCTGGTATTGTCAACAGCATCCACAAAAACCATCTGCCACCATCCAGCTGGGCTCCATTCTTCCTATAGTCAGTGCTGTGGATAGATTAGGGTCTCCTGAGTTAAAGGTTGGATGCTAGGCTCAATGCCAACTCTACAACAAACCGCAGTAAGACATCGAGCCGTGATGTCCCACAGTTCATTGTGCCTTACTGAGGGTAGACGCCAAAGGTTTCCCCAACGTCTTGTTGTCGATGTAATAAATCCGCAAAGTACCGTAACTGCATTTGTGTTAAATCAGGAAAGAGATGTATCATCTGTCAATCCGGACACCTCGGAAAATGTTGTAATCAACCTGACTAGAATCAGCCTGACATAACCCCTCCTATTGCAATGTTAGGAATAAACAGCCTACAAATGACGATGATGCCAGGGACACAGTGAATGAGCAGCCTGTAATTGAAGGTTCTACTATTGAACGGAATAATTTGATGGAGGACTCGAAGACTGGAGAGGGACACATCGGTGTCTTACCATCCTATCAGCCTCAATCATCATCATTCTTCTGCAATGGAGAGAGTTTTGCTGACAGCAGTGATGATTTTGGCACACTCCCTCCACTGTCCACATACCCCGTCCACATATTCAGTACATGGTCCGCATTTTAGGAACAATCTCAGAAAACGTCACGCAGTAGAATTGAACACATGTTGGGACCAGGCTCTCAACTCGTTTGCATATAGACCCAATTGCAAATCTGAATGTTTTACAAGTTTGTACATTCATCTCTACATCAATCCAATAATAAGTGGATCACACTTAATTCCCAGAATAATTGAAATAATAAGAAAGAATAATCCTGGGAATTCGGCCCAACAAATGTGTCTCATTTGTATTCAACAGTAAGAAAGCAAACAAAAAGAAGGTTTACACCATCCACCAAGGCTCAACATGCAACATCTCTAGCTATAGTACTCCAACAAAAATCCTTGGCAGGACCCTTGGAGCAAACCCTACCATCACCGAGACACATGCAGGGAAGAGAATTACCAAGAAGCTTTACAGCACACTTCACAATATCGACCAATGCCCAATAAGGGGTGAATACAAAGTGTGGATCTATAAATGCTATGTTGTCCCATCTCTTCTTTCAATGTGACTGTCAATGCAATCATTACAACAACCATAAACTTTAAGAAGTTACAAACAAAGGTCACATCCTATCTGAAGAGATGGTTATGTCTCCCAAAGTGCACAACACTGGCTGCCATCTTTCATCCAGAAGTATGCAATTTGCCATACCTTACCCATGCCCAAGAGAAATCCAAACTCAGACTTCTCGCCCAAGTTCACATGACTCCCGATCACTCTGTAAAGCAACCTGAGTAGACAACAGACAGCCACTGGAACAACCATCTTGAATCATTGGTGGTCCAATCCAAATTTCTAGACATAATAGCCCTGGAGCAAGAATCAAGAGTATGGTCTCGAATAATGTTCACGCTCCCAGCAGGTTAACTATCTTTCATAATTTGAACAGGTGTAGACACCTTACCCATTCCTGCAAACCTGCATCAATGGAAGATCCAATCAGATCCATCCTGTACCAACTGTGGAAACCGTCCCTGCACCGTCAATCATGTCCTAAACCATTGTTCAACAGCCTTTAACCAAAGTCAGTATACCTGGCAACATGACTCGGTATTATCTCATCTTGCATGGGAAGATTCTGAAACCTGCCATCTGAAAACATCATCTATGCAGATCTTCTGGGTTACTGAGCTAGCGATAACCCCCCTAGCACAATTTCACCCTTGTTTACTGTCACAACTGCTCGTCCAGACATTGTGGTAATCGAAAGGACTCGTGTCCAACTCCTGGAACTGACAGTCCCTACCAACACTGTGCAAAATTTGAAGAATGCAAAAGCGAGAAAAAGAATCTAAGGAGAGCTATCTATCCCTATTAACTGATTTGGAGTACACGAACTATATCGTTGGTTTAGCTACAATGAATCTAAATTGGAGCACTTGGACACTTTACAAAAGAATCAGTCAATGCTCTACATAAGGTAATCCCATCCAAACCAAAGGAATCTATCTCTAAATCTCTGCTTGAACTAAGCAAAATTGCAATCAGCTGCTCTGCCCATATCTTCAACGCAAGATTAAGCACCACTTGGAGTCAAAATACCCCATTGATCTAACTCCATCTAACCTCTATTCACATTTACTCACATCAGCTCATTATCACCCCTCATCAATAACCTTTCACCTCTTATCAATAATTTAACTTTTAACATTGTTTTCTTTTTGCTTCTCTTTTCTTTTAGTTTTAATTTTCTTGCCAGGTCCACACTTTACTGTGTTTGTAGCCTGTGTTCGAGCGCATTCATCTCATTTTACATCATTGTTTAATTTATACATGATGTAGATTACATGGATGCATCTATTGTCATGAATAATAATATATTACACTTGATTATTGCACAGTGCGACTCAATGGAATAATTTTGTCATTTTGCAATAATTTTGTTTTGTCCAGTTGCCAGATCTACGTAGGGTCTGGATTCTATTTTGGGACACCGTCAAATTTGGTACACCCGTTCTCACTCGCATCTTACCCGTTTTCCTTCATTCTTGGTACATTTGTTAGACAGGTGGATGTAAGGGGGCACACCATCTTAGACTTGGATGGTCCCTTTCAGTTTTACTTTACAGTACTGGTACCTATCACTTGAGCAATGTTTGACTTCTGATGTTAGTTTCTCCCTCAGTACTGGCATATCGTTCTTGTTAATACAAGAATATACATATTATATACATACAAGATAATACACTAAGGTGTTCTTTCAAATGTGTGTGTGATCTTGGACACAGGCAACATATTATTACAACACAAGTCAATGTGATGTGTGGGTATATGCTGAACTGGCAAGGTATGATAAGATAAGATGATACAGGAGGTGCAATAATTTTAATAATAATATATAATAACATTACTGACTGAACAAAAATGGGTATAAAACACATTATCACTTACTTGGTCAAAATCAAATGAAGCCTCCATCATCAAGTAAAATGCATAGTACAATATTATGCAATAATATACAATAAAATATCTGAGATTATTCACTGTACGTTCATTACGGGTACTTATATGTAGTGTCGGAGTCAACTTGGGACAGGGACTCAACTTGGGAAAGAATACCAGCCCTACTCACGTTGTATGAACTGGCTGTGCTGTTTGCTATCTTTTGAGCTTTTGCATTCAGTTTCAGAGGAGCACAATTCCTCTACAACTACCAGTCATCACATGTTTATGGATCCATCGAGTTAGTCTCTTGAAGGCAAGGAAGGATGTTAGTTACAAACACTACAATTATTACTTCCTAACAGAAATCAAACAATGATCACGTGCATGTGAATGACGTATATAATATCTACGAACGTTTTGTGACAGATTGCATCACCTACTGCAATGGGGAATCACCTGTGACTTCGTGGAATCCACAAACCGAGAATTGAGAATCGATCATGTATGAAGGAGGCTGGCGATTGGTGTTATTGAGTGTTTTATTCGCAGTTGTATTTTCCAATTTTTCTAATGGTAAGTATCGTTATTATATTATGTTATATTTCTCAAATTTTCTAGTAGTTGGTTCGTTATCATAAGGTAATTCGGGGTAATTCTGAATAAACTTCCAAACTTCTGTCTCCGAAACAGGGCTTTGAAACTAACTATGCTGCGGAGTACCTTGGGTCATATTCTACTCAAAGATGATGATCAATCGACTTCTTCACAGCATCGCTATAGTACAGTGAACTAGAAAAAGGTTGAAGGTCGGAAAGGCGCAATTCGGGTAATTTTGAAAATGCTCTTAAAGATATAAGAGGCGGTGAATAGCATGCCAAACAGACGATACGAGAGAAAATATCTAAGTTGACCTTAAAAACATTACTACAAATTATGTATGGCTAATAACTTTTATAAGTATCCATACCCATACGTTCGCGGAAACCGCATTTAAACGGCCTGTCACGGGAGTTTTGGTCCGAGCCGAAGCGCTTCAAGGCAGTTACGTTTCGAGAGTTTGCTATAGTTTGCACAAGGCATGTTAAGTATTGACGGTCTCGGTTTGAAAGCTGAAAGATACTTTGCACAGAAGCTGTAACAAAGTTTTGAAGCCTCGTGTATCTGGTTCATCCAGAGCGGCAAGTGAACTTCAGCTCGCTGTCGCTAGGAAAGGTGCGGTATGAGTGACTTCTGACTATTGTTTGAAAGTTTACTAGTACACCTACACTCTGCTCCCAAGAACCATTGCGAGTTTTTAGCCTCTAGTCTTCAAGCAGTGATTCAAGTAAAAGTGTTCAGAATTACCCAGCATTCAAAATTACCACAAATTACCTTACGTAACTGATACGAACATACCATCCTTTGTACCAGGAACAGTTTATTCTCGACTCTTTGATCACTTCTCGCAAACATACAACCACCCAGTACCTATAATACTTTCCACTTAACTTGTCTATAATAGGGTCATTGATGGATGACGTTTTACCGAATGTTAGTCATTATACTCTGTTTTGAGTAGAAACCTATTTAACCATTGTTCTCTTTGTGTGACTTTAAAGATCATTAGTCGTTTATAGATGGTTCGAAGAGTGAAATAGTTGTATGTAGATTGGCTCAACTTCAAACAAGTAGGTGTGCAGTACTTTGTAGACCATACTCTCTTTATGTTTATCTTCGTATTTTCACGTGTACCTACTGAACATTTGAAAACTGTATAATATGTAAATGTTCATGGGTAAATAATCTGGTATTTTGTGATACTGTATATACTGTGCATGTTCATTTTGTGTATAATTTTCTATTATTCTATTACTGACATTTCTATTATCATTAAATCAATAATCACTGAAGCCTCCCTTATATTGACCCTCAAATCATATGGTGGAATCCGGGAATAATGTTGCCTATTGTCATACATTCTATCTATGTTCTTCTAACAGAGCTGAGAATTTATAGTGTGTATTGTCGTTACTTGGATTAGCTGTCAAATAATCCATGCATGCTCTTCAATTGATGTTTAGTGGCCTGTTATTGGAAGAGCGGTCCGAGTAATTTTGGTCCAGTGGGACCTAAATTACGGTGAGAGATTTGGTCTGACCGAACCAACAAAAGTGAGAGAAATGGTCCAAGACTGCGACTTTCAGTCTGCTTATTGTTTGACCATGAAACTACCAGAATTTAAGTCCTACTTCCCTGAAATAGACCAAGTGGTCGAATATAAGTAGTGGCAATGTCTGTGACTTGAGACATTACATGATACTATGTATAGTGGAAATATTCACAGTATGATCTAATCGCTTTCCACATGCAACCAATCAACCTAGGCCTGTTCAAATCAGTGAAAACGAAGGACAGCTCAAGAGAGTAACTGATGATCATAATACCAGCAATCTATTTACAACTGCTATAAAACCGCTGCAGTTTGTTTTTAAATAGACTTCCTATGTTCTTCGTAAACCTTCAGGTCTTCCAACCAGTACTGTGCGCTTAATAACTGGTACAGATAACAGGAGTGTTACCAACTTTTGTTGTTAAATCTACGATTAAGGTTAACATAATAAGCTGAATCAGAAGGAAGTCTATGTAGACCATACTTCATTACATTTGCCATGTCAATTGTCAATGACACCTCTCAGCTAAGGGTCACTGTCTTTTGGTTTAAAAGCTAGCCTTTGCCTTTTCTCTTTTGTATATATCAATGTCAACTCTCATTTAACTCCATGTTACATTCACGGTATTCAGCAACAGTGGCAACGAGCGCCTCAATATCTGAACCAAAACTCCTAGGGTTGGACCAATTCTCCCAAGTAAAAATGGTCCGTCTGGACCAACATTCTCATGACAGGCCCAAAAGCAGCCCTTGTCTAGAGGCATAGACTACATTGTAAACTTTGAGAGGTGAAAGTGTCTTAAAACTTTTGCATTTATGTGTATCTACTTCATGGGAAAATAAATATTCAACAATTCTAATGAGTTTAAGGACATATGCACACAGGTGATTTTCAGATTTGTTAGTAGAGAACAAGCTTGATTTAGAACGATATGTCGTAAATCACTCATGTGAATGATATACCAAATATTTCTTTGTTTATATGCAGATGTGCCCTACTTTGTGAGGACGCCTCCAGTCACTTTTAAAACAGAACCATGTGATGTAAGTGGTATTTACTTTGAAATTCTTCTCCAAGGCCATTCTCTCGAATGTGAAGCTACAGTAGAGCCTATTGTCAGTGGTTGGTCCCCACATATCTACTGGTACCATAATGGAAGTATTGTTGATTCAATACACGGCATAAACATTGAGTCGAACCACTGGAATTGGTCTCATCTGACTACTGTGTATCCTGGAAGTTATCAGTGTGTCTTTGATGATGGGTATTTTGTTACAGTGTCCAGAGAAGCCTGGATTTTCCTTTATAGTACGTTTGTTAAACATTGATGAGTGTAGTCATTTCAAATTTTTAACCAATTATATTGACCATTAATTTTATAGATACTGTAAACAGACCTAGTGAACCTAAAAGTACTAGGTATAACTTCTCACTTGGAGAGACTATATTTTTGGAATGCCAACCAAATGTTCCCAGCTATAAGGTGATATGGAAGAAAGATGAGGAAGTTTTGAAATTTGAGTCATTAAAATATGTTCAATTACAAAGTGGTGATCTCATAATTTACAAAGCTGAGTCAAAAGATGCTGGAGAATACAGGTGCACTGCTGCTAGCCTTTATTACAGTAATTCAGGAAGCCTTCCATTACTGTCTAAAGTTACTCTTTCTTTAGAACCTCCTGAAGGTATGTGATATAGTACTATCTTTTCCTTATGGTACAATAATAGGTGTACATATGTACTTCATTTATTTTAGCTAAACATCAATTAGAATTCTTATCAATACCAGTAAGCCAGTTTGTCTCACCTGGAGCAAGCTTTAATCTTTCCTGCGTGGCTAAAGGTAGTAATCTGACGTATGTGTGGTTGAAAGATGACAAACCTTTACGAGCAAAAAAGTTTGGCAACTGTGTTGTTGGTATTCAGTCATCGAAAGATTGTAGTCAAAACTATACTTGTGTTGTATCAAATGGGCAAGTGAATATTTCTGCAACTGCAATAATAGTTGGTGAGTATCTTTTTCTATATCATATGTAGTAGTTATCATTCCATTTTAATTTGGTCTCTTCAATTTTTTCCGACAAAGCTCCATCGAAGTGTGAACATGAAGAAAAAAGAATTATTATTAACTATGACTCAGAGGGAGTAATATTGGACACACTTATTCTGAAATGCAATCCACCATTTCCATCTCTCATAATTGCTTGGTTTCATAATGGACGTCAACTAAATTACAGTGGCTCTGATCTGACTATTCAAGGAGGTATAAATGCCACAGATGCAGTTGGAATCTACCAGTGTTTTGTGAAAGACAAGTACTTCTTGAATTTGTCATATAATTCACAGATGATGTGTACTTATCGACTGATGATGAAATGTTAGTGAATCCTTGTGGTTCAATAGTACAATATTCTTACTCTAATTCAATGTTATTGCTATCATCCAAATGTTTAATTAGAGTATTTAATGTTTACTTATGAAAACATGTTTTGTTGTCACCTCTGTTGACTATAACGTATAACATGTAACCAATATTTATTTGTGGATTTCATCTGTTTCAATGCACTTTTAGACAAACCAAACCCTCCTGGGCAAATTAGTTATTCGAAAGTTGGAGATTGTGAACAAGAATATCAATTAACATGGAAAACACCTGATAACTTGGAGGGTGTGTCCGTAATAGGCCAGTACCTCATTATTAAGGGCAAAAATACTGACTGCTTTCAGAAAAAATGGCTGGATCGAATGGTGGCAGTGGCAACATGGACTTCACCAAATTTTTGTTGTGAAGCTGTTTCTCTGTTTGTAATTGCAATTGCTAAAGAAATACAACAGAATGCAATAGCTGATTATCAACAGAATATGTTATACTCTACTCCTGGAAGGCAAACAAGACTGGCTGATTTATGTATTGGTGAGGTACTTTATAATGTTATTGAGATGAAATGACTGACTAGTATTCTTGCTTTTCTTAGATGGATGTAAGCAACAGTTGGATGGAAATTTTACTTGTCTCCTTGATCTGACCAGTCAGTCACACTTTAAATGTGATTTTCAATGGTCTTTACCCCGCAATCTATCAAACTATATAAGATCAGAACTCCTTTTGACTTGTGATAATGGTTACAATAGGATGGTCACAAATCGCAAAGTGAGCTTTGTTTTTGGTTTTTAAATGTTGAATGTACGTATTGTACTTTCAATCAGCAATACGGAAATTCATCTTGTGGATATTTTATTGAGGACCAACTCACAGCATATAGTAGGCACAATGATACTTCAGTAACACATGTATGTATTCGTATAGGCTACTTCTCAGCACATTACAATGTAGTAGACTTGTATACAACCTCCACCCCAATTGATTCTATAGACTCTTGACAACAACATTGATTAATTAAACTATTTATGCGACATGCAAGTAATATGGTTTACCTGTTTACCTGCTCAAACATCCTTGTTAGGGAGGTAAGGAATATATGTACATCGTAGCATACTCCATCTATGATTGTCTACAGACATATTGTCTCTTTAATGTCTCTGTGTAGTAATGTTCATAGAAGAAATCTCTGATTACAAGATTATCTTTTTCTCTTTGATAATAGCATGAAGGCAATGATATTATATTGAATGTTACATTTACTGATGTACCTTGTGAAATGGAATGCCAACTAACAGTCAATGACACTGGATTTTCCTCTTCAATGGGTACATTTACTACTTCCACACGGTATCAAAGTGTTAAGATCAATTCATCAAGTATGTTACTTCAAATATGCTAGAATGTAATATATGTATCTTTTTATGATCATCAAACCATGATAATGTAGGACCTCTGAATCCACCAAAATTGATCAATGTTACAGTACTTCCTGGAATCCAAAAGAATGCACAATGTTTGAATATGACTATTAAATTGGTACTGATTGTAAGTTGTGTAAAGTAGTGCATTTTCACCTGTTTTCTGCTTCACTTTTACTTTGTGTTTACAACAGATCCCAAGACCTAATTGTGGTGATCTCACATATTATCAGGTATTCATCAATGGATCTAAGTACAAAAGGTTACCTTTCAGCTTGCCAATCACCTATGACAACTTAATGTACTTGTTTGTTACATTGGATTTCTACAAACCATTATATATTTCGGTATCCTTGATCAATAATGGTGGGGAATCTGAAAGAAGCATTTCAAAATACATTTCCAGTCCTAGAAAAGGTTTGAATTGACATACATCTACATGTAAAATGTTCAGGTAATGATAAACTGTACTTTGTTTTATGATCTAATAGATGTGGTAAAGGCTTGTGCTAATATGTCTTGTAATGCTGATTGTGGGACAACTACTTGTTTTTGGCAGTACTTTTCAAATGAATTCAAGGCAGCTGTTACTTGGATCAACTATACTGTATTTGATTGCTCCAAGGGCAATGGGGTTGATGGACTTGTCAGGAAAAAATGTTCACTGGATATTGAGTGTAAATTGAGTGCCTCATCATACAAGGAAGGATCATCTCGGAATTTATATAGCTATCGAAGTTGTCCAAGTAGGATTTACTGTGTTGTAGCTCAAGTCTCACTCGGATATTCTACAATATTCTACAATTTCACTGTTGAAAAAGGTACGTTCATATTTGTATGAGCATGCAATCCTCCCAATAATATGTATTGTTCTTGTACAAACTGATCAGATCTGGTGATCTGAAATACAATCCTGTTTTTGATTTATTGTACAGTTTAATACTTTCATATTTTGTTAGAATGAAAATCAAAAAGATGAATCCATTTTAAGATTAGTTTTCACTAAAGGAACTGTTGTAATAAGTCTCTTAATACATTTCCAGCAAGTGCAGCTTTTGGTGTTTGTACACTGTGTTTAACATGGAGTAGTTAATTATAATGATTATCTATGCAAAGGAATCACCCAACCTTGTATGAAGAAATTAGCACATATGAGTGTACGTATATGAACTACGTACATATGTACTGCATATATTGTTATGTGTTAACATGTGACATTTTGTATGTTCATAGTACACTATAGGAGAAAGGGAAGTGTGCTGGTGAATACTTGCGATGATTATTACACATTTTTGTATCAAGGGTTTACATAGAGAAATGTGCCTAAATTTTGATTTACATTGTCCGCTTTTTGTGTTATAATAGATGCCTGCGGAAAGAATGACTTAGGTGAAGGTAAGAGTTTTTGCTCTTTAATGTATATTGGCCGGTTATGCTGGCTCTTTGTTTTCGATTATGCTTTTGAGCAGTACTCATTCATCCCATTTCATTTTTCTTCAAAAATACACTTTAATTGATTAGGTTTGAATTATTAGAAAATAAAACAGTAAGCAAAGACAATGTGGCCATATGTTGTTTCCTTGTAAATTTGAGGGATTGGGCACTTGTCACACGTCGAACAGGACCTTCCCACCATGTTCTTCCTCCTCCCCATTTCTCTTTAATTGCTATCAGAACCTGCACTATCAATACTGTTAGAGCCTTCAACCATGAATACTCCACTACGTGTACCAATATCTGTTATAGAAATGCCTCTTATACTTGGACTGTTGGTGGTTATTTTCTATATCGCATGCATAAGTGAAAGATTTTTATTAGCGAACTAATTAAGTGAACTATCTGTTGTTTATTCCCGTATTATGCTGAATTCTTGCTGGGTTCTATTATATTTCCAAAATTGTGCTGGAATAGTTGGCTTATGCCTCATTGTGTATCCCCTCAGCTACAGAATGTGTATCTACACATACAGTAAAGGTGTTATTGATTATACATATGCAGTTATGGCTATGTCTATACAAGATGAACCAAAACCTCCATGAGTAATAGGTGTCAATTATGTATGTATATAAACTATACTACTGTGTGGTATATATCTTGTAACATTATGGATGTAATCTCTCATTGTAAGAAAGTGTATTAGTGAACACGTGCAATATTGATATACTCTCTATTATGGACACTTTGGGACCTTGATTTTAGTCCTTATTACAGAGGTGTCCTCAATTCAGAGGTCACTTAATACACTACAGTACTACACTGGGACACAGAATGGTATCCTTATCATAGAGGTTTCTGCTATTCAGAGGTTTGTAATAGAGAGGTCCCACTGTATTCATGTATCAAGAATTGAAATAAACATGTTCCAACATTTAGATTCATAAAATTTATCTTTCTGTCTTATAATAGATACCTGTGGAGATAATGGGTCAGGTGGAGGTAAGAGCTTTTGTTCATGAAGCACTATAATGTAGTGTGTAACAACACACACAAACGCACGCACGCACACGCACACACACACACACACACACACACACACACACACACACACACACACACACACACACACACACACACACACACACACACACACACACACACACACACACACACACACACACACACACACACACACACACACACACACACACACACACACACACACACACACACACACACACACACACACACACACACACACACACACACACACACACACACACACACACATATTATATATACAGTGATTGTTATGCATGTGATATGTCAATACTATCTCAGGTAATTTTGGGGCAGCTAGAGGCTGTTTTATATTGTTTACACTCAAAAAAGTGTCTGGAAACCATATTTGTAGTGATTACAAAATGTTCACAATGCCAATGTCTGGTGAAGAGTAGAGCTCTTCATTTGGACATTTCCACCCTGTATGTCATCTTTGACAGTCGGAGACATACTGTATAGTGGGAAATTTTTGTGGGGCAAAAGTTTCGTGGATTGTGCTGTTGGCCTAACATCCGCGAATTAGGTGTTCTCTTTCTGCACATTATTATTCAGTTTGAAGTGCTACGATAGTCATTTCTTCATAGCTCAAAGTAGTATATCGAGTCGTTGTTCAAGTGTTTCAAGAGTTCCGAGTCCGGAGAAGGGGTCCTCCCTAACCCAAACAGAGCATTGGCTTCTCAGTTGCCTTCATCCACTATTTCTGCTGCCAACAAGGAAGTCAAAGTGGTCATAGAGCAGTCAACTAGCACAGAAAATGGAACCAAACGCGGGAAGTACGACCACTACACCCCAGAGAACAAAGCAGAAATTGCTACAATAGCTAGTAAATATGGTATTGCTGTGACAATTCGCTACTACGGTAAAAAGCACCCTGCACGTCCTGTTTTAAAGGGAAGTACCATGTGAACATGGAAGAAACAGTACCTCTCAGAACTTGAACGAAAAAGAGCAGCAGGAGAAGAGATGAGTATTACAACACTACTGAAGAAGAAAAGAAGGCGACCCCTCCTTTTGGGTGCCAAACTTGACTGTCGGGTTCAAGTGTACATAACAGCTCTGTGTAACAATGGCGCTGTTGTCAACACCTCGATCGCCACAGCTTGTGCTTGTGGTGTAGTTGAAAGTTTCAACTGTAATTTGTTGGAGACAAATGGTGGGCACGTTGCTTTAACTAAGCACTGGACCAATAATCTAATGGCTAGAATGGGATAGGTGAAGAGACGGGCGAGCACCAAAGCAAAGGTGACACCAGAGGATTTCGACAGGTTGAAGGCCCAATTTCACTTTTATGTTACTGTAATCATTGAAATGGAGGAGATTCCGCCCAATTGGTGATAAATTGGGATCAGACAGGAATTCATTACGTTCCAGTGTCTACTTAGACAATGGCACCAGGGGGATCAAAACGCGTGGAGATCGTAGGAATTGATGACAAGCGGCAGATATCAGCTGTATTTTCTGGAAGCATGTCAGGGGTGTTTCTTCCGCCACAACTCATTTACAGAGGAAAAACACCAAAATGCCTGCCATCTGGTATATGACTGGCACGTGACATACATAGAAAATCACTGGTCCAATGAGAAAATGATGCTGGACTACTTATAGAACGTTGTCTTTCCTTACATTGAGAACAAGTGATCCGAACTGAGATTAGGCAGTGCATATCCTGCACTTGTGATTTTCGATTGCTTCAGAGGCCAGTGCACAGAAACCTTTCTGTCTATGCTGAGAGAACAACATATTAATAGTGCTATTGTTCCAGCCAACTGTACTGACAGGCTTCAGCCTTTGGATGTCAGTGTTGTTATAGCTGCAAAATAATGTTTTTGCCAGCAATTCCAAATTTCACACTCTGACAAAATCTGAAGTCAGCTCCAAGAGGATCCAAATGCAGAAGTCACCCTGGTTGACCTCAACATGAGCATTGTGAAACCACTGAACTTGAAGTGGATGAGGGAGGTTTGCGACTTCCTGAAGTCAAAGCCATAAATTATTGTTAATGGATTCAAAGAGGTTGGGATGGTTAGTTTATAATGATGATACTTTCTTTGAGCATGCAGTTATAATTCTAGTAACCTATGAACTTGTCACCCGTTTTGAATTGCAAATTAAATAGTAAATTAAATAAAAATAGTAAATTAAATAAAGTAAATTAATGCAGTTCTGATAACATTGCATAGGTTCAAAAGCACCGATGTAGTGCTGCTCAAAACAACTGAGTAGGTATTCACACATCTTGTCCTGTTTGAAATGGTACATATCCAGACCAAAGGCAAGCGTTGTGCATACTGCTATAGCGAAAAGACCACAGTCGTTTGGTCCGCTTTTGCATTTTCTGCTTTGATATCCTAATTTGACCATCATTTTCAAAAAGATTCTTGATGACACTCTCTGTTTCGCTGTTAACAGAATCAAAGGATGAGACAAAAATCATTGCCTTATTTGTTTCACAGGCTAGGTTAGAGGTCACCACCCAATGATCTCTCTTCTGGTAGTGGATAACCTGGAATACTTCTTTTATTTAATTGCTTTTCTGCTCCTTGCTTTGGTATAGAGTCAAGTTTAAGCCTTCTAGGCATGGAAACAGCAGCTTCAATAGTTTCTGGGCATAATTGATGTGCCTGTCATTCAAATGCCCACCTTCTTGCAAAATATCCCAGTCAGAGTATAGTAGATGCTGTCCATCAACATGTAACCAAATTCTGCTTTCAACAGGCTCACCTGGGCAACGCTCCTTTTCAGTTTCCGAAGATTTGATTGCAATTTCCTTTTTCAAGTCACTTCTTCCATCCTTTCCTTTCTCTTCAAAATTTTCCATCTGCTTTGGAACTGAGGGTAGCAGCACCTTTACCTTGTCCACATACTTTGCTGGTCCTGTGAAACAGAGCTTGCAGTGAATTTCGAATCCACCTTGAGGCAAATCTTCTGAATATTTCCGCCTTCCAATTATTTTGCATGAAATTGTTCCTCGGTGATCCAGGAATAGGGAACAGATGGCACTGATCTCCCTGGGAACATGACCAATGGTAACTTCGTGTTGGTCAATAACTGCTACAAAATAAGGATCGTGTACGTTTCCTTCCTCCTTCCTGCAGGTGAGTACCTCTCCAATTGGAGCTTCCCAAATGTCCTTGTATATGTGATATCCTCTGACTTTGGAGTAATGAACGCAGACTGTCAGTTCGCTTTGAGCCATCGTCGTGAAAGACAAGTGAAGTGACACCTCAAATCTAGGTTGCATGCATTCTATCACGTGACTGTGGCCAGCATCTGCAAAAATTTTATCCACGAATTTCATTTTTGGAGTAATCTGCGAAAATTTTGTCCCGCGATACGGTGGTATACTATGAGACCTGGATGTATATGATGTTTGCAAACCAGGAGTATGTGCTAACTAGGGTATTTACTAAGCAAATAGTAGTGTACAATTGTTCAACGTACAGTAAATATTCATTGACCCGCCTCAATTTGTCTGGAAAAAATTTTGGCAGATTACTGTACTGAGATGGCTGATTGCACTAATCTACGTCAGGATGTTCCATACTGTTCATTGCACAATTTGTGCATTCCGCTTCTTTGATAAACAGTCTCAGAGTATTTCTTGCGTTGTTGTCGGATTCCTCTCTCTGTAATCACAAATTTTCCTCTTCTGTCTCACTGTCAGATCAACTGTAGAGCCCTCTACTACTATTTTGCTCTACACCAACTGAACTTCTTGACACTTAGCATATTATCTGCAACCAAAACCCTTACAAAAGTGCAAATTGGTATGCAGAAGAATGCATGGTGGATGGCTTTGTGAGATGGCAGATTACTTGTATAGCATAGCAATACAAATGTATTTGTTTCAGAATAATATTATGGTCGATAAAACAGTTTGGGGACGGATTAAGGAATATTCATGGTATAGAGAATTTTTTATACATTGTAGTAATATCATGTGGTTAGGATCTTGTTCTGAGTAATTTGATATAACTTCTAGTGATGTAATTTGTAAGATTTTTTTGTTTGTGTTGGCTTCTGTGTAGTCTAGCTAGCTAGCCCGTCCCCGCACACGTGCCCTACGGGCGCTAAGAGCGGGAGATGGTCTAGCCCGAATAACGATTAGTTCACACCTCGGCCTCGTGACTATTGGCCAATCAAATGATCCTTGCCCAGAATTTTGGGTAAAGATTTTTTGATTAATGACGTCACTATCCGCTGAAGCCGTTATATACAGGGAAGGGCTATTTTCTGTAGAAAGAACATAGACCCTAGATATTCGTCGCGCTTTACCGAAGATAGAAAGATCAAGCGGGAGGACATAATTTGTCGAGCGAACAGATAGCGGGTATTACTAGTGTATTTGTCGGTGAGGACAACATATAGTCCGCCTACCAACTGGGTATGGTAAATCTATCAAAATATATCGTATCGATTCGAAATCATCCCTTTGGTGTCATTCGCTTCGTTCGGAGCGTACGTGTGCCGAAAATCCCGAAGAAGAAACTTGCACAATCGACAGGATAGCTTCAGCAACTGCGGTTCGTACGCTCGATTTTATCCGCTTGAAGGAGGGGCGGCCATCTTGCACAATTTGTGGTCGGGTAATACCATGGTGTGAACTAATCGCTATTCGGGCTACCCACTCCGCACTTTCCGCCCATGGGGCGTGTGCGGAGACGGGCTAGCTAGCTGGACTAGCTTCTGTACAGATGAGTGGTATTCACTTGCAAGTAACTGTATGAATGGAAAATGTCCAGCAATTGTTTATATGTATATCTCAATTCTTATAATGTAAATGTTCATGTGAATATAATCTTTCCTTTGTAGAAACCTCACCGACTACCATAATCTACACAACAAATGGTGAGTTTTCTGTATACTTGTTTATACATGAATATAATTATTTGTATTATAATATTTGTTAGGTTGACTTACTTGGAATGCATGGGGCATGTAGTGAGGCCCTAGAATATGTCCTCTACTACAAAAACTCCCAATAATCCAAAATCTATGTTAGAATATTTGATGAATTGAAGGTCTGCCATGAGTTGGAGACTGCACTAGCTATGATATATTCAGTATACATTGAATAATTAGAGACCAGTACACTTCAGCTACAACTAAGTACAGTTGACGTGTGAATGGTTGCAGTTAGAAAACTGTATGTATCAATATTAGGTGTGAGTTGAGTAGAATCAGTGCAATCACTTAAAATCTTCACTCACTAACTTCATGTGTGCAGAATATTAGTACACACAATAGTGTAACATTTCCCTTGATTTTGGTATTTTTCATTGCAGCTGACAGTAATAGTACCGGAACCATTGTCATGAGTGTTGTTGTTGGTTTGGTTGGACTCATTCTTGTCATACTAGTAGTAGTACTACTATGCTACTGCAAAAGGTTAGTCACTGACAAAGTCGACATTTTTGATATACATTTTCTTACACTGTTTTTATATTTTTCACCAGACGGACAAGGGCTGATGCAGAATTTAGGGAAAGTATAAGATCTATAAATGCTAGCCAAGCAGCACAAAATGTAATAAAATGAACTAGTAATGTTATCAACTGTAATACTAACGAAGTATTATTTATATACCTTGTGAGTTACTTTTCTATTTGTACAGGAGAGAAATAACAGTTCTGCAACAGAAGGTCTCGAACTTGAAGATGAAGTATTTCAATCAGTACATCCAGACAGTGCCACTGAACTGGCCAATGATAAGGTTGAAGTTTGGTTGAAAAGTGCAGGTGACTCTGAATCCAGTTCTAATAGTGAAAACGAACCTTTGCTTGAGGCACATGAACCAGGTCCTCGATCAACTTACAAGCTGGAAGGGCATTTTACAACTGCTAGGTCTCCTACTAGTAAGCCAAAGGATTACATTGAAATGAATTTCAAGGAAAGCAATCCTATTCCAGAACGTTCAGAAGTGGTTATGCCATCATTGGGGCCTGATCATGTTGATGATTTACAACACACAAGAATTGCCACTGGTACCACCCCAAGCTCTGAAAATATTATATGTAACACTTCATCACAATTGGGTTATGTACCCTTGAATATAGATCCACATCACCCAACACCCACACTGATTGCCAGTATTCCTTCCGGTGTTCACGATCAGAACCATGATGCTGGAGAAGTTATGCTATCTAGGCACGAAAATCTTTTGCGTTCCAAGCCTCTATTGTACATTCCACTTGAGAGCTCTCCTACTGCAAAGGATAATCCAGTAACTACTTCTAGTCATCATCGCCATGATATCTCACATGAATCTGTTGGAGATGTCTTACATGAATCAGTTGGAGATAACTCCCCTACAAATGTTCATTGGTTACCACCTTCAATACTATATTCTGCTGATGAATCAAGATGACATCATACTATTAGATATTTTCATATTATGACAGACTCAATGGAATTTCTTATAATGTATTGCACGCATGCATACAAACAATATTATAATGATATATAATATAATTGTAATAGTTATAATAATTATTATACACTGTACTTCATAATTATTATAACGTAATAATTATTGTTTTATGTAATATACCACTGTTCAATTGCAAGCTGGTGACTTGATCCCGCCTCCTATTAGCTCTTCTTAAATGCTGTGTATACGTTTGCATCTTCTGGTGAAGACTAAGCATAGTAGTTGCAATGTTAACGTTAATTCAGTGTTTTAATTGGATTGAAGGATATTTCTCTGCTGTTATAATTATCATTGTTATATGGACATAATTGCAACTTTTTAGATCATTATTGTCAATGCTAAGAAAATAATAATTACATTATAATATCTAATCCTAATCTCACAATGTAATGTCTTATCCAATGAAATAGATTTGTCCCGACATTCATCAGTTACCCTATTTGGGCAATGCCTGTGAAGTTTGATGCTATCCGGCAGTGTAAGCATGCACATGATTTGCAGCATTGAATGTCTGCATGTGCTTCAATTGTTGTTGGACATGATACTATAGTACATGAGGAATTTGTTTCTTTGGATCTGCTGTCTTGGTTCTAGCTTGACTATTATTCTGTGTCTGTATTTGTCTTCTCTTGGTAGGCACCACTTTAGGTATGCTGCTGGTGAGGAAGTAAGGACATTAGTTAAAATTACCAAGTTATACTATAAGTCTTTGAAGTTTGCTGTATAAACACAGAATATTATCTTGTATGCATGTACAATTTCATTATGCATACAATATTATATTATAATAATGCATCTCAATATGCAGTTCACAAACAATTGCACACAGTTTATGCACCTTAATATTATTATATAATTAATTATGTAACAACATTAAGCAAACTCCCATTGTCAATGTTAGTATTATTCAGTGTGCATTGGGCTTATGGTCCCTCGCTAATAAGATATATAATTATATGCAATGAATTGTAAAGGCTGTACATTCATCCTACTTGGCAAATTACAGTGTTTATTTTGGTTAGTGCTGGAATGATTAATTGATTAATCGATTAATCAATCGATATTCATTTCAAATCTGATTATCATTAATAGTGCAAGCAAATCAATTAATCACAGGAAGCAATTAAGTGAGTAGACCAGGAAGCCACCCCCACCTTATTACCCAAAACCTTCACTCCATGGGTTCAATTTCGTACTTAAAGAGTACCTGAATTGTGAAAAGGGTTCTGAGGACTTCACTTCATGCCTATGGGATCGATGACTACTCAGTCTAATAGTGGGAGTGGTTTCCGGTTAGGCCAACTTAATTACTTCCGGTGATTAATTGATCAATCAATCAGTTACTGTGTACTGATTATCGATTTGAAAATTTCAGCCGATTCCCAGCCCTAATTTGGTAGTTGAGTTTTCACCACTCTTAATCGATGACGTCACCCGACATCACAAAGAAAATTTGCTTATAAAATGGCTGATCTGTTGAGCTAATTCTACGTTTTCCAAAATCAAAATCCAAAAACAAATTCTGATGCCATTTTTATTGTTTGGTAAGTTTTCTGCAATGTAGTATCTCTTTTGGAGGCATGTGTAGCCAAAATGTAAGCTGTCTTCAGGCAAATTTTTGGCATGTATGCAGCGCTGAATAACTAGCCCATGTGCACATAATAGCAATGGTACTGTTTACTGCTGATCGTTCCGACCAAGGAACAATCATTCAAAGTAGCTGGTGTGCAATGGATGTGAATAATTGGTGAGTAATATATTGCCAGGAAAATCGCAGGCCATGCACATGATGTCCAATTAACTTATGAAATGCAACTTTGCACTGTTGTCATGGTGCAATTATGTATCCTCAAATTGTTTAAGTGTAAGTAGTGTAATATCAACACTATTGTATCAGCAGGGTTTGACCTTCATCCTAAAGTATCAGGTGATATGGAATCTATATTGTTTTACTACCATAATCTATATAATATTATATGTAAGTAGTTCAGATCACCACTTTTAAATATAGTTAACATTCTTATGTATTTATCAGTATTCAATATTCAGCAAAAGTGATATTTATAATAAATGAAAAAGTGTATGAATCATTGTAGAGGTATGGAGATAACATATTATACCTAAACCAATGTTTCCTAACCTTATGTACGTACATGCATATATGCTATTACAACCATTTAATTGATTATAAAAGCAAGTTCCGGATATTAAATGAAAAAGAGAAGTAAAGAATTAAGCAATAATTATCTGGGGTCTAGGGGCATTTAAGCTTATAAGGACCAGTGATGGCTATATTATATATAATATAACTATGCTACAGATCCTCAGTACATCTATAAAATTACAGTACACATACACACACACATACACACACAATCACACACACACACACACACACACACACACACACACACACACACACACACACACACACACACACAATCACACACACACACACACACACACACACACACACACACACACACACACACACACACACACAAGAATACATAGACACACACACACAAACACACACGCACACACACACACACACACACACACACACACACACACACACACACACACACACACACACACACATGCGACGACACACACAATGACACATGCACACACACACAAACACATGTACACCTTGGAAGCCTTGAACCTTGAAAGAGGCCATCCAATACAGATGATGCCTTTCTGCCACAAGGTGGCAGACTGAGTCAAAATAGCTGCTTGGCTGGATCACAAGGTTGTTACAAGGTTTTAGGCAATGTTGTTACAAGCTTGTTACAAGGTTGTATGCAAGGCTGTTACAAGGTTACTATGAAGGTTGTCAGAAAGTTGTCTTACATACCTTCGTTTAGATAGCTTGCATGCAGATACGTACGTATGTCAATACATGCTGTACTGCCATATATTGTGAATCTGAAGAATTCAATTTACTGTATCTTTTATCTGATAAAGGTCGTTCTTGCCTTTTCCCACCATTTTTTGTCTGATGACATAGAAAAGTCACTGCAAGTTCTTGTCTAGCTGCTAACCCTGGGCATTAATTGTACATGGGGCGGCTCACTGATTCAGGGAGGCAGTGATGTGATTGTTGAGGTGTGAAAAGTACAATAGTTGCTAGACCCTTCATGCACACAATGGGGAAAAAGCAGGGGTTAGCAGCTAGACTAGTATCTGCAGTGCTCTGCCTTTGCAGTATCAGTTTATGAACATGATAATCCCCAACCCCCCTCCACCACCACCACCAGATCAGGCCAGATAAACCTCTCCGCAGCATATGCACAGGTAAATAGCTACATAACTGTTCTGATACACAAGAACCACATGTGGTATAACTATCACTTGCACACTAAAAGCATATCTAATACAGTCATATGCGGATGTTACAAGTGTACTATACAACTTAAATCCATACATGTACTTGTACAGAGTACATTTTGAGTCTCACCTCATCTCTAACAATTCAGAGATCAAGTTGTCACTATTCTAGAGAAAACCAGTTCCTCAAGTAAAGGTCCAGGGCTCCAGGGGGTAATAGGAAAGACAGAAGATTGAAGAGATGTTAATAAATGACACTATCATGGTGGACCTAGATTCTCGATAGAAGTCTGATCACAGAGGGCAAGAGATTGATGTGGGAAGAAACATCCATTAGGAAAGTCACCACTTGCTTCAAGCAGTTCTGATGTGTAATACAAAGAAAGTACGAAATTAATATGTCAGAAAAAATACATGTTAATAATACAGATCACCCATTAATACCTTTTGCAAAACTGCAAGTTGAGCCAGACTTTGAAAACTGGAAATTTTCCATAATTGCTTTCCTCATTTTGCAAACAGAAGACCTGGTATGAACGGTTTAGCCTGTAGGATACAATATTGGAAACCATGAGCATCACCATCGTAACCTGTGGATAGTACCGCATTATGCAAGGCTTAAGCAACAGCGTTTACAGCATCAATGGCCTTTCTAATGTGAGGAGATCCATTCACTCTTATAATACAAGCAGACAAATCAGAGTAACTAATTCAAAATGGTAGTGTTAGTGAGTTTTTGCCAAATTCTCCATCCATGTTGTAGTTCACTAGATCTACAGGCATGTAAGTGTTAATTGAGGGAATAAGAGGACAAATTACTCTGGAGAGGCATGCAATTGCCATTGAACTTGTGCATTATGTATGTATGGAAAAATGATCATTATTTTTTATAATTCCAAACAAGACCCTAAAACACATATGGTCTGTGCTTATGCCCCCACTAATGGGGCCAATGCATCTGCCAAAGATCTATTTTACTCTCACCTACAGCAAACCATAGATCCTCTTCCCAAAAGAGATCGCCTCTTTGTATTGGCAGACATGAATGCACGGCTCGACTCTCGTTTCTGCAAGTTCCCAGTACATCAAATTGCCACCAATAACGGAGAAGAGCTGAGTTCATGGAAGAACAGTCTTTCTTCCTCACAATGTGCCAAAGACAAGCCACATAGACAGTGGTACACACATCGAGGACCACAAGGCTTGCTATCACGAATTGACCACTGCCTCACAAGAAAATGTTTTGCAAGCTCTGTACTTGATTGCCAATTGTACTGTGTGGATGCCCCAACATCTGACCGTCGATTGATGAAAATTAAAGTAAGCTAGCTACCTCAAAGAAGGCAAAAAAGGCACCACCCTTAGAATATCACAAGTTGAGAGAGGAACGAACAGCTAAGTTGGTTGAATCTGATATTCTTGATGCTATGGGGACATCCACATCTTACAATCATTTTGTTGTTGCTACCAAGAAAGCGTGTGAGATCAATCTTCCAAACACAAATCACATGCACCAAGCCCTGGCTTGATACTGACATCATGAACGAAATGTGGTAACAGAAGCTCGGAAAGAACACAGAGAAGTGAGAAATGATACCACTAAACAGAAATTGGTGGACGCGACACAATCCCTGCATGGCACAAATGTATGTAAACAAAGAGGAGGCATACTATGCAAGTATGGCTAGTGAAGTAGAACAAGCCAACAAAGATGGGAAGCACGGCACTGCATGGAAGGTTATTGATAAAATGACTGGGAGAATGAATAGATCATCTTGTAAAATTACAGCTCACTCTCAGCAGGAGAGGCTTAGTTTGTGGAAAAATCATTTCTCACAGTTGCTAACATCTAGGCCACCAGATGTTAATCTACCAGTGTTCAGTGTATATGAAGGAGTTCTCCCAGTATACGAAGGTCCAATCTCATTAGACGAGATAACAACTGCTGCATCACAGTTGAAAATGTGCAAAGCCTGTGGCTCTATTCCACCAGAACTGCTCAGGCTCACTGGCATACAGGAGGTACTGTTGCCTGTACTGAATCATGTGTTCGAAACAGGACAAACGCCTGAAAATGGAGAGTATCTGGCATTATTTCCATTTTTAAGAAAGGAGATACTTCAGTGTGTGAAAACTACAGGGGCATAGCACTCATGTCACTCACAGCCAAACTCCACAACAAAATTCTGTTCAACAGGCACAACTGCACGTGTTGTGACTGCTTATGGTTGTAGCGACGACTATACTGTGGAGGCTGGTGTTCTACAGGGTGACATGCTGGCTCCCTATCTATTTGTTATCATAGTGGACTATGTCCTCAGGGCCTCCATACCGGATGATAGTATCAGATTCAAGATCAGAAGGCGATTATCCAGACGACATCCTGTCAAGTATGTGATGGACTTAGATTCTGCAGATGATATTGCCCTCCTATCCGGCACCATGAAGGATACACAATCATTACTTACAGCTGTTGAGGATAATGCATCTGCTGTAGGTCTACGTATCAATATGAAAAGACGGAGTACATCAGAGTTGGAGTCTTCTCAAGTGACGACCATCCTACACTCAGAGTAAGAAACGAACAAAGAACAGAGGTTTATTCTAATGCATGAATGACACTATTTGTATCTACCTACCTATCTACCTACATTAGTGAGACCGGGAGGACGCTGAAGGTTCGTATGGCAGAACAGAAGAGGGCGGTAAAGAGCAAGGATCCTCTGAATGGAATTGCCGTGCATGTCCAGAAGACTGCACATAACATCAACTGGCAAGAAGCTAGGATCCTTGCAAGGGAGAACATTTGGGGAAAAAGAAGGGTCCTTGAGGCCCTTGAGATCCAGCAAAGAAGATCCATGATGAACCTTGATGCTGGTCTACTTTTGGATCGATCGTGGACCCCCTATGTTCATCCAAGGAGCGGAAGTCACGAGACCGGAAGTGTCTTGGCGGGAAGCCCAAACCCTATTTAAGGAGGGTAACTCCCAAGGCACCCCGACTGCTGAAGACGACCCACAGGGTTGAAACGTCCAGATGAAGAACTCTCTTCACCAGACTGCGTTTTTAAACGCTCCTGAATCCAAACGGATTTTCCCAACAACAGTTGGAAACTTTGCAGTCCGAAATCCCTATTCGATATTGTGACTCATTCTACTTCCTTTAATTTCTTCCTGTAATGAATTTAATTATTTATTTATTATGACTAACAACTATTATAATATTACTAATTATGCTTTATTCTGTGCATGTTCTTTTATACTGTATATATTTTTTGTACTATGTATGTTCTTTGTACTGGGTGCCTTAATAGTAGCCCCTGGCTATTGGCCTCCCCAGTGTAAATAAGATTCCCTGATCCCTGATCCCTGAGAGGTCAATGACTTCAAATATCTTGGCAGTTGGGTCAAATAGTCAGAGAGGGACTTCGCAGTCAGATGCTCTCACACATATACGGCAGCAAACAGGTTGTGGAGAGTGTGGAAATCAAGATGTAGTTGAAAGACCAAAATCAGGGGGTTCAGAGGAACAGTGGAAAATGTGCTCTTCTATGGAGCAGAGACCTGGACCCAAACCGCACAACTAACATCCAGAATTCGTGGGACATACACCAACCTCTTCTGGAAAGCTCTAAACGTGTCATGAAAAGATTACATCACCAATGAAGAGTTATACAGAGACCTTCCTCGGGCAGATGCTATCTTACGTCATCGTCGTCTGCAATTCACAGGACACGTAGCTCATTGTGCTGGGGAAAAATATCAAGCAGCAACAGACTTGGTGTTCTGGCAGAACTCCGGCCCCATGCGTAGGGGTCAGGAAAATAGATGTACGTACTTGAAGACCATCATTCAGGACTTAGGAGGACACATGCAAATTGAAGATATTTTGAAAACGGCCCAAGACAGAGATAAATGGCATACATTAACCCACATAGGCAAATGATTATATAATCAACTCCATCACAGACATACAAATACCTTACCTTCTCTTTCAACTACAGCACATGATTGTAATAGGCTGATATGTATGTATGTATGTATATTATATCATTATTAGTAAACAAGCAAATTGAATAGCTCTTAACAACACTCACTGATGAAGGATATTCAACAGATTGGATTCTGCACAATTTTTTCCATAGATGATGCTGCATATGGTACACAATAATATTCCTGAACAAGTACAATGACCAGTATACTGTAGCTACATATGAACAGTACAAATATACACATGAGAACGTAACAAAGGAAGAAAGAGAATATGCAGCCATGGTTGAAACCCTGGACTTCTTTCCAGCCATCTAGTCACTACCAAGGGTTAAGAATGATACTTTTTTTATTGAATTGCATCAATTGATGGTGCTCACTCAATCATGTCTTGTTACAGTATCGTAAGAGGAGGAGTTGTATAGATTATTATGATGTTAACGATGATAGGGAGGAAGATTATTAACTTAAAGAGGAAGGGGAGTATGTTTGGTGGCTTTATTGATTTGAAGGAAGCTGAAGATTCTGTGGATAGGGTTGCTTTATGGAATAAGCTTAAATGTTTGGGTATTGGAGGTAAGATATTTGATTCAATCAAAGCAATTTACTCAGATTTGAAATGTAAGGTGAAAGTTGGTGACAAGTGTAGTGATTTTTTTCCGGTTGATGTGGGTCTCAGGCAGGGATGTGTTCTATCGCCAATTCTATATAGTGCCTATGTGAATGATTTAATGGAAGAGTTGAGAAGGGAAATTTACGTATTGAAGTAGAGGATATACGAATTCCTGGTTTGATGTTTGCAGATAAAATAGTTTTTTTTGCGGAAAGTGAGGTTCAGTTGAATAGAGCATTATTATAGAGGTAGTAAATAAGTGGTGTTGTAAGTGAAAGATGGAGATTAATTTGGGTAAGAGTAGTGTGATTCATTTTTCGTGACAACAAACGAATAAAGAGATGTAAGAGAGTTTTTTAGGATAGAAGGGGAAGTTATTCAGATGGTTGCTGAGTACAAATATCTGGGGGTTATAATTGATGAATCATTGAAGGGATCAAGATAGAATGATGGAGTCAATAATGGAAAATAGCAGGAAGGCTTTACATGTGATGAATAGATTAATCAGAGACTTGGGGAATGTAGGGTGGGAAACGTTTACAAAACTATATATGTCATATGTGAGAAGTTCCATGTTGTATGATGCTGAAATAAGGGGGTTGCTATATAAAAATGAATATAAATTGGAGAAGGTTCAACGGGTAGCAATAAGAAGTTGTTTGGGGGTTCACTCCAAATTCCCCCTTTTGGGCTTGGAATCGGAAGCAGGGTGGATGCCTGTGAGATGGGATGCAAAAATTAGGGCGATTAAGTACTACATAAAGCTATTAGGAATTCGAAGATGAGGTTGCTGAATAGAGTGATGGCATGGTCAAATGAGGGGGTAGGATGGATGGAAGGGGAAGAGGGGTTCTTGGAATGTATAGGGTGGAATGGTCATGGTTCACTGGGAGAAATCTTTGCAGATTTGTCACTTCGTCAGGTGAACAAGATGTTGGAGGCTTGTGCATGGAGGAAGCTCCAGGAAGAGTGGAGAGGGGGCTGCAGCAGGTCACACAAGTTAAGATACTGGGAAGTTTTAGTAGGAGATATAGCTTTTGCAAAGTGGAAGATGGGAGGAGCAGTTAGAGTGCAAAGCAATAATCAGAGGAAGCTGATGGGGAAATTGAGATGTGGATGTGCAAAGCTGGAAGTGGAAATGGGGAGATGGAGAGGAGTAGCAAGGGAGGATAGGATCTGTTTGGTATGCAAGAAAGACATGGGAGATGAGAGGCATTTCCTCACATCCTGTGAGGCCCTAAAAGATGAGCAATTTGATTCAAAACAGCTACTGAAATGTGATCAAACTCCCTCTTGGCGACTTTCAGTCAGTCTGGTGGCAGACGACATGGGCGAGCTGAAACTGGTTGGCCAGTGGTTCAGATGTGGCGTGTAACCAAATGTTGGCATGGCTGATTGTAGGTGTGCAGACGCAAGATGTTTGGGAATTCCATAAGCACTGCAACATACGGGTCTTGTGGATTGAGGTTTGGCAGGGCTGGGCTGACACGTGTAGTGGTGGTGGTGATACCAAATCCCTGCAGCTGTGTCAACTTATCCGTCAGTCGGGTCTTCTGGATGTCTACAGTGAGGCCAAAGTGGTGGAGAAAATCGGCTCCAAGGATAGCATGTTTGACGTCAGCCACGACAAAAACCCAACAGAAGGTGCGGCAGAGTCCCAAATCCAGCGTGGAGTGTGTACTGAGTGTGTACTAACCAGGAGTGTGTGCTAACCATGCAGTAGTGCATATTAACCAGTAGTGCATATTAACCAGGAGTGTGAACTAACTAGGAGTCTGTACTAACCGGGAGTGTGTACTTACCTGGAGTGTGTGCTAACCAGGAGTGCATACTTGCCAGGAGTGTGTACTAACCAGGAGTGTGCACTAACCAGGAATGTGTACTAACTAGGAGTGTGTACTAACCAGGAGTGTGTACCAACCCGGAGTGTGTGCTAAGTAACCAGGAGTGTGTGCTAATCAGAGGAGTGTGTACCAACCAGGAGTGTGTACTAGCCAGGAGTGTGTACTAACCAGGAGTGTGTGCTGACCAGGAGTGAGTATTAGCCTGGAGTGTGTACTAGCCAGGAGTGTGTGCAAACCAGGAGTGTGTGCTAAGGAGGAGTGCACTAACAAGGAGTGCGTGCTAACCAGGAGTTTGAACTAACCAGGAGTGTGTGCTAACCAGGAGTGTGTATTAACCAGGAGTGTGTACTAACCAGGAGTGTGTACTAGCCAGGGGTGTGTGTGCTAACAGAGTCCAAGGTCCACCATCCCAACAGAGCCTCGATCCTGTTCCCATTGGACACCTTCCGCACCCCTCTTCCTGTTTCCCAGCTATTGGAAAGTGGTCGGTGTCAGGGGCATTGGCTATTATTGCCAAATTCAGCATCAGAAGGGAACCAAAGATTATCAGTGGTAAATCTGCCATTCGTCCAGGTGAGCATTGACATCACTTTGCTCCTTCTACATACATGTGATGACACTGACAGTAATGATGGTGATCTCCCCTTCGATGATTAGACCATATAGATACTCTATACCCCACCATAGATACTATACCCCACCCAGGATAGGAAACTGTACTCGACTGCGTGTGGCGCGAGGCTTGACCGAATCGGATGTTTGCGGTTTTGTGCGCGCTCATTAGATGACGTCAGAATTTTCGCTCGCCCGTATCCTAAAATTAGCGAAACACGGGTGGAGTTTGTTTTGTGGTCAGTAAAGTTTACTTAGGCTTAGCGTGCCCGATCAATTTGAGATGTTTGCCCGTTAGTTCATTCTTGGGGTGTGCTCCAAATCGTCCAGATGTCCTCGACAATGATTGGGCTGACCGTTATAAAACTCATACGGTGGTATAGATCAGTTATTTACGAGTACTTCAAGCCTCGAACGGAGTTAATCGGAAGTATTCGGGCTCAGAAATTTTGCGCACAAAATCGCCACTTCTCAAGCTGCGAAAGTCGACTTTTCGAGCTGTATCTAGACAGCGTAATGGAATCCGATGAAACGGCCCTCGTAGTGTTATAGTGCGGGATTCCAGCTACACGTTGAGTACAAGAATGATGGCACACGTCTTTCTGATTTCTTGAAAATTTGTTCTCAAGTTACTCCTGTTGTAAATTTGCGATTTCCCCTTGTTGTGCCAGACTTGTGCTCTGTGTTCCCCAATAACTCAAGTTGTTGTATTATTTGGAGCTAGTATACCTCAGCGAAGGTTGATACTTTGGTTTAAAACGTTCCCAGAGTCTGTTTCGAACGCTTCTATTTTTGATCGTTCTTCGACGATTCGGTCAAGCCTCGAGACACTTCCGTGTTTGTACGTGGTTTAATAATTTATATGCGTAATACGTGTTATAATGTATTAATTTTATACACAATATAAAGAGTTTCCTAGTATCTATGATTAGACTGCACAGGGTGCTGGAGTCATTAAGATTATGAACTACTTCCGATTTGTAACAATGTGACATTAATAACCTTTGACTCCTATTAGTATAGATTGCGATTGATTTATTTTGATATGAATGATATAATGGGATGATGTAAGAACAATGGAGAATCTTGCCATGTGATGTTTCATCTTGCCATGTGATGTGTCATGGATCGTCATTTATTTAGGGTGTTTAAACTAATTTCTATAATTCCTTATAAGCTACAGCCAAGAGTGATGTATGAACATTTCTTTCATAGCTATTTTGAAACTTTCCATTTTGGTTCAACCACATCAGGGCAAACCTCACACCAAGTCCTGTTTGACCTATTGACAGCGTAGAAGAGTCCTTCAAATTAAGGACTGGACCACACCCACTAATTGATACAAACCACACTCATCATTAAATACAAACCACACCCACTAATTGACACAGACCACACTCATCAATTGATACAAACCACACCCACTAGTTGATACAGTCCACACCCATCAACTGATACAGTCCACACCCGCAACCACTCACCTAACTAGAGAATGAGTGTGTTGTCGTTGAAGTTCATGTGAATTAGCAGTAACCTCTTTACAGTGTCATAGGTTGTAGCGTCTTGAGGAGTTGAACAGTCTACAATGATGGAAGATCCCAACATGTGAGGAGATTACAGTGGTTCACTCAGTACTGTCTACAATTCTGAGGGGATCTCAACATGTGGGTAGATTAAAGAAGTGTATACAAGCAGTCCATTAATTTTATCATTACATAGGGTAGCGGAGCCATATCCCGGACACCTAATGGTTCAAAGTAGATAGCCTCGGATAGAGAGCGTATTGAAACTGAATAAAGGCGCGTTTGGATAGATCTTCTATTCGTTCATTCCAACATATTCTGTACTTCGAAGAAATATCCTCTTTTTCTACCGCCGAGTCATTCTATAACGCGACGTCATTTTCCCTATTCCCGGACATGTTTTCCTGAAGTCGGACAGCGCTCTCGAAAGCATTTTAGAAGCTGTAAATCACAACTTAAAGGAGGGGAAATGTGCCAAAAAAATTTAAACAGTCGTGGCATACCTAGACAACGCCTTGAAGACCCTCTTGATCAGCGTTACGAAGGTTAATATACGGAAGATGGTACTGACACGTTGAATGATTCCAAGGGCTGCTGCTACCTGCCCAAGGAACATTTTCCATCTACCACGATCGTTAGGGCCTTGTTTGGATCGATCTTTCATGTTCGCAGGTGCCATAATTTGCACATTTAACGAAGCTGCGCCATTCGTTATTGCTGTCCGACAATTGGTATGAAAAAGTAGTTTGATATTAATTTCCCCTGTAGCTAGCCTCCTTTTGCTGGTGTGGGGTTTTAAGTACTATATAACTGATGCTGGTGATTTGATGTTAAAATTAGCGTTTGCCGCAAATTAATTGGTCACTCTATGCCTATTTGGCAGGTCAAAGAAATATGCATATTTCTTACTCGCCTCTTGCTGCAGTTTGTATTGCGCAATAAAATATGACCATTGCGTTCGATTGGTGTACAGAATACCAGCGCTCTTCGCAGGACGACTGTATTCATTTGAATTAAGATAGTTCAAGTTTCCACCAAGTATGTTATAGCTTTGAAAACTTGGACCGTTCGTGGGTTTCCTGACTTTTACGCACCGCGGTGCGTATTAGTAACCTTACTCATACGACTACTATATAAGAATACTACAATTATAATAAAGGCACACATGCGCACTGCCAAGAATAAAGTATAATAGTGTAATATATACTGTACATCCTTAAACGTATACATACAAGTGTGCAATTGGGCAACACATAAAACATAGATAGTGAGACTGTGTTGAATACACTGGATTAAATTAAACTGTCACTGATAATAAGCTGATAGTTGGAGTCAATCTCAGATCTGTTGATGAAATGATGCTTGGAGGATCGTGATCCCCTAAAACACATGATGGTGGAACGGATCAATGAGAAACCAATCTGACACCTGATGAAATTGATCATTTTGGAATAGCTTTGCGTTTTCTTAGTGGCCAATAGGGATGCAAGCCTCTTGTACATAGTGGAGGTTTCTTGACTCATTCCACCTTGTACGGAGAAAATGAGGGGTGTAAAGCAGCCAAGTTCAATTTCACGGATTCTTTCCCCATATGCTCGTTTCTTCTGTCTTTCACATCTATCATAGCAGCGGTCAAGGGGGAGGTTACGACTACTTACTTATACGCGCCGCGATGGGCGAGGATTAGGAGTTAGGGTTAGGGTTAGGGTTTTGGTTAGGTTTTTGGGTTAGGTTTTAGAGTTAGGGTTAGGTTAAAGTTAGCCCTAACCCATCGCGGTGCGTATTAGTAAGTAGTTGCACCGCGGTGCGTAAAAGTCAGGAACCCCCGGCTGTTCGTTTATTACCGAACATATTCTAGAAAGTGTCCGACTAATGGCATTGTCCGGGATATGGCATACCTACCCTACCATTCAGTACTCTTCAACCTTTAAAACATCAGCTGGACAAGAAAGAGCTACGTATATAATAGCCTTCGAAATGTAGTACTGTACACTGCAAATTTTCGACGGTCCGTAGTTTCCAATTCATAATTCCCATTCCAAAGGATTTGGTAAGTAAGATTTCCGCCCGAAAGAGCGGGCCTATAAGATGCGGGCATAACGGTTTCCTAGGTAACAGAGCTAGCGCGGAATATTCGTCTGTCGTCTCTTCATTAGAATCAGCAAGAATGTCACGCAGCCGAGCGACAACGTACAGCCTATGCTATAGCCTACTGAGAAGGACCGTACTTGAGGCACCCTTCGAGATGGATCAATCGCGACCTGCAGATAATTCCTAGCTGGAGAGCCGTCTTTCACAACCTGTCCTACATCCTCATTACGATAAGGAGACGAGAAGTCACGGTGCGTGTGTGTGTCTGTGTGTCTGTGTGTGTGTCTGTGTGTGTGTCTGCATTCTTGTGTGTGTTGTGTGTATGTGTGTGTGTGTGTGTGTGTGTGTGTGTGTGTGTGTGTGTGTGTGTGTGTGTGTGTGTGTGTGTGTGTGTGTGTGTGTCTGTGTGTGTGTGTGTCTGTGTGTGTGTGTGTGAGATGAAGAACTCTCTTCACCAGACTGCGTTTTAACGCTCCTGAATACAATCGGATTTTTCCAACAACCGTTGAAAACTTCGCAGTTCGAAATCCCCATTCGATTATGTGTGTGTCTGTGTGTGTATGTGTTTGTGTGTGTGTGTCTATTATGGAACGCCCTAGTATGGAACGCCCTAGTGGACAAAAGTATTCCAACTATCCGATGATCCTAAATCGTCCTGACAGTTGCAAAAACGATCCGGCAATCGATTTCGAGGCCGCGATTAACGGTTCCCCCGTTCTAAGTTCCATTTCACTTTTTTGGGATTGGAATGTGATCATACTCAGAAAATGGACGACGCTTTAGCTTACGGCGTAGGCATCTCCAGTGCACAGTGTTAGAGCCCAACCCGACTCCATTCCTACAAAGATGGGATCTCCAATAAAGAACGGACATCGGCCATTGTTGGTTGATGACGTCATAATGACGTCATACACGTGACCTCTAAGACATAATCATGTCATGTGACCCGATGACGTCACCTATTCGCATTCGCAACGGATTCAACGGTGTAATTTTGATCACGGATTCACCGGTGTACTAAATTTTGATCAAACAAGATACCCAAAAGATATGGATGAATAAGCACAAGAAGCGCAAAATGGATAAATAAATCAAAGCTGTCAAGGGGAGATTAAATACAGGAACGCAAGTAACAAGATTACAGGATAGCAGTTTTCAAACTGGATACTGGCTTGAGATGTCAGACATCAAGTTTGTGAATGATGCTTCCTTTGTTTGCCCCCATCTCTCACGCCACATGAACTCATCAAGGTATGAAGGCAACTGATCGCTACTGACACCCATCATCGTTTTGAACCTGCGCTTTACACGGTTCCAGTAACTTTCTACATTCTGGGTGTGCACACCAGTAACCGGGTCAACAAAATTGAGGCTGTGATTTACTGTGGAGTGAGTGGAAACATTTGGCAATTGTGCCACAGAATTGTACGCCCTCCACTGGTCAGAATAAATGATGGTACCCGGTCTAGTATGGGCCTGAATAATTGGGAGCAAAGTCGAAGCATCTCGCCTGGGTACTAGTTCCATATACCCAATGGATGGGCTTGAGGTTGTATCTACCAGGCCAAACACCCACTGTTCACTCCTAGGAGCCCGTCCATGATGATACTTTGGCTTGTGCCGAAACAGAGACTCGTCGATTTGCACAACAACATTGTTACCACCAAGGATGATAGGTGTATTCACAAGTTTTGTCGAGCACACCTCGCGGAACCATTGGTATACTTGAGATGCAGTACTTTCCGTTACCTCCGCTTCCTCTGCTGCATCCGTAACAGGGTACTGACGTGACCACCAATGCATCAGTATGACCCACTTCTGCAGAGGCAATCGAGATTTGCTGAAAAAAGTACCATCTCTTAACGATATTCGTTTCTGGCAGGCAGTGCAATGCCACCGATATTTATCACTCACATCATTACGTTGCTCCAAAACCATGTCCACATTGGCCGATGTTGTTGAGCAGACAAGACAAGCCTTTGGATCTGGTAGGAGGCCATAGGACTGTAAATATTGGATCAAACCCAAGATTGGTCCAAAGATGATGGGTCCCAATGTGAGCAGAGGCATTGCAGTGAAAATCAAGTGAATCACAATGATCAAGACAAGGAAAATTGAGAAAGGAATCAAGAACTGCAAAAAGCACTGAAAAACGCTTTAATCGCTCGAAATTGCCGCCCAAATTACTGAAGTAATTTTATTCCATGTGATTTGTATGTGCTTATTTCCTTAGATTGTTATTTATTATCAATTCATTAATTCAAATCGTTTCGAAGCGATTATATACGGGTATGTGTATATATGGTGACGTCATCGGGTCACATGACATGATTATGTCTTAGAGGTCACGTGCATGACGTCATCAACCAACACTGGCCGATGTCCGTTCTTTATTGGAGATCCCAAAGATGTACTCTATAATAGCCGCGGTGAACCTCAGTGAAGCATTAGCAAGATTGATGATGGCGGTGAATCGCGAATGTGTGTATGTATGTAACTGTGCGTGCGTGTGTGAGCCGGCATAATTTGTGTGCTTTTATGGTCGTGTGTGTGTGTGTGTGTGTGTGTGTGTGTAGGTCTTGTAGACTATGTTTATGTGCATGTATAGTGTTTTACATTTCTATGTCTCATATTTTAAAAGTTTCACACATTGCTTTCTAACCTAGTGACTTGACTTCCCTTGTAATGTACATGTTCTGCATGATTTGATATTAATTCATACCCTGTTCTTCCTGATGCTCGTAGAAAAATCTCGAGTTCTTGGCATCTGTCTGAAATTTGAACATGGTTTTTGTATATCATTGTCAGTGTCTTCTGTCAATCACAGTCCTTTTGTATACATTATTATGCTTCAATTGCTATCACAGTAGAACTTGTTAATACATTGTACTTTATTACTGATTATTAATTTTATTTAAATCATTCTCATTTTATATATACAGTGTGATGCAACAGTAATTGATATGGTGCAAGTGTATATATACATCTCGATGTACATTCTTATAATAATCAATATTTAACACAAGTTACATGATTTGCATGTGATAAGTAAATTGAAATCAAAACAGCCAAGTTCAACAAATGCAAGGATATGAGGATGAAGATAAGAAATAAGGATATCAAAAAATAACACAAAAATGAAAATGGGACATGACAAAGCAGAGTGAGCTATATAAGTTTACACAGTATATTATAAAACTAACACAATCCGAAACCAGTGGGATTACTGAATGCCAGCATACATGCCCTCTTGAACTCTGCATACGTACTATGACAGGTAGGCAATGTCAGCATCATGCCACATGTGTTTGCAGTAGGGTATACAGTATCATGGCCAAAATCCAAGATCCCTGAATGGACTCCTGTGATATGCTTGCTTCCGGTTGCAAACACAAGGATGTCATCCAGTGTTGGTTTCTCATCCGGTGTATCTGTGATGACAAAGTATTATGCAATAAGTTGAAAGCCTTACGTGAGGCCTATTGTACTGACCAGGGTTATCACAATCACCTTCAATCTCTTCCAGAAAATCTCTAAACATGAGGCAAGTCAGTTCTTCTTTCTGCTTTGAAGTACTGCCGTCACTACTGAATATCTTCGTTTTGAAGAATGACATCACTGAAGCTATATATATAATGCAAACAGATACATAGTATCAATTCTAATGGACCATTTGCAACATTGAAATACAAGATGTTGTCTGTTGGCTACAGATCAGCTATCACCCACTTTCGTGAACAGCAGCTGACTAATAACAATACTACGTATATGCCTCGTCTTAATTCCCCTGCACCGCCTATTACATTTTCAAAATTTGATTGCAGTCCTCGGAAGTGGGTAATAACTATATATTACATGCACATTTGCACACACACAAATATATTATACATAATACAATACAAACCTGCAGACAATTTGTCCTTATTGACACAGAAGAAGCTCTCAAAAGTAGCAGGATGCTCTTCAATCATCTTTAGAAGGGGCCCGGACTCGTGTGAAATGCCATCTTTGAACTGGTCCACTTCACCCTTTGATTTCAGAAGGCAATGGTGTAGAACCACAGTGGCAATGATCGATTCTCTGCTGTCCAGTGTTGCATGAGAGATGGGAGCAGTGTATCCCGAGTCCGCTAACAGGTCAATATCATCCATCAGCACCTCCTGTAAATTCTCAACTGAAGTGGCATCTTTGACCTATAGATTTTGATATTGATTTCTGATCATGTTGTCAATGATCAAGAGTGTGATAGGCATGGCTGCAATACATTTATGCACTGCACTCACTTTCAGCAAAAAAACAGAAACGTTCACATCAGTAACATCCCCAATCCTTGGTGACAAGTCAGTGACAGATTTACCACTTAGATACTCAAACACAATACGATTGAACACTGGGAAGCGGGTACTGGTCTGTAGAACTGCAGCGGCAATCAGTTGACCAATAGCAAAGAACTCGGACTCCTAAAAGAAATATACAAAGTTACATTGGATGATTGTATACCTTTGAATTCGGCGTCAAATGAATGACCAACCTTCAAGGCAATTGCATCATGAGCAAACAATCCTCCGCTACCTAATTTATTCTGCAATTCACTTCCTAAGAGCATCCATAGCTCTCTTGCAAGTCCTCCAAAATCATCTCCATTCTCACCAACAAATTCAACCTATATAATGAGAATGATGTTACAAATACTCAAAGTCTTAAATCGGTAATCTTTATAACATAAGGCTAATCTGATTGTATATATTCTTGTGGATGGGAGCATGTCACAGAAAAACGTGTAACAAGTCTACATCAAACGCATTTAAGGTTTCTGTCTGTCATGTCATAGATCACAAAAGAAGGAGTACTTAACCGGCACATGTACACCATAATATGTGATTACCGACTACTGTGAATCGTAATTAACTTTACCTTTACTCTTCTCACGGGTTTAAATCCTCGTCTTTTAGTTGCTCTGATGGTGTCAGCCAGAATAAAGTCCCTTCTCACTTCCATATGAAAAACGGGATATTCCTCCACATACATTTGTAACTCTTGAGTGACATCACTGGGTCCCACTACAGAAAAAGTAGGCCGGCTGCCGGTGGTTGAGGTTTGAGCAGTCACGTGAACAGTAGCTTGATTGGTTGATCCATTACCAGCTAGTGTAGTTGAGTCGGAGGAATGTGGGGTGGTTGACTCAGTGGTAGCTCGTGTTGTTGAGTTGGGTGGAACAGGTGTGGTAGATGCTGAAATGGAGTACTGAAATGGAGGCAGAGAATCATCATCTCCTAGAAGATCCACATCAGCTAACCATTCCGCATAGCAACTACTGCTCCCAGTGTAGGGCAATGAGCTGCAGAACAGAATGATGCAAAAAATTAATACAAATGTGTCAATAATGTATGGCGAGTATGACAAGCAAATATCATGTGTATAGAATTCACCATGACTCAGATGGTTTATCAGGTGTGGTCAAATTAACTACAACTTCTCCTTGGCATCTATCCACATGCTGTCTAAGTGTTGACAGAGGAACATTTCTGTTGCACTTCAAGCACTTCTCAGAATCTATTAGCTGCAAGGATAAAATAAACATGTAGTGCAAACTGTTATCCAACATCAGTGATCACAAGTAGGTAACTATACATAATGCAGTAATAGTTGCAGCAAATAATATATAATGATGCGAAATATGGTCATTTATGCTCTCACTTCCGGTTCATTGCTCTCAATTGGCAACAGTTCCAAGTTGCACTGGATTGGGCGGATGTAGATCCTCCCGTGGCCACATTTCAAACTTAACTGCAAGGGTATTCCACCTGCTCCCAGTTTAATCATTGCCAGGTCTCTTGAGTTGGATGGGCACTTGAGAAATTCAATCCCGCCAGCTGCACTGAGTTTAGGGAATGCTTCGACAAGCACTGCGACCGTCTGTCCATAGGTAAACTCCAGGGAACTGAAGTATATCGTCTTTTCTCCCAAGTCAGACGCCGTTAGAATTGACTTTTCACTTGGAGTGGGCACCCTTACCTGCTTTCTGTTCGCCAAACACACGAATTTGTGCCACCAAACTGGACGGTCTTCTCCCGACTGAGCTTTTCGTTTAACTAGCAAATCACATTCCCCCGTCGCCGACACACTTGACCGTTTCCTCCGTTTTCCCTTGTCGACGTATGGGCCGAAATTATGTCGCTGCTCTCCTTCGATAGCTGCTCGAGTTCCTGTTCGAATCTCTCTCATAAATTCTAGTGCTCGTTCACACGAAGACGATCGCTGTACTCCCGACGAAGAGGACGGCCCTGGGTCGTCTGAACTACTTTTTGAGGCACTAGTACTTGATTCAACTTGATGGCTACGTATCAGTTGCTTTAAGGTGCTCAAAATTTCGTTGAGCACTTCAGGATCAGTTGTAGAGTTCGACATCTCCGAAGAAAGGCTCGGTCCGCCAATAATTTTGCCGCCAAAGACGCTCACAGCCACACACCTGCTCACGTGAGCATGTGTGACTCAGTCCTAGAAAATGGATGGATACCGTGAGCCCCTTACGTTACTGGCTATCGATGAGGCATATGATTATATGGAACAGTCGTTATTACACGTAAATAGTTTAATGCAAAGTCGGAGTTTGTGCGAAGAAGAATGGGAACAAGTATACATTACATGTGAGAGGATTATCAACATGTTAATGCTTGTGGACGACGAACTGACACAATACAACATCTCAGGAGACTTACACTCCAAGATTAACATGTGCGCAGATACCATAATCGAAATGGTCGCAGAGGCATCAAATTTTCTGGGAATACCAACAGTTTGTAACGTCGGACCTCCGAACAGGCCCAGACTTAATATTCCAGAAGGCCAACTAGCGTTTTTGCTCAGTTGTCATTTCTGTCAAAGCGATATTGCCACCATGTTCAACTGCTCGACAAGGACCATTCACAGAAGGATTGTTGAGTATGGACTGGAGGAACATCTAACGTATGATTGCATTTCAGACGGTGACCTGGATGAAGTTACTGCTGCTTATGTTGCAAGGTTTCCTAGGGCAGGAGCTAAGTCCTTTTGTGGATTTCTGCGATCACAGGGTATCAAAGTTCAGCGTCAGAGAGTAAGAGACAGTATGGCCAGAGTTGATCCTACAGGTGTGCAGGGAAGACT